>OX371225.1:25823289-26406394 GCA_947310385.1 Nephrotoma appendiculata | reverse complement strand
CATCTTGTAGGGAGGATAGCAACTTCTTAATTACCAGCACATGGTCAATTTGATTTCTCGTTCTGCCATCTGGCGATGTCCAGGTGTATTTATGGATATTTTTGTGTGGAAATTTGCTACCGCCTATGAATAGCTGATTTGTGACACGATAGTCGATGAGTCTATCTTTGTTGTTGTTCCTTGCAAAATCTAGTGCATGTTTTACCCATGATTGTCGCCATTCCGGTGTTGTCAATTCCAATTTTCACGTTGAAATCTCCTTGGATAATTTTGATGTTATTTCGTTGTGCACTTGATATGACGGCTTGTAGCTGCTCGTAGAATTCATCTTTGATTGTGTCATCTGCTTCCTCTGTGGGCGCATAGCATTGTATGATTGTTGTATTTCTGATTTTTGAATGGAATCGTGCTGTTATTATACTGCTACATATTATTTTCCATTCAAGTAGTGATTTTTTTCCTTTAGCCGTTGTTAGTATACCTACGCCTTGTTCGTGGGTATCTGCTTTGCCAGAGAAAATATCATATAGTTTCCTGTACGATAGCCAATGGTCGATGTTTTTGGTCAATGGTCGTTTTCCGATTTGAATTATTTCTTCTAGTGTTCGTTTCTGTAATCATTTGATTTCGGATTAATGAATGATTGGTCCAATCAATCCTAGCCAGGTCCCAGGGTTGCTGAGTAAGGCATACCTGGCATTCCGGGGGGGGGGAGGTTCTCATCTCATTCCATTTTCGTCCATTTCCATTGTTAATTCTATAATGTTCCCAAGGAGTTGGTCACCCAACTGTGAGCTCACCCTAGCAAACGTTGCTTGACGTTTGCCCATCAAAACTTGGTTTGCCCATTAAGTGCGTACACATTTTAAATAGCCTCTGTAATCTACATAAATAATATTCCACGAATCGTACTAAACGGCAGATTAGTTATCAGTTCATTAACTCGCACAATGAAGGCCACGTGATACGACGACTATTATAGGAAAGATTAACTATCTGTATAATGCGTACACCGGATAGTAAAAAAAATTAGTTTTTTTTACCTTTATTTGTCGATAATAATGCAACAACAATAACAACAACAACTAAATTTTAATTAATTTTATTTTAGGCAAAAATAATGATTAACAATTATTACAACTACAACACTTCATTTCATTTCAGTTCCAGCGTCGCTAATTTTTGAAGATTTTTTCTTGCCAATCGCGAGTGCTTCTTCAATAGTATACGGTAGTTTCGTGTTAAGCGTTTCCGGAAATTGAAGGCATAATAAGCCAGCTGCGAGTGCAGCGACTCCAAACACGTAAATACTTAAATTTCTCATGTACATCTCTAACAGAGGAGCCTGAGGTGCTAGAATCGATCCAAATCGTCCAAATGCTGAGCACACACCTATTAAGGTTTGCCGTAAATTTGTCGGTACCATTTCCGACGTGTATATATAAATCGTCGAGAATGAAATGCTAATCGAAAATTTACCGAACATGAAAACAACAACTTTCAACCAGAACCATGGGGCGACAAATGGGTAAATAAATAATGCCATCGCACTCGCAATAAATGCACTGCAAATAATAGTTTTGCGACCAACATGATTTGAAATTAAAATCACTAGGATACAGGCGGGGATCTCCATAAAATTGACAATCATAAAATTTGTGTATTTATTCCCACCGATCGAGACCGATATAAGTGTTAAACCGAAAAAAATTAGTATATTGGTCATCCAGCATAGCGATAGGCCGAATATTCGCAACAACAACGCGGGACTTTTAAATAAATCTGTGATTGGATATCGTTCCTTATCTTCCGTCACGGTATCATTATTCGAGGCATCATGCACAATTAATTCTGGTCGTTTGTGTAATATATGGTGAGTTTCATCGGATAGCTCGACTTTGTTCCATTTAACAATACGTAATAAATCACGGGCAATGTGATTGTGACGTCCTTTAACCGAGAGCCACTTAACACTTTCTGGAATTATCCAAGTGTAGGCGATCGCCACGAGTGAAGGTAAAAAATTTATTAGAGTCATAATTCTCCAGTGCTGAACCATCATCGCGGTAAATCCGAGATATATTTTACCCATGGATGCGGCCCCAAATAGTATCGTACCCACAATTGCACGATGCGGAGGCGCTACCAGTTCAACAGCTGGTAAATTAAAAAAATTACGAGATAAGCTATATGCAGATATGTTTAAATGTTACTTACCCAAAATAATGCCGGCTGAGTAGGTTCCGGCACTTAAAAATGTTTCAAGAAATTTGAACACAGCAAATGACCAATAACTCCACGATGCTGCTTGCAGCATTCCAAAAACTACAGCTAAAATTGGGGACGTGATAAAAACTAGTTTTCGTCCAAATTTATCGCTAAAGTAACCAATCATGAGTAAATTACAGAAAACGCCGGCGCTGTGAAGCGTGCCCGGTAATGCCAGTTTCCATTTATTTTCATCGCAAGTTAAATCAAACTAAGTATGTACAAATAAAGGTAACGACAAAAACTATATTTATAAAACACAATCAACACATAACTAACCTCGTTCAACACAGTTCGCTCATGATTTTCGAACACAAATTTATCGCATTTAACTTGTACCGCACTATTAAAATCCGATGATTCACATAAATTACGCGTAATGTTCGCATCCGTCACAAGTTTATATTTATGGCATTGCCAAGGCAGTTCGTTGCCCTCATCAAATGGGACAGCATTTTTTAACCATCCCGGACTAAATTCATTGTTATGTGGATGCATAGCATCACAACCATCTACATGGCAACGATAGTTGAGATCACCAGCTGTAAAAACATATGCAACCGAATACGTTCCGGTCAAAAATATTATGAAAAATATTAGGCAGAAACGGACGATTTGCAGTCGACCAACGTATCCGATTTCCTCGAGTATCGTATCTAACTCTTTTTTCTTTATCTCCATGGTATATGAATTTAATGGCAGTGGATGTAATCCGCTATTTTTATGTTCATTGTTCAAATAATAAATCTGGACTGAATTAACGTAGTGATGAGGTATATAAACTATAAATTAATAGTTTGATAACACTATAACTTATTTTTGGATAGTGATGATGCGCACACAGAACTGAAGCGGTGGGTATAAGCAGCCATCACCATTCATAATATATAATCAAGGTCATCGTCATCATTTCGAGAATTGAATTTAGATAATTAAAATTCAATTATAGATTTCGGAGGTGTTGTTATTGTTCCGCCGCCTTTGACTCGTATACGAGTCAATCGCTGGGATTACGCAAATCTTTATTATTGGTCGCTTGAAGGGCCACCGTGCAGGTGGAACATTGTCTTCCTTCAGGATGAGTACGTCATCAATCTTGACTTCGTTATCTGGTTGGTGAAATCTGTTAAGCCGGTTTAATGTGGTTAAGTATTCAGCATGCCAACGGTGCCAGAAATGCTGTATTAGTTGTTGAAGCTGTCGGCAATAAACGACTCGGTGCTTAGATGATTCATTTGATGAGCCTTAATTTTGTACGGACCACCATAATCGAGTCCACTTTGAATAAATGGTCTAGCGAATTTGACCCGCGATGGCGGTGATTGACCCGCATCAATTGATTTTGGAACTTTTTCTTGTAACAATGACATTTTACGCAATGGTTGAGTATTTTTTGATTAGATGCCTCCCTCGTGTGATATGAAATCTCTGCTTCACGTATCTAATCATCTGAGATAGGCCATCATGATATAATTTGCGATGGAAATGTTTTAGCATTAGTTCCATAAGCAAGTGGGTTGATGGAAATATAATTGGTTATTGCATGAATTGGGATTCGATGTCAGCTTGAAATTCTTGGAACTGCACAAATTTGAATAACATGTGTTCCGCATCATCTCCTTCCACGTCTGTTCGAATTCATTGACATCTTGTATTAGCAATATTCCTGGCTCTGTTTCAGGATCATTTGAAACTTCTAAATTAATCTCTGGTATGGCTAACGGTTCTGTTGATAGCCATGCCGGGCCCTTCCACCATAAGGCATCATCTTAGAGTTCACTTGGGGCTACGCTAAGGGTGGCTCGATCAGCGGGTTTCTCTGGCGATCGAACATGGTGCTATTGGTTACGGTTGGAATAGGAGAGAATCGATCCGGTTCGATTCGCAATATACGTTGGCCGTACCTTGGGTGGTTTCGACAGCTAATTTACATTAATATCATCACAGCGAAGACCTTAGTCTTCGCTGTGATGATATTAATGTATAGACCTTCTGTGATGATGTTACTACTCTGGAATACGTTTTAATGAAGAAAGTCAAAATTTCTTGAGGTCCTTCTTTAATGCTTATTAGTTTCTGGTTATTTTCCATAGTTATCCATCCTTCCAAGTTAAGTCATGTACAAACTTATTTTTGTTACTCTCTATGTTACGAATATGTCGTTGTAAAAACGACACCAGATATTAACAGCATAGTCAAATTTGGATCCGGCGTGTGCGAAATACATGGATGGACAGTTTATTGTGTCTACATCGAGATATCCTCAGTCCACCGTTTAATAAAGCCAAACATTGAGTTAGCCCTAGCAATGCACTGCTCGATGTGATTAGATTTCCGATGAAACGTTAGACTTATTGATGTTGAGCAGGTGACTTTTGGTTAAAGTAGCCTCAAAACCATTTTGGGTCATTCCTTATTTAATCTTGAATACAAGCGATGTAACATAGTAAATTTCGTAGTGTTGGTGCCTTGTCTTTCTTATTTTGCTGGAGACAAAGCAATTTATTCCGTTACAAAGTTGTGTGTGGAATTGGTCTACATTCTGCCACTAGCTGTTTCATTTGTTTTTCAGAAATATTTGCGCAAGCTGTAACAATGGGAAGAAAGCTATTATTAGAAAATTTTTTGTTTACCTGGATGCGGCATCCATCGCACATTTCAATTTTCCATAGGGCAACCGTTATAAAATGATCGCGCAGCCTTGCAAATAGGCAGTTTCCAACAAAAGTTGTCTTTATATAAATTGTAGCCATTTGAATAACCACGCCGCTCACTACTGCCTACAGGTGGCTTCACCATTCACTGTTTTTATTGTGTTTTCGTCTCTTATTCTTGTTGTCGAGACACCTCACCGTCTGACATCATTTATTCTTAGTCTTCCTTACTAAAAATATATCACCTCTTCAAAACGCACAATCACCGCCATTTATAAACTCCCTTACATCGGGCAACACAGCAAACCAATCCCCCCTACTATATCCTCTACAAGCCAGCTCCAACTCCAAAATAGTTAAGTTGAAAGAAAATATGGCAAATACAGGTCACGATCAGGCCTCAATTGTGTTAGTGAAAGAGACGTTGGTTGCGCTGGCGAAATCCAATGTTTTAATCCGCTGTGATTTCGGCGCAGTGACGTTTATGGTATGCCAAAAGACAAACTTTAAAATTCGAACAACCGAGAAATTTTTCTAGGTGCGTGTTCTTTTGGCAGAACATTGAGTATACCTTGGCCAACTTAGAACTGAAAACCTCTGTGAAAGTTTCAGAAATCTCTTCGGAAAAGCGAAGAAAATAAGAGCTGCTGCAAACGGGGATTTCTATAAGGAAATTCACAGAACGCGCAAATTCCAATCTAAAAGTGATAGAAGCAACTAAATGAGAGTATTCTACTACTATACTAAAATATGGTGTCTAGGCTACTTAAAATGCTATTGTAGTATTCTACCAAATCTAGTTACCTTCAATGTCCCGATTTAATCCTTTTAATTCGATATGGTGAGATGGTATCATTTCTTCAGATTAAGCATTGAACTAAGTAAAATTTTAAAAAATGGATGATAATGGTTTTTATCAAAAAGCGGTAAAAAGCTCTCCTTATAATCTCAAAGACTATTAAATTAAACCTCACCAACTATTAAAACCATTACCAAATTTATGGTACTAAGCTATGAATATCGAGCTATCAAAATTAATTTTAACTACATGTTGAAAAATTTATATGAATTTCCTCAAAAAGATACTATGTTATTAATCAGGTTCGGGGATTTTCAATCAGCCTAATATTTATAAACTAATTTTAACTCAATAATTTGAATTTGAAAAAGAAAGAAAACGAAAAATCTATTTATTTTATCTTTATTATTTTTTTAAATTAGTAAAGCTGTATAATTATTTAAATTTAAAAAAACAATAGATTTTACTACATCATAAAGTTTACTAAACGATTATTTTTGAAATAGTTTCAACTGTAGCAAGTTAATTTTCATTTTATTAAATTTGTTAAACTACTTACACATAGAGGTCACCACTTTTCATTGACGCCCCCTATTAGCGATCAGCCAAAATACTAGTAGTTATTCTACTGCAAGCTAGATGTCGCGACCTAACGTATAAAAGAAATTTATTGGTTGATTCAAAAGTGTTAATATTTTCAACATCAGTATTTTCAAGAATTTAAAATTTAAACGGGTTCCATTAAATTTTGAATCGCTGAAATGGTGTACAAGTGCCAAGTATAAAATACATCACAAGCGATTTATTTATCCAATATTCTTTTAGTAGAAATTGTTTTCGCTATTGAACACTAGATGTCACCGTTAATTACAAAATTGTAATACTTTGTATCAGGTTGATCCGTTAGTTATAAATGAATTTTAGTATGTATTTTAAACCAATATGAGATTTTGGTCGATCATTACCAAATTAAAGAATGATCACAATATTTTCAATATCACGTATCGTTGGGCAAATTTAAATTAGTAAACCTCCATACATATTTATGAATGTACTATTATCAAACTGTACAGAAAATATTTAAAACATTTATGACAAATACAATAAAACTTTGAGTATTCCCCGAGCAGTTTATGACTCATGGAAGACCGAACACAAATATTTTATTACACTTTAGTACTATTTATCGCATTTTTTTCGGGTGTTCAAGGTTCTGTGTGCGTTTTCGCAGCAATTAATTTCAATTATCGATATCGTATAGACGATGATCTACTACACAGGTGCTGCTTACTTTAATATTTATTTTCATTATTCAAACCAAATCATGCAATATTTTCTCGATTCAGTTTAATTTAGAGTGCAGAATAAATTGAAATTGTCGGCCGAAGTAATTGTGTGGTGCCGATGATTGCAGTCACCTATATTTGGTTATTATAAAACATTTTTATGTGGCTTCTGGTAAAGATGCGATGTAATAAACTTGCAAACTTTTTTGCTACACATTATAAAATTTATCAGTACTAAAGTTTGTTCAAACCTTAGTGAAATATTGACAAATAATCGTGGATTAATATAATAGCCTTGCATTTCAATAATCACATATCAGAATACTTAGTTTGGTACGTAATTAGAAGTCCCCCAAAGATACTTCGAATTATTATTCTTGGGTTCTGCTGGATGCGAACTCATTAATATTTTATGAACCATCATTACTATCAGTCGATCTTGGTGGTAATATATGCACAATTACCATGATCAAGCTTTGCTTGTTGATAACTGGAAAATTTGCGATCACCGTAACATTCAACGTGATATACATTCACACAGTTGAAATGACATCTTCAAATTTGCGTCAAACATTGATTGGTCTGTATTCAGCTTTTAGCCAGATAGAGACGATCATTCACCACACGGACCTGCATTGGAACTGTCCATGGCAAACATAAAAATACAGGGTTATCCAATTCGAGGTTGATAAAGTAAACTTAAAAAAAACACACAAAATATTCGGAATATATTGTAATTTTTATTTCATTTTACAGATTGATCCTTGCCATTTTTAGTTAAACAAGATATCATTCAAATGTCCTCCACGGGACTTCTTACAGGCCTTGATTCTTTTGAGGTAATTTTCAATGACTTTTCGGCACATTTCGGGCGGTATCTCGGCCATTACCTTACGAATATTAGTTTTCAATTCGTCAAGAGTTTGAGGATTGTTTGCGTAAACACGATCTTTCGCGTAGCCTCACAAAAAGAAATCCAAAGGCGTTAAATCACAGGATCTTGGAGGCCAATTGACATCAGCCAATCGCGAAATCAAACGTCCAGGAAATTTCTCTTGCAAAAGATCTCGATTTGCTCGTGTTACGTGACTGGTTGCTCCATCCTGCTGGAACCACATATCGTCAAGATCATAATCTTCGATTTTCGTAAAAAAATAATCGGTTAACATGCGGCCATAGCGCTCAGAATTGACGGTACCGGTTCGTCCATGGTTGTTCTCAAAAAAATACGGCCCAATCACACCACCAGACCACAATGCGCACCAAACAGTGACTTTTTCCGGGTGTAATGGCTTCTCTACAATCAATTGTGGATTTTCTGAGCCCCAAATTCTACAGTTTTGCTTATTAACGTATCCACCAAGCGAAAAATGAGCTTCATCACTGAAGAAAATTTTGTTCGAAAAATCAGCATCGACGGCCTGTTTTTCCAACACCCAATTTGCGTATGTTCTTCGTCCATATTCTTAAATGGCAGAATGTCAACTAAATAAATGACAGCGTACTTGCAGTTTATCTTTGACAGATGTCGGTATACAGATTTCTACTTTATCAACCTCGAATTGGATAACCCTATATTTATAATTAACAGCATAGCTGTAGTGGCTGGTGTATTAAGTTTTCAATTTCCTGAGATGATAAATACCCTACTTCCTCTTACGATAAAAAATGCGATTGATATAATAGAATAACACAAATATTTTTAAAGAAATTTTATAATGTAATTAATTTAAGATTTACATTAAATAAAGTGATAGAATATTGATAAAAAGATAATTTACTGAAATGCGTGGGATGAAGCCAGTCATGTCACAGAACTAATAGTAGCATGTAAAGTTGGAGCAGCGAGGATTTGCAAACAATTTCCGAACACAACAGCAATAGTTAGTGGAAGATTATATGAAGAACCCCAAAAAATCCTAAAAGGATCTCATCAGTGGAATCATACAACCAGCCAACGGGTTGAAGTTGTAAACAGCGAAGGGCGACAGTATACATTAAACCTAGTTTAGCAAGATGTATGTGAAGATCGTCCAAATTCTTCCCCCGAAAAATGCGATGGCAATAGTAATTACTACTATTATGACATTTTCTACTCTCAGCCCAAAAACTCTCCACATATCATGACATTTTTGACCATCAGCCCAGAAAAATGTCACATTTTTACTCTACGCCCCGAAAATATTTACTGTCATGACCGCTAAAACTATCACGACACAAACATTTTCGGGGCTGACAGTATACATGTTGCATTTTCATGATACCATGGAAACAAAAAAAATTTCGAGGCCAAGACAAATAAATGATATTAACTATATATCATCCCCGATTATGTTATCAAGAAGTTTTACGTGATTTATTTTATGATAGAACTATCAGCTTTAGTTTGGTGATTCAATGTAATTTTTGAGATTTTCTCAGAATTTTTCTATGGAATAGAGTTGAGATATAAACCTTCAAACACCGCAAATATTCGTTGGCTGGACTAGAGGGTTACATCGAGTGATATAGGAACATTTAACGTATTTGAAATAATTTTTTGAGAATTTTTGTATGTTTAGTATTGCTGTTTGTTGAGATTTAGGATAATCCCTTGGATTTTATTACCTTTTGGATAACCCTTTGGATTAGTAACTAAAAGTTTATGATCAACAAAATCAGCCCACAATCTCATTACGATTTTCGACTCAATGGAGTAACAGAAAATCATAGTGAAATTGTGTGCTGATTGGCAAAATCATTTTTTAATTATTTCCAAAGAACATAAAAATTCTCTCGAAAGCAGTGCGTAACTATCGATTGGCACGAGAGGAACTATATATAACTATAACTATATGCAAATATAGCAGATTGCGTTAACTATTCCATAATGCCTCTATGATTAAAAATTTAATTTATGGATGGAGTTCATGGAGCATTACTGTGGTTGCTTCAGTTTCTCGAGTAAAACGCGGCACGTTAGATCAAACATCTTCAAAGCTTCGATTTTCGCATCTAGCATTGTAGAAGCAAATACATGGAAAACGTTTACACATTTTCAAGACGACCATGTAAGGCTGAACGTAAACACTGACATAATCGACATACAACTTACCCGACGAGGAATGGACTAATGATTTCAGTTTCTACTCCAGGATTTATCAATAATTCTGCACTGGAAGGAAGAGAGCCGTCGACCAACAAGGAGAGAGATTTCAGATAAAACACCCAGTGAACAGAGGTCACCTGTTGGCAGCAATAGCAGAAGCATCCCTTAGAGAATGGTTGATTAAAATGGAAGAGCTCTGTTGGCCATGTCAAGCAATTATTAAAAGTGATGCGAAAGAAATAAAGTTCATCAATGTTTTCAGATGTTTTCAGATGTTAGTGTAGTGGTGTCCAAAATGTGCTGCAACAGGATCTGCAATGTCGGGACAACATACGAGAATGCCATCCTGACGGGACCATTTTATATTACAGCAAGTGATCATAGGTATATATAATAATAATAATAATAGACTATGTTGGCCAATGGCCGGATAATACCCTTATCAATCAACAGCAATCATCGTTTATGTCATAATTATCAACAGGATTACCCGCTTTGGGTTCGTGATGACAATTCAAATGGATCGGTCGGGTTCCTGAAAAATTGTCAGTTCTTCGGAATAAATAAAATAAGAATAACACCTTTGCATGCTCAATCAGATGGTATGGTGAAAATTTTTAATGGTACTATGGTTAAATTAATATAGAGTGCTGGACCATTTAAGGAATTTGCAAGAATTTTTACTATCGAAATCTAGTCAAATTACACCTCATTTGGTAATCAGAACTTCATTGCTCTTAACTAGTTAACAGGCATTGTGGCCATTAAAAGGAGGATAGCAATATGAAAAAAATAATTCTACTAAAATATTGGCTGGTATCTATCGGCTGAAAAGTATTGACACAACAACTTTACGTAAATTTGTCGGAAAATTTAATTATTTGTCACAAAAGGGAGGATCAAAATGGTCTTGTACATATATTTCAAATTCATTATTGATGTTTAAATGAAAAGCTCCCACGGAACCTGCCACTTCCGGTTGACCGATTTCAACCAAAATTCGGTGTGATCCAATTTGTGGAAAAATCTTAGGTATAAAGTTTCATCCCGCAATCAATCAATCCGTCTGGGTTGTACAAGGCAGAATTTATGATGAAAAACAGATTTTTGTCAAAATACGTAATTTCCGCTTAAATTATGGAAAAATTATTTGAAATGATATTGTTGCAAATTTAATTTACAAACTTATATCTGTGGAATATGCCTAAGAAACCCGGTAAAAGATCTTCAGATCGACCGCTACAGCGTCCAAAAAAAGAAAACTTCCGGGAAATAGGTTTAGTAACGAGCATAGTAAAGAATTCGCAAGTGCTTCTGCAGCTAAGTTCAAAAACAATGATGAGCTCATTGTATCTGTTGATCCGTCTTGTCAATACTGTACAGTTCAGTGAAGTGTATTTACTTTTCTACAGACTATTTTAAAATGCAAAAACTGTAATAAGGATTTTAAATTTTCTAAATCGGATGAAGGAGGTGTGGGTTTCAAGCTATGCATTTCGTGTGAATGTAGAACTGAATTTGTTTATTCGTTTCCAAAAATTGATCGCGCATACGAAATAAATCGTCGATTAGTGTTTGTTATGAGAATTCTTGGAGCTGGTTTAGGAGGCATTACGAATTTTTGTGGTCTCATGGTTATTGGATCAAAGTGAGGCCAAAGAAAGCTTTGAATGAAGCTGCTGGTGAAATTGAAAATAATTTTGCAGTATCAGGTGATGGATCGTGGGCAAAACGTGGATATACATCTCTTTTGGGAATCATTTCTTTGATCGGAAAGCGAACTGGTAAATTACTCGATGTCATCGTAAAATCCAGTTATTGTAAACTATGCTCTGTGAGGAAATCAAAACGAGACACTGTAGAGTTTAAAGAATTTTACGAAGAGCACAGGGAAAACTGCACAGCCAATCACGAAGGTTCAGCCGGAAAAATGGAAGTCGATGGTGTTATCGAGATATTCGAAAGGTTTGAAGACCTGCATAATGCGCGGTATAAATATTACATCTGCGATGGTGACACAAAAACGTTCAAAAATCTGTTAGACGTGCAGCCTTATGGTAGTGACTTTTTAATTGAAAAAAAGAGTGCGTTTTGCACGTTAAAAAAAATATTTAGTCGAGCAAAAGAAGCCAAAAAAAATTAACTTTGAAAAAAAAAACCAAACAAAAATTAGCTGAAAAATATGCTTCTAAAAATCCGAAACAAACTCCACAAAAAGGTCCGAAAAAAGTTCAACTTACAATAAAAATAATGAAAAATCTGTCAACATATTATGGTCTGGCTATACGAAGAAATACTGATTCGGTAGATAATATGCACAAGGAAATTTGGGCAACGTATTACCACAAAATTTCAACTGACGCTAATCCTCAACACTCTTATTGTCCTGTAGGAGAAAAGAGTTGGTGTAACTGGCGCAAGGCAGAGGCAGCTGGTGGCAATGCTTTAAAAAATTTCAAACATCCTTCACCGATAGACGATGAGGTGCAAGAAATTTTAAAGCCTATTTATGAAGACTTATCATCGAAAGATTTATTGAAGCGTTGCTTAGGTAATTTTACGCAGAATAACAACGAAAGCTATAATTCTTGCGTTTGGAACCTGGCTCTCAAGCATTCTTTTTGTGGGGAAAAAATCATAAATATAGCTGCAAATATTTCTGCATGTACATTTAATGAAGGATTCATAGCTATTTTGAAAATAATGCAAGTCTTGGGTATTACAATTGGCCACATTGCTTTGCAGCATGCAAGAATAAGTGATGCTACGAGAACTAAGCAGGCGGAAAGACAGTCCACTGAGGCATCTAAAGAGGCAAGAACTGCTCGTAGAGACCAAAAATCGTTAGAAGAGGAGCAATATGAGCGAGAGGAAGGTATATTGTATGGCACAGGCATCGCAGATTAAATTTTGGTAAGGTTTATTACAAAAAAAAAAAAATTAACTTTAAACGCGTTTATCTCGAAATGACGTTTTTCAAGTTGGCGTGCAAGATTGAGAAAAAACTACTTATCCAATCGTTCTAAAATTTTAACACGTTGATCAGAAAAAACAGAATAAAAACTCAGAATGAATTACGGAAGGAATAATCGGCTTTCAATTTTTTGAGTTACAACTAATTGGACGTATGATAACTTAGCAAGAAGTCTTTTCCGCCCGAAAAGGCTTTTTATATTTGTGTCTTAGCTAAAAACATTTTAAACATTTATTGTGTGGATCCCATAAATATCTGTGCGAAATAGTTCTAGAATTAATATACTATGTATAGTTAGTTAGGACAAATAACCGTTCAAAATCAAATAACAAGGGGCCCATATATTTCATTATTCTATCAGATGCAAATTAAGCTAAACTTCTGTTAATTTGATATACAGTGGCGCCGATCTCAAAATACAATAAGCCAAATGGGTAATAGTTTCAGGCTTCTGAATCATTAGACAATACGACCACAAAATCTCATTACGATATCATGGGGAATACTGGTAGAAATAATTTATTGAACCATTCTACCACTTGCGTATTATGAATTATTATGAACTTTAGTTAATTTGGAATGTTCTAGCTCCAATCTCATTAATGTCGGAATACGTTCGGAAATGTCCAGTGGTGGACGTTGTTTTATTTTAATTGATCAAAAACCTTTAAATTAAAATATGCTAAAAAATTCACTCGACTGTCGGTGAGAAATTACCTGATACTTGTACTTATCAAAAACAGATAAATTAGAAATGATCAGAAAATTTTGCTTGATCGGAAATAAAACTACCAACAACTTAGCTTATCAAAAACCAATAAACTAAATGTTGTCTAGTAATTAAATGCGATCGGAATTGTTGTGTGTAATATTCATATAAAAATAATTATGTTTTTTATGACAAATAGTACAAAATTTTTTTCAAAAAATAGGTTTTATATTTTTTTTTCCACAAAAATTAATAGTTATACAAACAATATTTGATTTTTCTAATGCCGCAGCCACACGAATGCAAATACACACCAACAATGGCGTATTTGTCCAAATAACAAATCGTGTAGCCACAAAACAAATGACAAATTCAAATCAAGGTTACATTTGTCCAACATTGGCGCACATTCGCTCAATAGGCGGTTTTTCGAAAAGATCAAAGTAAAAAACAAATACTACAAATCGTGAAGACAGTAGAGTTGGTCATTTGCCATATTTTACCAATTTTTGCCAAACATAAAATACACCAACGTTGGTCGATATTTGCATTCGTGTGGCTGCGGCTTAAGTAAAAACAAACACAAATTAAAATTTATTACTTATTTTAGGATAATTTTTGGAAGGAGATTGTAAATTTATTGTTTGGAGTTAAAAGGGATTATAACAAAAAGAAAATGCAACACAAAGTCGTATTGTCCTATTTCTACTAGTATTCCCCATGATATCGTTATCGTAATGAGATTTTGTGGTTGTGTTGTCTAATGATTCAGAAGCCTGAAAGCACTATCCATTTGGTCCAGACATTTCTGAGATTGGAGCTAGAAAATTCCAAATTAACTAAAGTTCATAATAATTCATAATACGCAAGTGGTAGAATGGTTCAATAAATTATTTCTACCAGTATTCCCCATGATCTCGTAATTAGATTTTGTGCTCGTGTTGTCTAATGATTCAGAAGCCTGAAACTATTACACATTTGGCTTATTGTATTTTGAGATCGGCGCCACTGTCTATCAAATTAACAGAAGTTTAGCTTAATTTGCATCTGATAGAATAATGAAATATATGGGCCCCTTGTTATTTGATTGGTAGTTGAATGGTTATTTGTCCTAACTAACTAAACATAGTATATTTATTCTAGAACTATTTCGCACAGATATTTATGGGATCCGCACAAGAAATGTTTAAAATGTATGATTGTGGCATTAAAACAATTCTTAATTGTATAGAGGATTTTATAAATACGATTTTACAATTTAATATTTATTCTTATGTATTTAATGAAATGTTGTTTAATGTTGTAATTTCTTTCGATTTTTTTTTTCACACTAATTTTTCAACCAATTTTTTTCCTTTTAGTTCATTCCAAGGGCGATTTAATGCTGAATAAAACCAAGTTTTTTTTTCTGACGTTTCTGAGAGCAGTTATAATGCACCCCGCGTATTTTCAGTGTTTTTGGAAAACCCTTGTAGCAGACGACAGTGGGCTAAAAAAGTCAAAAAAAAATTGTTTGTATACTTTCAGTTGAATAAAATGTCAATGGAAAGTTTCATTAGGATATCTCTTTTTATTCCATTAAAAAAAAAAATCTTTGAAAATTTTTTTTTTTTAATTTTGAAGGTGGTCGATGAAGTTTTTAGGTTAAGCGTATCTAATGCATCTGCAATGTTTGTTTCATAATTTAGTTCAGCCATTATGTTTTATGTTAAATCGTTGTCCCAGCACATGAAATGAAGAAAATTTATGCAATAAACGAAACCCTTAATAGAGGAGGGTGGCAAAGCTAAACATTTAACAAATTTCCTATGTATTATGCTAAATAAATCATGCAACTATACAAAACTATGTGAAAAAATTCCGCCTGTTATAATGCAGCATGAATAATTTATGTACTGTGCAAATATCAAAAATATGTATTTTGTTGTATTCAATTTATAAATATTTACCATATTATACAGCAGTAGCATACCACATAATACAGCGAGCAGTATGTATACAATTTAGCAAAGATTGGGACACGCAAAAATTGTTTTCTAGAGTTCATAAAAAAAAATCCCAAGCAAATATTATAAAAAATTTATTCAAACCAATTTTTTATGTTTATTGTTTTTTGAATGCTTTTAACGTATTTTAAGATTTTGTTTCCTATTTATGCTGTACTACATATATAACACATATCTGTATATAGATATATAAATAAAAAGAGCTTGTAGTACATGAACATAAGAGGAGTATGATAAGTTGTTGTAAGCTTTCCAATTTCTCACATAAATTTATTTATTTATTTCAATTTCCGAATATAGCACAGAACATCTAAATATGTATATGTCTGATAAATAATCTTATGTACTCGTATGTTGTTCCAAGGATTCAAGGAACAATACAAAAACATAAAAAGTGGTTAACAGTAAATGTATACACACACACACCATACATATAACAATAAGGATAATAAAATTAATAATATGTTTTTTAAGATACCATGTACATTTTGTTCGAATACTGTTGTTGGATTTTTGGTATCCTGTAAAATATTATTTCGATTACTTAACTCTTGTGCATATAATAATACAACTTGTTTATTATTTTCAAGCATATAAGTAGCATAATATCGTACTTACATAGTTTATGTGTTCCACACAGCCTTATATGCTATTAACATAATGTAATTTTGTCTTATGATTAAGAAAACTAAATTTTTATTATACACACGGTAATTGATTATAAATTTTTTGCATAATATAAGAAGTTAATGTTCTTACTCGATGGGGTGATCATTACATCTAATGATAGTAATACTTCTCCTTCTCCTTCTAAGAAATTTTCTCACAATAATTTTCCTTATATGTATGATGATTTCCGCAACGATAATCCCAGAACCAGCAGCGTTAAATATGAACTCCGTGTATGAAATCGTATTATTGAGACTACAAACTAATTTGGTCCGTTTACAAAAAGTAGCTCTGACTTTCATAAATTTTTTATAGTGACAACGATTCCGTTGTTTCTGACAGATGAGACATCTGCCGTTAACATTCAGTTTGTATTGCTTTGAGTTTCATACAAAACGTGTTTTTTGCGGTTTTGAATATGTTGAATATATGTAGAGAATGGTTTCAACGCTTTCAAAATGATGACTTCAGTGTTGAAGATAAACCTCGCAAAGAACAGCCAAAAAAATTCGTAGACGATAAATTAGAGGCATTGCTTGATGAAGATCCGACTCAAACGCAAGAGGAGCTTGTCGGTACATTAGGAATGACGTAACAAACGGTTTCCATGCGATTGAAATATATGGGCATGATTCAAAAGCAAGGCTATTGGGTCCCTTATTAATTGAAACCAACGGACGTGGAAAGGCGATTTTTTTCTTGTGAGCAGCTGATTCAAAAGCAAACAAGAAACGGTTTTTTACATTGGATAGTGACTGGTGACGAGAAGTGGATCTTCTACGATAACCCCAAGAGGTTAAAATACTACGCTTTGCCCAGCCAATCGTTGCCATCGACCTCAACATCAACACCAAAGACGAACATTCTTGGTTCGAAGGTTATGCTGTGTATCACAGTACGAAAAAACACGTGTGTGTAAAGAATTCAAATTTAAGAGAGAATTCAAGATTACAAAACATAAAATACAGGGTGTACCCAAAAAATGGACAAAATGATTGGAGACCATGCGTTGATTACAGACGTTTAAATGCAGTAACTGTACCAGATAGGTATCCGCTACCTCACATCCACGATTTTTCAAGACATTTGCATGGATGTAAAATTTTTTCAAAAATGGATCTTTGTCGTGCTTACCACCAAATTCCGGTAGCAAAAGAAGATCAATTCAAAACTGCGGTAACAACTCCTTTTGGAATGTTTGATTTCTGTCGAATGACTTTTGGTCTCAGAAACGCAGGTCAAACATTTCAACGCTTCATTGATGAAGTAACGAAAGATTTAGACTTTCTCTTTGCTTATGTCGATGACATACTGGTCGCAAGTAAAACACCAGAAGAACATGCCGAACACTTACGCATACCCTTCAAGCGATTATCTGATTATGGTATCAATATACGCTTAGCTAAATGCTAGTTCGGTGTGACAAACCTAAATTTCTTAAGTCACGAGATAACCAGTAATGGAATTAAACCATCGAGTGACAGAATAATTGCGATTAAAGAATTTCCGCATCCAACCACAATCCGTCAAATCCAACGTATTGTGGGTATGGTTAATTATTATCATCGATTCTTACCACATTTGGCCTATCAATTAGTGCTAATTTATAATCAAATGAACTCTTTGATTAAATTAGGTAAAAAAGCTATTTTCTCTTGGCCTTCAGATTGCCAAATAGCTCTCGAGACAATAAAAGATTCACTCGCAAACTGCACGTTACTAGCACATCCAAAAGAAAACACCGTATATTGCATTAGAACTGATGCTTCTAATACGGCATGTGGTGGTGTGTTAGAACAATTAAACGAAAATGAATGGCAACCTTTAGCATTCTTTTCAAAAAAAATTTCAACCGCAGAACAAAAATATTCAACTTTTGATCGGGAATTATTAGCGATCTTTATTGGAATAAAGAAATTTAGGCATTTTCTCGAAGGACGAGAAGTAAGAATTTATACTAACCATAAACCGTTAGTTACCGCAATTAATTTCAAAACGGAACGAAGTCCAAGACAAACTCGGAATTTGGAATTTATTGCCCAGTTCACAACTGGGCTGACACTCTCTCACGTCCTGATGACATCTCAGTTCTAACTTTCATTGGTTTTGACATCGAGAAATTAATTCAATTGCAAGAACAAGATCCAGAACTAAAAGGATACTTAAACGGTTCGAAACCACTTAATAAAAGATTGAAACTCAAGCAAGTCTCACCGGATAATAATTCGAGAGCAATATGGTGTGAAACTTCAACCAATACACCTCGACCTTATATCCCAGAACCAATGAGACGTCATATTTTTGACGGTGTCCACAACCTAACACATCCAGGCGTTATAGCTACAAGAAAAAAAGTAGCATCGAAATATTTTTGGCCATCAATGAACAAGGATAGTTCCCATTGGGCAAAAACTTCGATTATCAAAAAGCCAAAATTAGAAGGCACACTCGATCAGAATTTCAAAAGTATGATTTGTGTTTAGATTTTTAAAATTTTTTTTCTTGGAAGAGGAGTGATGTGGATGTCAAAACCATGTTTTGGCAATCCAACATTTCCCAATTCTAGAATTAACTCACACGCGACAAGTAAATGCATAAGGAGTGAATACCTCAATAGTTCACCACCATTATGTGTAAATATAAAATGATAAAGTAGGTTAAGCGTGCGTTTCAGTTATTCTGTTTTTCATGCTTACGACATTGCCATAATGTAAAATGCAATCGTTTACATTTACGGTCAATGTCGTCTTAACTAATTTCTGCAGTTACGATATATGCTTATTCTAACATTTTTTATTTTTTAACAGTTTTCGACATAGCAATTCGTTGAACTCGCATATTGTGCGTTCACGAAAAACATAATTTAAGTTTATAGTTTTAGAAGTTAAATTTGGAGTCAGTTGGAATTATAACGTGAAAGAGTTAGGTTAAGTCAAGCGAGAGGTGATCTAATAAATAAAAACTTATAATTTATATTCCTATGTGTATCTTAATTTAATAAATAGTATAAATAAATAAACAAATAAATTATATTAATAAAATAACAGTAACACTATTTATAACTTCTTTTATAGACTGTTTCAGAAATTCAGAATGATACACCAATTGGGAAAAATTTGATAAAATATTATGAATCGAAAAATTCATTTACCGACATTCAAAGAAATGAATTGACCCGAGTAATTGTCGAAGATATTAATATAAATGAAATCCATCTAAAGCCATCTGATTTCAAACATCTTGTTGACCAAATAATCTCAATTTTCCCGTCCGAGATGCAAGTAAAAGTAAATATATAAGTTTTCTATAAGTTTCCTGTGAAGGTTTTATATATAATTTTATTTACTTTCATTTTCATGGTTCTTATAGGATTATTACTTCATACCTCGTAATGGCAAAAAAAAATCATAAGGGAAAATTGTTTTGTAAATATAGCAACAGCCGGAATAAAAGAGTAAAACCGAACGAAAAATTATATGTAAGCAATACTGAACAAATTAGTCATCTAGGGCCTCAGAATGCACCAGAGGAAACGGTTGAATTCGACGAATCTATTTCTGTGGCCATAAAAACAAATTTACAACGTGATATGAACTGGGACGAAGTGAAAGGTAATTGGTATAAAACCTTCTAAATACGACAAAAAGATTTTCGGGAAATGACAATTGCTGATTTTTTAAAAGCGTGGCCTAAGTTTATTCATAGTCAAGCTCCAGACTTGGTAAACATTTAAACGTTCATCTTAGTTTTTTCAATACTAAATTAGTTTATAATTTTACAAATTGAAATAGACTTTGAACTATTGTACCCGGGCAAAAAACATATGCTGTTTTCAAAATGGAATGTGTTTAAATCTAAAATAAAACCTTATTATGAAACGCATATCAACAACTTAACTTGTAAGGTTGTTACTCAACATTTTAAAGAATATTACAAATTACGATATGGTTAAAACATTGTCCTTTGTTTATTTATTAATTTAATTTAATTTACATTTTATTTTTTTTTATCTATAGACACCGAAGATTATATTTTAACAACACTGCTCAATTCCATTTTGCTTCCGACAGCTAGATTTAAGGACAGAGATAGCTGCAACAAACGAAAAGTAACAATCGCAGATGGCAAGAATCCTTTATTATTCAACTGGAATCTATCAACGATTATCAACGAAAAATTGCGGATATAACAACAAAATATTTTTATAGTGGATTGACGATACAACCCTTAATTATAGTTGAAGGTTCAGTCAACTCTTTGTTAAAACTCTTTTATGTCTATTTTGATGGTACATTATATAAGGTTTCGTCATTTATAGCTAGTTATTTAGATTTATGTTTCAAAATATTTCAAATATTTGAATTAGAATATCCAAAAGCGTGTGAAATACCGTGGAATTTTGTTCAGCGATATTTTTTTAACATTAATACCAAGTATGATATCAAATCGTCAAATTTAGTCTCGGTCATTAATTATGTGGAATTTTAATTTTTACATACTTATGCATACAACTTTCAAGTCGAATGAGAAGTAATACGCCTGATTATTTAAATTTTTTATTTTAAGAATATACACATTGAATTTAATATTTAATATAACCTTTTCATTGAAATTAAATATATTGATGCTATAACGTTTATTTGTTGTAAACGTTTCAAAAGTTTCCCAAACCCATCGGTCCTAATACGTCATTACAAGTATGATCATCTATTTTCTGGAAAATTGATTTCAATTAGCTGTAAACAAAATGGATGTAACCAAGTATTTTCAAATTATTCAACATTGCCTGTCTACTTAGAAAAACTTTATAAATTTCAAAAAATTGAAAAAACGGACATTATAACCCTGAACCCTCGCGATTGTCTAGCAATGATGTAAATAATAGTTTGCTGAGGAATCAAGATCCGGAGGCCAATCCTGATAATTATGTACCAGTCGGAACTGACGTATTAATAGAAAAACTAAAAGGATATTCTCTAAATGTATCTTTACAACTTTATGCAAATAACAATTTATCTAGAAAACACGCAGTAGAAATTCAAGATACATATAATAAAAAATTTATTATCTATGGTATCAAGTGCTATTCAAAGTACAATTGCAGGAAAAAATATACAGTGCTGTGCAAACAAAATTGGGCAAACATATTTTATTGCAAATTGGAGTCTTTTTTTGATAAAATTACAAAACTTTTGAACGCAATTGGCTTATTGTTTCATTTTAAAGACATGTATGACGTAATTTTTTGAAAAAAAAATTTACCTGCAATTTAGGGGCAAAACCCCGAAAAATGCCAAAATATTCAAAATACGGTGATTAATGAAATAAATTAAACACCTATTTTTAATTTTTTTTTTTTTTTTGTTTTTTTAATGATTTATAGAAGTTCTATCTTTAATATTAATATTTTGGTGGACCGCCTTTTGTTTTTATTACACCGGTACAACCCCGCAACAGATGGACCAAAAATTGGTCAAGCAATTATTTTATTTTACGCCTACCGTTCTTGGCCGTCATTTTGGTGCAGATGTTTTATTCCGTGTATTTTTTTTTTTTGAGTATAAATAGTGCATATTTTGTAAGATTAAGTTATTCTGTAAGTGATCCTAGTCAAATAAAGAATAAAATGCAATTTTAGTTTAAAAAAATGGGAAAAGTTGTAGCAGTGTAAAAGCAATATGTTGATTTTAGCGCGAGAAATTTTAACCACGCCTGAAATAGCATAAAGATTAAACATTCCAAAAAGTACTGTCGCGTGGAATATTAAAAAAATGCGAGAGATGGGCAGTAGACAAAGAAAGAAAGGCTCTGGAATGGCCAGAAATACAACGCCAGTGGAGGATCGTTTCATAATATTACAATGTCGCCGGAACCGTTTTAAAACTTCATCGGACATAAGACGGGATGTTGAGCGTGCAACGGGAAAAGAAATTTCAGCCAGCTTAGGAGAAAAAGACTTGTTAAAGCTGGTTTGAGAGCACATAAACCTGTCCAGAAGCCTGAGTTCACATTATTAGTGAAAAAAACGTTTGCTATGGGCCCAGGAGCATGTTTCTTGGACTCTAGAGATGTGGAATGATGTGATTTTCTCCGATGAATCAAAATTCAAGCTGCATGTTGGAGATGGAAGAATTCTCGTAAGAAGAAAACCGGGCGAGAGGCTTAGCAACGAATGTCTTTTAAGACTTCCACCGAAAAATGAAGGAGTTATGGTCTGGGGATGCTTTTCTGGAAATGAAATCGGTGCTTTCTTAGTTCCAGCATTACAGCAACTGTTTATATGCAGGTCCTATACACAACGAATTTGAGCCTTCTGTGTTAAAGATTTTGGCGAGACCTACAAATTTATTTTTCAACAGGACCACGCTCCGTGCCATACCGCCAAAGTTGTAAGTTATTAATTTTGAATTGTAGATAGAAAAATTGGCTTTCAGATAAACATAAATAATTTGTTAAAAACTTGGTTTTTTTTCTTATCTCTTCATTTAAAAATATAAAAGTACTTCGAAGAAAGAAGTATCGATGTGTTGAGCTGGCCCCCGTATAGTCCAGACCTAAATCCCATGGAAAATATTTGGTCTATAATGAAGTTAGAAGTAGCAAAAAAATGTCCACAATCGATTCAAGCTTTAAAAAATTTGTTGATGACGATTTGGGAATCCGTACCTCCTACGACTTTGAAAAATTTATCAAATGCAATGAATCGGAGGTGTATCGCTGTAATAAAAGCAAATGGCGGTCCAACATTTTAATATTTTGGCATTTTTCGGGGTTTTGCCCCTAAATTGCAAGTAATTTTTTTTTTTTTCAAAAATTACGTCATACATGTCTTTAAAATGAAACAATAAGCCAATTGCGTTCAAAAGTTTTGTAATTTTATCAAAAAAAGACTCCAATTTGCAATAAAATATGTTTGCCCAATTTTTTTTGCACAGCACTGCAAATGATGTAAATAACTTAAAATATTTTCTAAATTTCTGTGAGGATCCATTTAAAGAAATAAACTCCGAACATTGGTTTTTTAAAATGTTGAAAGAAATCAGATTGTTCGATTATCCTACTGGTTTTACTATTGATAATACAGTGGCTGAAACAGTATTATCGGATATCCCGACTTTAGCTTGTACACACAAAAAAATAAGCGGTGCTAATAGATTTTTTATCCTAATGACTAGTTTATTTTTATCCAATGGGATAATTATTTTAGAATCTAACACCGCATCATCGGATAAATATTTAAATTTATCCGATGGGATATTTTTTTTCAAAATAAAATTTGTTACCTCTTTTGGTGTTAAGGAATTTTTAAGCGTTCGTGAATATGTTTTATATTACAAGGGAAACCCCCAAAAACTCAGGGAAACTCCCTTTGGATAAAATTTAATCCTTTTTTGTGTTTTTTATAATTTTTTTCTTCCAGGATTAACGATTTTAAACATTACATTTCAGTCTTCTTTTGAATTTTGTGGATCTCACTTCAAAATTTCATTACATTTTTGTAAATTTAACATAAAAAGTTATAGTACTGTATATTAAATTTGTAAATTGTGGAAATATTCATGTGTGTCATCATTATTGTTAAGGATCTATTAAAATGGTAAACAAATAATTTAATGAAAAAAATTGTAAACATAAAGTAATTAATTCTAATTTTGGTTCTTTTAATTTATTTAGAATTTGATGACAATTTCAGTGTGCTGCTTGTATTGCAACATCTTTGCCATATGAAAAAAAAGTATGAACGACTGACGTAAAACTACAGCCATATTCATTTTTAGTGTTTGAAAAAGTAAGTGTACTAGTAATTCATATTTATAAATTAAAACCTAAACTAAAATAATAACATACAATATATTTTCAGAATGGAACAACTATAACAAATGTAATTACGCAGCCACACCTGATTCTTCGAGGTCCATCAAAAATTCTAGTTTTGTCGTACAGCATTATTCTCGATAGTAAGGATATTCCGCTATCATTGATATTATAAGCATTAACGCCTTTACAACGTTATTCAAGGCATTTTACCAAATTGTAAACCATATATTATTTACAAAAAAAAATAAAAAAAAAATTATAAAATTAAAATTTAAGTTATTTACTTATTTCAAAAATGCCCAATTTGGGTCTTTAAAATGCCCAAGAGGATAATTCCAAAAGATAAAAGAGGTGTTACGAAGTTCATGAAATCGGTGTTAATATAATAATTATTTTAATGGATATAATTTATAACCAAATTCGGTGTAAAAGTTTTTATCCAACAGTATTTTTTGTGATTTTTATTATAACATCCGATTGGATTCAAATTATAAATATCCGATCGGTGGGACACTATGTAACACCGATTTGGTGTTGTGGTAACCTTTTATTTTTTTGTGTGTATGTATTGTACGCTGATGATTTTTTTCAGCCATTTTTCTTCAGTATGTGGTATTTATTATAATTTTCCAACATTGCTGTGTTTTAATATTGGAGCACTATCCGGAGCCAAATGGCAATTTTCTATTGAAACTGCAGCTATTATTCACTGGTGTCGCTGTACTATAAAAATTAAAACTAAATTCATCAATAAAACAAACATTTATCACCTGAAATATATTAATTGACATTTATTTTGACATGACGTTATAAACAAAAATTCATTTTGCTGCGTTTTAATTTTTTATTGTAAGATTTAGTTTCTAATGGTTTCAGGGGTTTACAAAATTAAAAGCCTTTTCAAATTTCCCATTGAAATGGATAGCGCTCCCGATAGCGGCTCCCGATAAATAAGTGAGCCGAGATATTTTTTTATCGATTTTTAATTAAAAAGTTGAATGAAAAATCTTAGTTTAGATTTAAATAAATTAATTAAATGCAATAATAGCGCGCTAAATATAAGTTTTCACATAGAAAATTGGCTGCTCCGGATACAGCTATCGGGCGCTAATAAAAAAACACAGCTATGTCACAATCTTTATTATCCAAATTAGATTTGATTTTTCACTGCGCGTTTATTGATTCTAAATATTTGAAAAAATTCGGCTACGACCAGTCATTTCACCAATTAGTAACCCAACTGCAAGTGCTAGAAGGCGGTATTGATATTACCACATCAAAAGAAAGCGTTAAAGTTCGATTTATTTTAGGTTTGATAGTGGGAGACAATCTGGGGATTATTCTAGGCTTCGTTCAATCGTTCAACTCTAAAAGATTGTATCGTGTTTGTATTAGGACTCAAGAGGGAACCAAAACAGATGTTTCAGAATTGACAGTATTTTTAAGAAATAAAAATAATTATATGTTAGACTTGTAAACTCCCAACTTTAAAGAGACGGGCATTAAAGAAAGTTGTGTTTTCGATAAATTACGATTTGAGGGTGTTTTTAAATATGATTTAAGTAATATCCTGTTAGGTTTATTAAACGAAAACATTTTATCAATAATTGATGTACTTAACAATAGAAAAAGATTTTTCCAATTTGGTGAAATGGAAATTGTAAACGTCTCACCAGATATTGACGTAACTAAATGAAAGCAATTTAATATAAAAATGACTGCAAGTGAAATTTTGTGCTTTGTTCACTTACTACCTCTAATGATAGGTGACTTGATTCCTCAGCAAAACTGTCACTGGAACCTGTTACTATTGTTAATACAAATCATCAACCTTTTACGCCAACCAGAATTCTCTTTAAACGATCTAAGTCAGTTGCACTTTTTAATGGAAGACCATCATGAATTATTTATTAATCTTTATGGTCCTTGGCTTAAGCCAAAACATCACTATTTAGTGCATTACGTAACAGCAATAAAACGATGTGGTCCTTTAAAATACCTTGGGCAATGCGCTTTGAAGCCAAACACAGAGAATCAAAATTGTATATAGGCGAGTAAGTAAATTTTTTCTTCTCTTTATAAAGTAAAACCATGTTATTCTGAGCTAATCAACTTTATACCAAAGACAATTAAAAAGCTCTTTCAATTTTATATAAATACCCACCTAGATAATGCCGGTGTATTTATAATAGTAAAAGTCTTCTGCATGAACATTTCTTTCTTCTTAACTCAGCTAAGATACTTGCTTTAATATCATAATATAATTTAGTTAAAGAGCAAAGAATAAAGTTTTGACAAAAACAACAAAATCGTAACACAGCGAACACAGTAACGTAATAAGTTAACACGGAAGCAGTGAAAATCATGTTGCATGAAATAAGATTAATGGAATTTTATTTTATTTTCTCTATTCATAATTTTTATTTATTTTATTTTATTTTACATACAAAATAGTAAATAAAATAAAAATATGTAAATTTTGTACATAAACCTTTTATATACTTTGAATTTAGAAATGGATAAAAAAGCTTTCTGCTTTGCGGTTTTTTACCATGCTTTTCCATATAGATCTTTGGTATACGCGATGAATATGTATGAGAACATAATTGAATGCCACATGCATACAAAAGGATAAACACTTTACAGTTTTACACAATAAAATTTTCATGCAAATGGTTGTGTGTTCTATGTAAAGTGGTGGTGAATTTGCATACGAGTATACGTTATAATGGAAATTGACGTACAT
Source organism: Nephrotoma appendiculata (assembly GCA_947310385.1). Lineage (NCBI taxonomy): Eukaryota > Metazoa > Arthropoda > Insecta > Diptera > Tipulidae > Nephrotoma > Nephrotoma appendiculata. The sequence continues at coordinate 26,379,377 of OX371225.1, read as the reverse complement.
CAACAGTTCGATAAATTCATATTTTATGACTTTATCTGTACCGAGTACCTTGATTTAAAAGATATGACCAATACTGTTTATTCTCGGGTCGTTTAACTTGAGCAAAAGCCTTTTGATATAAAAATATTTAATTTTGCTCAAAATTTCTGCACTCAGACGTCGGGTCAAAGTTCTGTTCATTATCATCATCGATTGTAAGCAGATGATTCGCACCCGATACCTCCCATTCCAAGCGTCTAGCTTTAGCTACAGTACCATTTGGTCGGTATCTTTTTTCGTTATGAGATGTTGAAAAACCAATGAAATAATATATATTACTCAATGAGCACCGCTTTGAAATTTGCTAGCGAATCACTCTGGAGGAGAGGAATAACTTGGGAGGTTTGCGACTTTTACACGCACAGTGACCACCAGGCCATCCTGTGTGAACTGCATGGAATATAACACCCAAGTAATACACTGTGCTAGTTGAAAAATGTGACAAGCTGGGCACCCGCCACCCGGGGGGTAAACCTAATTCGACTATGCTGAATTCATTGGTGCTAGTCCCATTTCAAAGTTAGTCCCCATTTTTGAGATATCGCTTTCGACATACGAGTATTTTGCCTCTGAGACAAATATTTGTCAAAATATACACTCATATTCACGTTGATAGTTCCTGAACCATTAAGATTTTCGTTATGCTTTTTTCAGCAAAGTTGTTGCGCAAGCCAAGACCAACAACTTTGCTGAACATATCAAGGCCGAAAAACGACATCTACAATCACATTTTTGTGTTATTTTATTTTTTGAAACGCAAACAAACGACAAAAATGTGATTGTAGATGTGGTTTTTCGGTCTTGATATGTTCAGCAAAGTTGTTGGTCTTGGCTTGCGCAACAACTTTGCTGAACATATCAAGGCCGAAAAACTTAATGGTTCAGGAGCTATCAACGTGAATATGAGTGTATATTTTGACAAATATTTGTCTCAGAGGCAAAATATGTCGAAAGCGATATTTCAAAAATGGTGACTAACTTTGAAATGGGACTAGCACCAATGAATTCAGCATAGTCGAATTAGGTTTACCCCCCGGGTGCCCAGCTTGTCACGCAAAAAAAGTTTGAAATTCAAGCACAGTGTAATATACAAATTGCGGAATGGAAGACAAACGCTTTCGATGAGGACATCTTCATTTTTATGCTCCGCGGCTCTAATCTGCGACGGGCACCGCTAGCACCAAGGCGTCCCAGTTAATAGGCAGCATTACCAGTGCATGTAACGCTACAATGCCTAAAAGAAGGTTTAACCTAAGACGCCCTTCGACCTACTGGTGGAATGAGGAAACTGCATTGCTCCGGCGAAAGTGCAATCATGCAAGGCGCATTTCCCAGTAGGGTAGAAACACCAGCTCCTCCTTCAGCTTACAACAAATATACAGAGAAGCGACGATGCTGAAAGTCTCTCTGTGATGAGGTTGAGGATAGCCCTTAGGGTAGACCCTACAACATGGTAATATCCAAGCTTAAACTTGCAAGAGATGAGCACCAACATGCCCTATTCTGATGGATAGTATAGTATCTTCCTTGTTTCCTTGCAAACCAGTGACTATTCACTCGAGTGCCATTGTAGTGGACGACGTTCCGCTATTCACGATTGATGAACTAATATCCGCATCTAGGAGAATTCCCAATAAGAAAGCGCCAGGACCGGACTATATACCAAATGTTGCCTTAAAGGCTGCGATTTTAGAAAAACCCAAAGAGTTCCTGGAGGTGTATAACTCTTGCCTAAGAGAAGGAACATTTCCAGATATTTGGAAGAAGCAGATTCTGATACTGATTCCAAAGGGTAAAGTACATTCGGAAGATCCTTCACCATTTCGCCCAATCTGTCTGTTAGATGGGGCGGAGAAATTACTTGAAAGGCTGCTTGGTAATCGGTTAGAAGAAGCTATCGTATCATCTGGTGACCTTGCCCATAACCAATATGGGTTTTACAAAGCGCGCTCAACTATTGCTGCTATTCAGCTCGTTACCAGGCTGGCTGAAGACGCTATTGTTACCCTAGATATTAAAAATGCGTTTAACACAGCAAGATGAGAACATATTATGAACGCCCTTAATATCAGGAATGTGCCTTGTTACATCAAGCGGGTAATCTGAAGCTATTTTATAGACCGCACTTTGCAGTACCGCACGAATGAAGGGTGCAAGGAGTACACAGTTACTCGGTTCAACGCTTTGGAATATTATGTATGACGATGTGTTCACACTCCAGGTCCCTGAGGAGGCGACGGTAGTTGCGTTTGCCGATGATATCGCCATCGTAGCAGTTTCAAAGTACAAGGAAGAGCTGGAAAACATTTGTAGGGATACGGTGGATAAAATCCAACAACGGCTTGACTCAGTTGGGTTGCAGCTGGCGGAACAAACAGAACAACCGGAACAATCGGAGTATATACGATCTTCTCGCAACCCTCGATAAGGTACGTAGGGGTACAAATCGATGCAAGGTTGTCATTCAAGAAGCACATAAAGTACGTCAGTGAGAAATCAGCTAGAGCTAGCAAGGCTCTTTCCCGTATAATGCCGAATGTCAGCGGACCGAGCCAAGGACCACGAAGATTATTAGTTGGTGTCGTTACATCTATAATGCTGTATGCGTCCCCTATATGGGCTCTAGCGCTGCAGGTGCCATCCTATAGTCGTAGTTCTAACTCCGTATATCGCAGCTGCGCACTTAGAGTGATTAGTGCGTTCTTTCGGACGAAGTAGCCTGCGGCATTGCGGGAATGTGCCCATTTGATCTGCTGGCAGCGGAATGGCAAAAGTCGAATTTGAATAGCCATGGAGAAACACCAATGGTGCGAGCGAACAACACAAGAACGTGCAGTGGGGATACTCTTTTTGCGTGGCAACAGCGTTGGAACCGTTCAGAGAAGAAACATTGGACTCGACAACTAATTCCTGAAATAGGCCCGTGAATAAACCGTAAGCATGGCGAGGTTGGCTTTTACCTAACACAACTCTTAACAGGTCACGGATGCTTTCGATCATACCTTAATCGTTTTGGGCATGATGATTAACCGTATTGTCCATCCTGTAGAGATTTCATAGAAGATGCTGAACACGTGTTTTTTGTATGTACACGGTTCCAGGGAAATAGAGAAGTGCTTGCTGGAGTCCTCGATCAATTTGATATTACTCCGGAGAACATAGTTTAAGGGATGCTGGCATCCTGAGAAGCAGGTAATGCTGTAGCAAATTTTGCAACAACAACGATTAAGGAGTTGCAACGGTTGGAACGCCAACGTCGCCAAGCAAGGTAGCTCATACCCTTAGTTGCGAGGGAGACGTGATCGTGCAATTAGTACAGGCTCCTTCCCTTTCGAAGTAATCCCTAGCGGTCGTTCCGGGGGGAAAGGATGCAGAAGGTGGTTTTAGTGAGTAGGAGACTTACACCGTTGTAGTGGATAGCGATGTTATCCCCTACATCGTCCATGATGGATTTCCACCTTCCTTAAAAAAATAAAAAAAAATAAAAAACATACATACATACATACATAACAACATACATACATACATACATACATACATACATACATACATACATACACCCGTGGGAGTTGAAAGTCTCCTACCGGGCACATCCCCAGGTGGCGGATAGGGGAGGCCCTCACCGGTACACCGGCGGGTAAGTGTGTTACGACTGTATGGTCGCAACGACGATTTTTGTGTTATTATATTCACCCCGGTTGTTGTCTTCGTTTCGCCCATCTTCTCTTATGTTTTTATTCACCTCTGTGTTTGTCTGTTAAATTGTGCGCTGAACGCACCCGCGACTTTTGTTTTGTTCCCCATCGTTTGGTGGCGCAGAGGTGAAGAGAAGACGGGAAAGAGAGAGCAATGCGCATCGAGTGTGTGCAAAGTAAAACGTTTTGGAAAAAATGTTTTTTCTTATATGTCTCTCTTTTGTACCAACGAAAATTTGATATAAAGGAGAGACAGAGAAGAGAGATTCATTTCTTCTAGAACGTTTTGCTAGCTGTGCGGCGTGAGAGTTTTTTGGTGGTCATTATTCGAGTTTGGATGGTAGAAAATAAAATCGAGTTTTTGATTTAGAGATTCTAAATTTGATTTTATATAGAGTGACATTTTTGATTTTGTTGCAAAGGAAAAAAAAAAGTGAAAAGTCTTTTTGGTTGTCATTAAAAATTGTTTAATTGAAGGTGACATTTATGTGTATTAATTGAAAATAATAAAATAAAAATACTGAGTAACGGTATAGTTGATGAACGAAAAGTGTTGAATTTTTTTTTTGGGAATTGTGTGACTGGCATTGGGACGACGTGTTGGTACCCATATATGGAAGTTTGGTGAATTCTTTTGCCGATTAAAGTTAGTAAAACTTTCGGCCGTGCAATTGTGACAATGAGCAGAAAATTGAAATTTGTGATTCGATCCACGTTCTTTCATCTGGGTTGCTAATCAGTCATATTATTGTGTGTATCTAAAGCTATATTAAATTAGCTATATTTGATTTGTTTTTTTTTGAGAGTGAAACTACCAAATAAACCATTAAGAGTATGTATTGCGGTATGGATTGACTCGTGTACCAGGCTATTGTTAAATACGGCTTTCTTTTCTCAACCACCTTCTATTACGGGAGACGGACACGAGGTTCGCACAACGGTATAGTTGAATCAATAACAGTGGTGTGATAACGGGGGATCAGGTACATACATTCATACATATACATTTATCGACGGGTGGGCCGTAACAGTTTAAAAGGATAAGGCGAAAGGACGCCACACATTTTAAGGCCCAACCGGGCAAACTATTAAAACAGGATCGGCGAGACAACGCCCAGTCGGCCATTTGTATTTATTGTGGTATCGGGGAGAGGCCCCGCAACATTACGGTAGCCAACCGGCTATTGTATTTTTATCGGTGGTCTGCCGCAACGCAACGGTACCAAGGCCGCAACGGTCCGGGGGACTGGAGTCCCTTGTGGCATGCCGGCCGCGCAAGGCCGCAACATTTTTTTTATTATTTAAACAAGGTACAAATTTTTTTTTATTTTTTTAATTTTTTTTGATTTTTTTATATATATATTAAAATTTTTTTATTTTAACTTAATTTTAAAATTTTTGTAATCGAGCGCCGCACAGCGGTTGCGTGTCGCGCGCTCGATGCGCATTGCTCTCTCTCTCTCTCGTTCTCTCTTGTCGTGGTACGGGGGGAAAGGGAAGTTGTTTTCTTTTCTGTTTTTCCTTTTTTTTTAAAAAAATAAAATGAATTACTAAGTTTTTCGGTCGGTATGATGGGAGCGGAGACTCCCTCTGTGTCGGTTTAGTGTTTGCGGTCCCTTGGTGCACGCATCCAGTTCCGTAACCAGGGCTCGACCCCGTTTTAATTCGGATGGATGCGCGCACCAAGGCACCTCTTCCGTTGTCACTTTTTTTTGTTTATTTATTGTTTGATTATCTGCTGTTCGTTCCTCAGATTCGGGCCGACGAATTTCGGCGGAACTCGGTTTTATTATTATTTGCGTTCCCCCTTACTTTCTGTATGATCACGGTGTAAGCCAAGAGCGTCATGCAAGCCTCAAACCCCACGACCTTAGCACTTCTCCCTGAGAACGTAGCCGGCAAAATATCACCGTGGAGGCCTCTGCATGCGCTTAGTGAAATCTGCAGGTTGGCAGTAGCCAGCCTGTAACAAGTGGGAAATAAAATACCACTCGTGGACCAAAACTTGCAAGAAGCAAGGAGCGGCTTCAAACAGCGTCTGCTCCTCATGTAAGTGGCGGCTGAATTTCTTACCTGGCAGTAGGTATAAAATGCTAGGGGAAGGCCACCCCGATTAAAAAACCGAGATGAGTGAGGATAATGTAAATTCGTTTACGGCGCAAAGGATGATTACCTTAGTGCCGGCGGCTTCGGGGAGTGAGCAAGCGACCGCAGTACTTCAGTAGTGGAAAACTTGGCTGCTGAAGTATATGGAACTACAAGTGAAGCAAATATATGTGCAGGAGAGAAAATAATGCCTGTGACGAAGGTATTACAACAAAAATCCAGGCTACTTCAATCGCCTAAGCCTCGTAATAGCTCTCTAGATGAGGGAATGTTTGGTAAACCTTCGGACAACAATCAGCCTGATGCCCTTATTCTGCTGGGAAAAAAATTGATCTCCTCTGCGATTACATCAGGGGAAGAAGTAATGTGCACCACGAGATAAAGAGGCTTGCCACGTCGATCAAAAATCTTTATATCGAACACTCATATAGGAGTGCAAAACTAGAGGAGGAGATTGAAACAACGGAGACAATTGCAAAGCTGGCTAAGCAGATAACAGTATGCTGCGAGACTCAAACTTCGCCAACCATTTCAAATCCGAGAAACATGGAAGAAAGCACAGTGCCGTTGGTAGCCGAATCAAAAACGCCACTTAATACCAACAATAAAAGGAGAAGATCGCATGCGCCAAACCCAACTGTTGGACAGGCCCAGAAAAAGGGGAAAAAGAAACCTCGTGGAACCCAGGATCTAGGAGCCAAAAGTCCATGTGAAAACCCAGTACAGCTCAACGAGCCCGACAACGAGGAGGGTCCTGAATGGCAGGTGAAAAGAACCAGGGAAAGGAAGAAACGTGTAAGGACCTCGCGTCCTCGCCCTGATGCCATCCGGATCACAAAGAGCGGATCGTTGTCGTATGCTGAGATACTTAAAAAAGTGAAGGGGGATTCAAATTTGAACGGCCTCTCTGATAAGGTTACTCGCATACGGAGGACAGCAAAGGGTAAACTCCTACTTGAGTTAGGCGAAGACATACGCGCAAAAGAACTTGGATTCCAAGTCGCATTAGAAAATTCACTTGACGCGGATGCAACAGTACAAACGCTAGCACCAAAGGATGAGGTTATGGTCGAAATTAGAGATATTGATGAGGCTACAACAAAAATAGAAGTGCATAAAGCCATTACGGATAAGTTTGCTGATGCACAAAATCTGCCGATAGACTGTATCAAGTCACTGAGAGCTGCCTACAGAGGTACCCAAACAGCAGTGGTGGCTGTGCCAAAATCGGCCAAAATTGTGTGATTTGCCAAACCAAGACGAACCGTAACCATATAGCAGGCAATGGTAGATGCATAGCTTACGTGGAGGCGTTAAAAAAATTACAGCGTCTATGAAGTTCCTCCAACTAAATCTAAACCATTGTGAGGCTGCACAGGATGTACTAGTACAATCTGTGCAGGAAGCGAAAGTTGATGTCGCAATTCTGTGCGAACAATACCTAAATATGGAAGGGTGTAACTGGACAACTGATGCAACAGGTAAAGCCGCAATATGGGTTTGTGGCAGACGGGCAATACAGGAGAGGGCTAATAATCCAAACGCAGGATTTGTGAGAGCGAAAGTGAATGGTTTGCACATTTACAGCTGCTATGCACCACCTAGTGCCACAATAGAAGAGTTTAAGCATTACTTGGACCGATTGATTGCTGATGCTCGGTTGCGAAATCCTGTCGTCGTTGCTGGTGATTTCAATGCCTGGGCAACGGAATGGGGAAGTAAAAATACGAATGGAAGAGGAGTGGCGCTGCTCGAGGCATTCTCCTCCATAGATGTTGTGCTTCTCAATAATGGTGATGCACCGACTTTTCGTAAAGGTGGTGCCTCCTCAGTAATTGATCTGACATTCGTCAGCAGTTCTTTGATGCGTTTGGTGACCACATGGAAAGTCAGAGAACTCTACACATACAGCGACCACCAAGCCATTATTTTTGAAATAAAACTGGCAAGGGAAGATAGACGTACAAAACTTCAAAGGAAACCAGCGGGTTGGAGGGCAAGTACCTTCGAGGAAGATCTATTTAACCTAGTTCTTGCAAAGCCGAACCTCCTGGTGACTGCCAATGCAAAAGCAGCGCAGATAATGAATATGATCACGGACGCCTGTTCTAAAACTATGGTAGAAAGACAATTAAATAGTCACCGTCAACCAGCATACTGGTGGACTGAGCGAATTGCACAACTGCGCCGGTTGTGTCACCATGCAAGGAGAAAACATCAACGTGCCTGGGGTAGGGAGTCCTATCCTAGCTTGCGCGAGAAGTACTTGGATGCTCGAAAACAGCTTAAACATGCAATTAAGGCGAGTAAGCGTAAATGTTGGAAAGCGCTTTGCGAAGAATTGGACCATGACCTATGGGGGAGACCCTATAAAATCGTCATGAATAGGCTCAGAAACAAAAACGCAAATGATTCACCTCCCACTTGCCCAATGATATTGAACAGAATTGTTACCGCCTTTTTTCCGCAGCAAAATGATCTGATCAACGTCATTGATGTAATACCTGGCGTGGAAGAAGTTCCCTTGGTATCCACAGAAGAGCAGATAGATGCATATCAACGATTTGCAAATTCAAAAGCTCCTGGGCCTGACAATATTCCAAATATTGCATTAAAGGCCGCTATTCGAGCTAGACTTGACGACTTCAGAGAAGTCTACAACTCATGTCTGAGTGAGGGGGTATTCCCGGAACGATGGAAGAGGCAGCGACTGGTCCTGTTGCCGAAGGCAAATAAACCTTCTGGAGAGCCATCCGCATACCGACCACTGTGCATGTTGGATACGGCTGGCAAAGTGTTAGAGCGCATAATCTATAATCGATTGGAGAAAGCTGTGAAAGGGGCCGGAGACATCGCCGAAAGCCAGTATAGATTTAGGAAGGCGCGATCGACAATTGGCGCCATTCAACACGTCGTTAAAGTCGCAAAAGAAGCAACACAAGGTAGAAGATGGAAGGACGGTTCTAAAAAGTATTGTGCCGTGGTTACGCTGGATAAATGCGTTCAATTCGGCCAGATAGGACTGTATTCTCAATGCCCCACTTGAATTGCAAGTACCATTTCTATTGCAAGCAGTAGAATGCTGATGTATAATACGGACGATGGGATCATAGAATACAAAAATACGGGTGGAGCTCCTCAAGGATCAGTATCGGGGCCTCTACTATGGAACATCATGTACGACGGCGTCTTGAGGCTCAACGTACCCGATGGCGTAGAGATTGTTGGATTCGCGGACGACGTTGCCGTTGTTTTAGTTGCGAAAACCGTAGAGGAAATAATGGAGATATGTAGATTGACCATTATAATTATCAAACAGTGGTTGATCTCATATGGACTCCAGTTGGCTGACCATAAAACCGAAGCAGTTTTAATTACCAGTAGGAAGGTGATAGAAACTATAAATATTGACGTTGGCGGAGTTTTAATCCCCTCACAACCTTCGTTACGATATCTTGGTGTCGAAATTGATGCACGTATAAGTTTTAGAGAGCACCTAAGAATAGTGAGCAAGAAAGCTACTAATGTAGCTGCAGTCCTCTCTCGGATTATGCCCAACACTGGTGCACCAAGACAGAGTCGTAGGACCCTGCTGGCAAATGTGGTAACATCCATCATCCTATATGGATCACCTATCTGGAGCAATGCGATGGACAATAAATCGTATAGATGCAAGCCAGCATCGGTGTATTGACTGGGTGCCTTAAGGGTTATATGTGGCTTTCGCACAGTATCCGATGACGCAACGCTCGTTATTGCAGGGATAATACCCATCGATCTACTTGCAAAGGAAAGAAAGAAATGGTATGTTTGTCGAGGAAACATAGGAAGTAGAGCATCAGAACGCATTGCAACCACAAACGTTATATCATCCATCAATAAGTGGATAAATAGGCGGCATGGTGAAATTAATTACTACCTGACGCAGTTGTTAAGTGGGCATGGTTGTTTTGGTGCATATCTTTACAGATTTAAACATACCGACACTCCGGAATGTCCTGCCTGCAAAGGATCAGAAGAGGATGTGGAACATATATTCTTTCAATGTCCACGGTTCGAGACAACTCGTGCTTAAGGAGCTAAGATGCTTAGAGCGTGCTACAGAGGAACATCGTGATATGGCTAGATAGCGGTGGCAATCTGAATGTTAGGTTGAGACGCTGAGAGGAGAATAGAGTCTAGTAACTAGTCACCTCCATGCGAAGTAATGTTTAACGGATAGTTCCGCATGGGGGATGTTGAAAGGGTGTGTGGTTTTTAGATGGTAGAAATCCATCACTGTTGCTGAGATGTTTGCCCATCGAAGCTTCGTCTTATTGAAGATTTTCCTCACTTTACCTGGTAAAAAAAAAATAAATATAAAACATACATACATAACAACATACATACATACATACATACATACATACATACATACATACATACATATATAAATATAAAATGGTATCAACTAATACATAACAACATACATACATACATACATACATATATAAATATAAAATGGTATCAACTAATGTTCCACTTTGGGATTTATGAATCATCCTGATACTAAAGTAAAATGATTTCGTTTTGCGCTTGTTTCGTTCGCCTCGTTCGATCACCAATTTTCGTTACACATTCACCAGCTTAGTCCCCAAGTCATGCCTAAAGAAGTTTTACTTCAACAATTTTAGATTATGATTTCCAAATGAAATAGTTCGTCATTTTGCTAATCAATATAATTCGATTCAACGTTCGCTATTTTGCGCAGTCTAGTTTATCAAAACAAAAAAAAAAACGTTTAGTACGCGTTCGCCTTTCTTAGTGTTATGGAGCTAAAACGTGATTTGGATGCGATACTCGACGAAATTGGATACGTGGGTCGATCGCAAATACTTTATTTCATTCTTATACTGTTCATAACATTTTATACGGGTGTTCAAAACTTAGCATTCGTGTTTACCGCGGGTGATTTAAACTATCGTTGTCGCATAGATCAATGCGATCATAATGAAACGGAATATAATCCGAAATGGTTACAATATGCAGTACCCTTCGTTAATAATAGTGAGTTACCAGAACCTTGCTTAAAATTTACGTATATCGGTCGAAACTCATCCGAAGACGTTACATGTGGTCGTATTGATTTTGATACAGATAAATTAAAGTGTGACCAATTTGTATTCGAGACTGGCGAGAAGACAATTTTAACCGAGGTATACGAGAATTAATTTTTGCTTTACGATTATGTTTTTAGTTTGTTCCGTTACAGTTCGATTTAACGTGCCACGAAAATAAATGGAAATTGGCTTTACCAGGTACCATGCACAATGTCGGACTATTCGTAAATCTACTTATAATTGGATATATTAGCGACCGGTTTGGACGAAAAACTGTATTCGTAATATCCCCGATATTAGCAGTGGTTATAGGTATAGCAGAGGTGTATGCTTGGAATTATACTGCGTATGTGGTGTTAAAATTCATCGAAACATTTTTAAGCGGAAGTGCTTTTTCGGCGGGGGTTGTGCTAGCAATTGAACTTGTTAGTCCGCCGCATCGTGCAACGGTCGGTACGATAGTATTTATGTCTGCATCACTGGGTAAAATATTTTTAGGATTCACCGCCATGTTAATACAAAATTGGAAAATTCAAACATTTGCTAATTTTATACCGTTTTTGCTGGCAATCGCATGTATTTGGATAATTCCGGAGAGTTTAAAATGGTTGTTAGTAAAACGGCGCTATCAAGATATCGCTGATATACTCTTGCGCGTCATAAAATGGAACCGTGTGGAAATATCACCAGAAGCTAAAGAAATATTAACGAAACATCCTGAACTAATGGCTGAGAATATACCAGACAATACAACAATCGAAAATGCTAATAACGATGATTATCCGATTTGGAGTGTCTTCAAAAATCATCAGATGTTGCTTCGCATCGTTATGTTATCGTTCTGTTGGATTACAAATGTGTTTGTGTTTTATGGACTCACAATGATATCCGTCTCGATTGGTGGTGACAAATATACAAATTTTATAACGGTTAATTTAATGGAGGTGCCTGCTTGCGTTCTCATCATACTAATATCGCATCGAATAGGCCGCAAAAAAATACTTTGCCCCTCATTAATTTCAAGTGGCATATCATTGCTTATATATCCGTTCGTGACCGATTGTGATTGGATTAAAATGGCCGTGTTTATGATTGGTAAATTTGCAATTACTTTATCGTTTTGTACCATTTATATTTTCACATCGGAACTGATCCCAACCAATTTGCGTCAAACTTTAATGGGTGTGTGTTCAGCCGTTGGCCGCATTGGAGCAATTCTAGCCCCACAGGCACCACTTCTAGAATCAGTTACAAAAAATTTAACAATATTTCTATTTGGAGGGACGGCGTTGGTCGCGGGCATATTAAGCCTTCAGTTTCCGGAGACGTTAAACACAAAACTTCCCGATACGATTGATGAAGCGTTAAGGATTGGTAAATCATAAGAAAATATCGGTATAGTGTAGTGATATACAAAAAAATATGTTGTGATTATTTTGTGTTCATATTTCTAATTTAAGTATAAATAATAATAATGGGTGGAGCCCTATATTTGGTGATAAAAGTACTAAGATTTTGTGTTTGATTTACGACAAATGTGTGGTTTGTAATTTATTTCGCTTTATCAAATTTAATAAAAGTTGTAATAAAAATGACTACGAAAATCAATTTACTTATCGATCGTAATTATTTCAATTGCTTATCGGTAGTGATTATTCTAATTATTATTATCTAATCTAATGGGATAATTTATAGCATAAATCTCTTTGATTTCGATTTGCCTTGCAACACGTAACTAAGTACAATTTTTGGTGTGAATGACCTGATAGACTTTGCAACTTAACGTCTCTCATCAAATTGCAATGTGGCTCACTCCAATTCTAATAGGTCTCTTGTATGTTGACTTGTTACACTTTATAGTATCTTTGGCTATTTAAATAAATACACATGAGACAGTCTACTGATGATAAGACGCTAATGGAGAGTTATAAGGTATGTATATTGAAAAATGGAAAGGTTAAGACTACCTGGATAAGCAGATGATATTAAACTTCTTGGTCGAAAATCGAATGTTATCACAGACTTTAAGTACCATCTAACATTCTGGTCAATCAAACACAACCTGATTTGAAAGTGATTTGTATCAGCTAAACAAAATTTCTATCATTACATTAAAATTGGTAAGGCGTTTGCGTAAAAAACACAAGGGCATTTCATCACATTTTTTTGTAATAAAGGCTAGAATCAAATTAGGATCCGAAACTCAATTTATGCACTAAAGTTTGTCTAAGCCGACTGTTTAAGCGATCAAAATTGATAACAAATCGACAATTTATTTGTCGATTTGTTATCAATTTTTGGGTTATAGGTTTTTAATTTCAAAATGTTGTCGTTTTGGACATCGGTCTATTGTAACAACGTCTACATGAATGTCGGTATAAGTATTGTTGTTTTAAGGTGACTACAATATTACACAATACTATTGAAGCGTCCCGTGGCGAAAATATAAACGAATTGGAAATTAAAGCAGTAGCCTCTAATTGTATTCAAAACACAATTGGAAAGTTCGGAAATGGGCTTCAGTCGGTCTGATTAGGATTTACAAAGATATACTATTCGTATCTGCTTAGCAAAGGAACAGAAACTCGGGAGAATTTACACGATATAAGATGAGCTATGGCTAATATATCTAAAACCTAATGTAGGCATGCGTATTGAGCGATGATCTAGTGCAAAATCATCTTGGCGGATTCGATATTGATGTTCTGCAATTAGTAATCAGTAGTTCTGCTACGTTACTGGTGAAGTGATTTCTAAAATAGGTTCCAACTCTACGTTGCATACATCATCCGTTTGTTGTAGAAACAAAGCTGTGACAAAACTTCTTGTGATAAAACTTCATTATATATGGATTGGAAGTGTATTTTACCAGCCGCTTCTTCATAGTATTTGCTGACTTCTACGAAGCATTAAAACTCTCTCCTAGGTTTACGATACTCCTGGTTTTCATCAAACATTTTATTTATTCAACCAATAGTTTTAGACAACCAATTTCTTTTGAAAATCACGTTTCCCTCAAGTTTTGATAATAGTTATGTGTTTGAATTCCTGTGACATACATGTGGCACTTCATAGTTTTTGAGAGTTTTCGGACATACTGGGCACTTCCTAATTCCTGACCCATTATCTTCTCTATAACATCATCAAATTTTCTGGCTATAAAACAGTTTTTTTGAGTTGACACCATGATTCAAGTGATCTTGCTATTGACGATTGGAGCACCGCGGGGTCCATCTATCGGATTTTCAACAAACTTCTATTACTACAAATTTTTGCATTTATGCTTAAGGTAAACTAACAAAATCATTCGAGATAATTTATTCGTTTTTCCGTGCCTAGCTTGGCTTGGTTTAATTTAGATTAAAATTTTGAATTCATAATGTTGAAAATTCTATATAATTAGTAATTTGTGGCATATTTAATATAAAACATTTACATGAATTAAACTATTTATATCCTTGATTTTGTCGGCATGTCAATCATTTATGATATTTTTGAAGTGAAGTCAGTTGCACCCTGATGCACCAGCAGCGGCACTGTTCTACCTTTTATAATCGTCAATAGCTGATTCTATTGAAGTTTCCAACCGAAAGTAAAAAAAATTATAATGCATATTGTGTTCATGGTTTGACAGCCGAAAATAAACAAATCCGACAATGGCTGCGTACCAACAGTCGGGTAAATCTCTACTTTCATTTACGTAGTAAAATAAAAAATTGATCTTTTTAAATTTCTGTGTGTATGCGCATGTATGCGTATGTGTGCTGTACCAATGCCTTCTAAACTACGGGCCGCTTACACCAAATGATGACGACGCGCTATAAGTCGACGTTTTTGTTGCTTTCTCTAGTTGTTTTGTTAGTGTAAATTTCCTAACATTATTATTGCGCAGTCTCGGTTTAGACATAAATTGACGTCACGTGCGAAAAATGAGAGTAGTAAGAGGTCTGTAGTTTAGAAGGCATTGGCTGTGCCATGCCCACTAAATGTTGTAGCTTCTCCACAGCCATGATGAATTGACTGATCGCCATAAAACTTCATACTTAAGCTTTTTTTTATAAATTAAGAGATCTCAGTGATTTTTAGTCGAAATCGGTTCACTAGGAATGGCAGCTTCCATAGCAGCTCTCTCGTTTTTTGCAAATACGTTTTTTATCCATCACAATCAAGAAGATAATGTTTTATGTGAACTGCTCCTGCTACGACAAGAAAGAGTGAATAACAAATACGAGGTGGTCGAAAGGAAGACGAACAACATGTCCGATACTTGGATCCAACTAAGAGATTACAGATGGCTTTATTCAGTACCAGTCTTTATTCAGTCAACAAGAGCCATTTTCTACAAAGATATCAAGAAGCGAAATACTAAGCTTAGGTTCTGGTTGTACACTGAAGGGAAGAACCATAAGCATACCAGCGAAGCAATCGTACTATCACAAAGTATACTGCTCAATATTATCAACATTTAATCTCTCAATAGAAATATAATAAATTGAAAATTGAAAATTGAAAATTGAAAATTGAAAATTGAAAATTGAAAATTGAAAATTGAAAATTGAAAATTGAAAATTGAAAATTGAAAATTGAAAATTGAAAATTGAAAATTGAAAATTGAAAATTGAAAATTGAAAATTGAAAATTGAAAATTGAAAACTGAAAATTGAAAATTGAAAATTGAAAATTGAAAATTGAAAATTGAAAATTGAAAATTGAAAATTGAAAATTGAAAATTGAAAATTGAAAATTGAAAATTGAAAATTGAAAATTGAAAATTGAAAATTGAAAATTGAAAATTGAAAATTGAAAATTGAAAATTGAAAATTGAAAATTGAAAATTGAAAATTGAAAATTGAAAATTGAAAATTGAAAATTGAAAATTGAAAATTGAAAATTGAAAATTGAAAATTGAAAATTGAAAATTGAAAATTGAAAATTGAAAATTGAAAATTGAAAATTGAATTTTAAATTTGAAAATTGAAAATTCAAAATTCAAAATTCAAAATTCAAAATTCAAAATTAAAATTTGAAAATTGATAATTGAAAATTGAAAATTGAAAATTGTAAGTTGAAAATTGAAAATTGAAAATTCAAAATTGAAATTGAAAATTGAAAATTGAAAATTGAAAATTGAAAATTGAAAATTGAAAATTGAAAATTGAAAATTGAAATTTGAAAATTGAAAATTGAAAATTGAAAATTGAAAATTGAAAATTGAAAACTGAAAATTGAAAATTGAAAATTGAAAATTGAAAATTGAAAATTGAAAATTGAAAATTGAAAATTGAAAATTGAAAATTGAAAATTGAAAATTGAAAATTGAAAATTGAAAATTGAAAACTGAAAATTGAAAATTGAAAATTGAAAATTGAAAATTGAAAATTGAAAATTGAAAATTGAAAATTGAAAATTGAAAATTGAAAATTGAAAATTGAAAATTGAAAATTGAAAATTGAAAATTGAAAATTGAAAATTGAAAATTGAAAATTGAAAATTGAAAATTGAAAATTGAAAATTGAAAATTGAAAATTGAAAATTGAAAATTGAAAATTGAAAATTGAAAATTGAAAATTGAAAATTGAAAATTGAATTTTAAATTTGAAAATTGAAAATTCAAAATTCAAAATTCAAAATTCAAAATTAAAATTTGAAAATTGATAATTGAAAATTGAAAATTGAAAATTGTAAGTTGAAAATTGAAAATTGAAAATTCAAAATTGAAATTGAAAATTGAAAATTGAAAATTGAAAATTGAAAATTGAAAATTGAAAATTGAAATTTGAAAACTGAAAATTGAAAATTGAAAATTGAAAATTGAAAATTGAAAATTGAAAATTGAAAATTGAAAATTGAAAATTGAAAATTGAAAATTGAAAATTGAAAATTGAAAATTGAAAATTGAAAACTGAAAATTGAAAATTGAAAATTGAAAATTGAAAATTGAAAATTGAAAATTGAAAATTGAAAATTGAAAATTGAAAATTGAAAATTGAAAATTGAAAATTGAAAATTGAAAATTGAAAATTGAAAATTGAAAATTGAAAATTGAAAATTGAAAATTGAAAATTGAAAATTGAAAATTGAAAATTGAAAATTGAAAATTGAAAATTGAAAATTGAAAATTGAAAATTGAAAATTGAAAATTGAAAATTGAAAATTGAAAATTGAAAATTGAAAATTGAATTTTAAATTTGAAAATTGAAAATTCAAAATTCAAAATTCAAAATTCAAAATTAAAATTTGAAAATTGATAATTGAAAATTGAAAATTGAAAATTGTAAGTTGAAAATTGAAAATTGAAAATTCAAAATTGAAATTGAAAATTGAAAATTGAAAATTGAAAATTGAAAATTGAAAATTGAAAATTGAAAATTGAAAATTGAAAATTGAAATTTGAAAATTGAAAATTGAAAATTGAAAATTGAAAATTGAAAACTGAAAATTGAAAATTGAAAATTGAAAATTGAACATTGAAAATTGAAAATTGAAAATTGAAAATTGAAAATTGAAAATTGAAAATTGAAAATTGAAAATTGAAAATTGAAAATTGAAAATTGAAAATTGAAAATTGAAAATTGAAAATTGAAAATTGTATTTTAAATTTGAAAATTGAAAATTGAAAATTGAAAATTCAAACTTCAAAATTCAAAATTGAAAATTGAAATTTGAAAATTGATAATTGAAAATTGAAAATTGAAAATTGTAAGTTGAAAATTGAAAATTGAAAATTGAAAATTGAAATTGAAAATTAAAATTGAAAATTGAAAATTGAAAATTGAAAATTGAAAATTGAAAATTGAAAATTGAAAATTGAAAATTGAAAATTGAAAATTGAAAATTGTATTTTAAATTTGAAAATTGAAAATTGAAAATTGAAAATTCAAACTTCAAAATTCAAAATTGAAAATTGAAATTTGAAAATTGATAATTGAAAATTGAAAATTGAAAATTGTAAGTTGAAAATTGAAAATTGAAAATTCAAAATTGAAATTGAAAATTGAAAATTGAAAATTGAAAATTGAAAATTGAAAATGGAAAATTGAAAATTGAAAATTGAAAATTGAAAATTGAAAATTGAAAATTGAAAATTGAAAATTGAAAATTGAAAATTGAAAATTGAAAATTGAAAATTGAAAATTGAAAATTGAATTTTAAATTTGAAAATTGAAAATTGAAAATTGAAAATTGAAAATTGAAAATTGTAAGTTGAAAATTGAAAATTGAAAATTCAAAATTGAAATTGAAAATTGAAAATTGAAAATAGAAAATTGAAAATTGAAAATTGAAAATTGAAAATTGAAAATTGAAAATTGAAAATTGAAAATTGAAAATTGAAAATTGAAAATTGAAAATTGAAAATTGAAAATTGAAAATTGAAAATTGAAAATTGAAAATTGAAAATTGAAAATTGAAATTTCAAAATTGAAAATTGAAAATTAAAATTTGAAAATTGAAAATTGAAAATTGAAATTGAAATTGAAATTGAAATTGAAATTGAAATTGAAATTGAAATTGAAATTGAAATTGAAATTGAAATTGAAATTGAAATTGAAATTGAAATTGAAATTGAAATTGAAATTGAAATTGAAATTGAAATTGAAATTGAAATTGAAATTGAAATTGAAATTGAAATTGAAATTGAAATTGAAATTGAAATTCAAAATTCAAAATTCAAAATTAAAATTTGAAAATTGAAGATTGAAAATATTGAAAATTTAAAATAGAAAATTCAAAATTCAAAATTCACAATTGAAAATTCAAAATTCAAAATTGAAAATTGAAAATTGAAAATTGAAAATTGAAAATTGAAAATTGAAAATTGAAAATTGAAAATTGAAAATTGAAAATTGAAAATTGAAAATTGAAAATTGAAAATTGAAAATTGAAAATTGAAAATTGAAAATTGAAAATTGAAAATTGAAAATTGAAAATTGAAAATTGAAAATTGAAAATTGAAAATTGAAAATTGAAAATTGAAAATTGAAAATTGAAAATTGAAAATTGAAAATTGAAAATTGAAAATTGAAAATTGAAAATTGAAAATTGAAAATTGAAAATTGAAAATTGAAAATTGAAAATTGAAAATTGAAAATTGAAAATTGAAAATTGAAAATTGAAAATTGAAAATTGAAAATTGAAAATTGAAAATTGAAAATTGAAAATTGAAAATTGAAAATTGAAAATTGAAAATTCAAAATTGAAAATTGAAAATTGAAAATTGAAAATTCAAAATTGAAAATTCAAAATTGAAAATTCAAAATTCAAAATTGAAAATTCAAAATTCAAAATTCAAAATTAAAAATTGAAAATTGAAAATTGAAAATTGAAAATTGAAAATTGAAAATTGAAAATTGAAAATTGAAAATTGAAAATTGAAAATTGAAAATTGAAAATTGAAAATTGAAAATTGAAAATTGAAAATTGAAAATTGAAAATTGAAAATTGAAAATTGAAAATTGAAAATTGAAAATTGAAAATTGAAAATTGAAAATTGAAAATTGAAAATTGAAAATTGAAAATTGAAAATTGAAATTTCAAAATTGAAAATTGAAAATTAAAATTTGAAAATTGAAAATTGAAAATTGAAATTGAAATTGAAATTGAAATTGAAATTGAAATTGAAATTGAAATTGAAATTGAAATTGAAATTGAAATTGAAATTGAAATTGAAATTGAAATTGAAATTGAAATTGAAATTGAAATTGAAATTGAAATTGAAATTGAAATTGAAATTGAAATTGAAATTGAAATTGAAATTGAAATTGAAATTGAAATTGAAATTGAAATTGAAATTGAAATTGAAATTGAAATTGAAATTGAAATTGAAATTGAAATTGAAATTGAAATTGAAATTGAAATTGAAATTGAAATTGAAATTGAAATTGAAATTGAAATTGAAATTGAAATTGAAATTGAAATTGAAATTGAAATTGAAATTGAAATTGAAATTGAAATTGAAATTGAAATTGAAATTGAAATTGAAATTGAAATTGAAATTGAAATTGAAATTGAAATTAAAATTAAAATTAAAATTGAAATTGAAATTGAAATTGAAATTGAAATTGTAATTGAAATTGAAATTGAAATTGAAATTGAAATTGAAATTGAAATTGAAATTGAAATTGAAATTGAAATTGAAATTGAAATTGAAATTGAAATTGAAATTGAAATTGAAATTGAAATTGAAATTGAAATTGAAATTGAAATTCAAAATTCAAAATTCAAAATTCAAAATTAAAATTTGAAAATTGAAGATTGAAAATATTGAAAATTTAAAATAGAAAATTCAAAATTCAAAATTCAAAATTCAAAATTCAAAATTCAAAATTCAAAATTGAAAATTGAAAATTGAAAATTGAAAATTGAAAATTGAAAATTGAAAATTGAAAATTGAAAATTGAAAATTGAAAATTGAAAATTGAAAATTGAAAATTGAAAATTGAAAATTGAAAATTGAAAATTGAAAATTGAAAATTGAAAATTGAAAATTGAAAATTGAAAATTGAAAATTGAAAATTGAAAATTGAAAATTGAAAATTGAAAATTGAAAATTGAAAATTGAAAATTGAAAATTGAAAATTGAAAATTGAAAATTGAAAATTGAAAATTGAAAATTGAAAATTGAAAATTGAAAATTGAAAATTGAAAATTGAAAATTGAAAATTGAAAATTGAAAATTGAAAATTGAAAATTGAAAATTGAAAATTCAAAATTCAAAATTCAAAATTCAAAATTCAAAATTCAAAATTCAAAATTCAAAATTCAAAATTCAAAATTGAAAATTGAAAATTGAAAATTGAAAATTGAAAATTGAAAATTTAAAATTTAAAATTGAAAATGAAAATTGAAAATTGAAAATTGAAATTGAAATTGAAAATTGAAAATTGAACATTGAACATTGAACATTGAACATTGAACATTGAACATTGAACATTGAACATTTAACATTGAACATTGAACATTGAACATTGAACATTGAACATTGAACATTGAACATTGAACATTGAACATTGAACATTGAACATTGAACATTGAACATTGAACATTGAACATTGAACATTGAACATTGAACATTGAACATTGAACATTGAACATTGAACATTGAACATTGAACATTGAACATTGAACATTGAACATTGAAAATTGAAAATTGAAAATTGAAAATTGAAAATTGAAAATTGAAAATTGAAAATTGAAAATTGAACATTGAACATTGAACATTGAACATTGAAAATTGAAATTGAAAATTTAGACGTTGTGTCTTAAGAAACGTTTAATTATTGGTACAACCGTTTTAGAAGTGGTGATAATGCGTTGAACGTTGGCTTACAGATGTTCAATAGTCTCTGGCTGATCCGCTTAAACAAGTGGCTTCACATACTTCAAAGAAAATGGTACAGCGGTGTTAAATTTACACGAACGTGGTGACCATTTAAAGGTCGTATCGCATGTGGCTCCATCTTGTTTGAAACACATGTCTGTGATACCAATACCATCCAATTCAATGAACACAAAAAATAGTAATCAACTCTCTATACCGGTCTCCGTTGGCTGTAACGTTCCCATCAGCACCATTCTTGAACACATATGGCCCGATGATTCGTTCGGCCCATGAAGCACGCCAAACAGCCGTAACTTTTTGTGGATGTAATGGTTTTTGAACAATGGTTCGTGAATTATCTTCACTCCAAATGCTACAATTTGCTTCTTGACATAGCCATTCAACCAAAAATGAGCTTCATTAATGAAGAAAATTTTGTACGGACAGTTTGCATCGTTGTCAATATTGGCTTCGGTCCGATCACCGAATTGGCTTCGCGAACGATGGTCGTATGGTTTTAATTCCTGCACAAGTTGAATCTTGTAAGCATGTGATCGTGATGTGACGATTCTTTCACAAAATCCTCCATAAAGATGTTAGATCAAGACGCAATTGTTGTGCACGATGGCGCATCGATACATTTGGATCTCTACATTTTTTCAATATGTATACAGATATTTCAGGCTCGATACACATTAGCGAAGAAACTTACTAAAAAAAAATCGCAATGATATTTCGAACCAACTTCAGCGGCTCCTGAGAAAGCCTAATAAGTCTAAAATATTTAAAGTTTCTTTTAATTTTGCTAATTTTAAATTCTGAAAATTAAGGAATCTTTGCCTTTGATAGGTCAGCAAAAATTATTTATCTAAAACTAATTTGTCCAAAATTAATTTATCATCTGAACAATTCTGCTAAACAGATATAATCTCTTAAGTGATCATCTTTTTTGCGATGATGATATCATCATTTATCGGAATTCCACACGAATTATGGGTATTTCCTTTGTATGTCATAAAAGAAGAGCAAGAACATTCAGTTTAAGATGGATTTCGTTATATCCTAAGTATGAATGAAAATGAGAAGTAAAAAGAAACTTAGGCTTTTGCACTCAAATGTCACGTTGGAGGTGACAGTAATAATTTACTCTAAAATTCGTATATCAGTCTGTAGAACAAAAAAGAAGTACCACATTGTAAAAGATTGCAAAAATTACACAATCGAGTGCAAAGGGTTAGAACTGGTCTTTATAAAATTACTGAAGAGATCAGCAAACTTTCCAATATTTGCGTCAAATTGATAAATAAAATATCATTTCCAGAATTTAATGACAAATATAACGAGTATGATATAAAACCATTCGCAAACAACAAAATTTTCATAGCGAAGTGGGTGTGTGTGTGATACAAACTGTGTATCCCCCTAAAGACCAAGAAGATGAGTTACGAAAGTTTTTTCTAAACCAAACAAAAAATTTAGAATTAATTCAAGAATAGAACAAATAGTATCATGTAATCTTATAATTTATATATAGGTTTGGTACAGTGTTTTTTATGTATGTGTATGGTACATATAGATGATATTTACATACGGATATCTAAACCCAAATTTATATGTAAACATTTTTAGTTCGGTTTATCTTTAAATGTACAAATTACATATAAACGTATTTATGTATTATGTGCTTCCACTGAAATAGCTTAAAAATTGTTCAAGATTATTTTGCTTCTATACAAAGTGGCCAGTTTTATAACAAATTCATCCCCTTATAACATTTTCCAATCGGAAAAATAAATACTTGAATATAATGTACGATGATTAATTGAATATAAATTTTCAATTTATTAGAATTTATCTCCCATATATGTACTCAGAACGAAGATAACTTCATATGTATTTGCGTTGGTATGTGATGCATGTATATTTTTCAATATCTTATGTTTTGAGATGAAATTGATATAACAAGGAATATGAATTTTGCAGAATTTGTAATTTATGTAAATATTTTAGTAAATTTTAAAAATTTTGAATAAGAACCAATTAAAGAATTGCTTAAATTCAATTTCCTCCAGGAATAAATCATACAAAATTACCAAATCCTAGCAGTTCAAAACAAAGAGTTCTACAGCTTAAAATGAACCCTCACAGAAATTAAAAACGTTGAAGGCAGTACCACCCAAATGGTCAATAAGGGTTGTATTGACTGTATTGATTAGTTGCCAAAAATAGCAGAACAGACGATCTCAAAAGTAGAAGACTTATATAGTTTAAAGCGCATCCAGGATTAATAAACCAATTAATTCTAATTGTAAAGAACTGGAGAAACAATTGTCAAAAAGTAATGTATGACTTCACGTTCAAAAATGAAATTTCCGTTTGTGTTCCCTGGTATAAAACAAAATCATAGGGATATGCTGATTTACCACGCAAAACGAATTCTTTGTGGCGCGTTGATAGATCCGTTAATCATCTTACTTTTTGGTCATTTTTTGACATGTTTGATATTTTGGACCAGTGACTTACTGGGAAATATTTAAAAATAATAAATTGATCGGTAGCATCTAGAAAAAAAGAGTATCACGCCAGTCTTTTAAATGCACAAACCACTACGGCACATGGGGAAAAGCCGAAAGTACATACATAACTCAATACTAAGACAGTATTATTTAATTTTTAAATGACAATATACTCATATTGTTGCAATGGCACTTATTTTCGAGAAACATCAATCAACAAGTTTAATCGCCAGTTTCACACTATACGCAAAGTTTTATCATCAAAATTGTCTTAAAAGTTTCCAGCTACCATATTGTATTCTACATATAGTTTTCTCGAACTTCAACATTAATACATGATAAATCCTAATTTATATACTTTGATCGAACAACTTACCTTGAATCAACTTTTGGCGACTTGAATATTAAAAATATAAAAAAATAAATACCTAAAAAAATCAACTAAAGTTGTTCGTCTAACTAGGAATAGAAAGAGGGTGATCCATTATGGCCGCCTATTTTGAAATTTATCTGCAACGATTACATTGTTAAGTTAGGATGCGCAGCTGAAGGATGTATGGTAGGATGCGCAGCTGAAGTTGGAAGTAGGAAACAGAAGTTGTTTATCATGGCACGGTTACGAACCCCGTTGACGATGACCACATGCCAACTGCATTCTCGAAGAAGAACGGCCCAATCACTGTGATGGAACACCCTTTACATAATACTACATTTTAGTGAAATTTGTCTGCGACCAAACTTCTGAATTATCATAGTAAAAACTATAAACTTAGATCCTACACATATATACAAAAAATATTTATCATTATATCATTTTATCGTCCCCATCCATAGAGGAGAAAATATAAATCCACAGCTGTCCAAACTTAGATATGGATTTTAGAATCTAACTACTCACATATAACTGTACATACTTTTTGTTTGCTTCCATCCATTAAGCAATTCCTGCAAATTTATTTTTCATTCTCTTCGCTGCATTTTTATTTTTTTTTACTTTATATTTTTGGGAAACTTTTTCTGTTTTTTTGAAAAGTTTTCTTATTTGACATTTATCATGTCTCTTTTTTATGCATCCAATAATATTTTTTGCTTCTTTTTCCTTATTTATTATTTTTTAAGTACTTTGTAAGCAAGGGAAAACTCGTATTTTGGTATTTTGTCCCTGTGTGAGTTGTGTTGCTCTAAGCTTTTATTTTATAAAATTTTATGGTCTATTTCAAGTATTAAACATAAAATAAGAAAAACTTCTTACAACAATTTTTATTTTATTTTATTTTTTGGTTCACAATTTTGCTGGTAAATATATTTTTTGTGACACATGTTTTCTTCACAAACGGAAAAATTTTAATGTTTAAATGTTTTAAATAAAATAATAA
The DNA here is from genome assembly GCA_947310385.1 of Nephrotoma appendiculata. Lineage (NCBI taxonomy): Eukaryota > Metazoa > Arthropoda > Insecta > Diptera > Tipulidae > Nephrotoma > Nephrotoma appendiculata. The sequence continues at coordinate 26,354,228 of OX371225.1, read as the reverse complement.
ATTTCCATAATAAAATTGTTTTGTTATTTTCATGTCAATTGTATAAATTGTTGTGTGTAAAATTCGCATCTACCAATATCAAGAAGAATTAAATGCTAAAAGTTGCATAAAAAATGTTGGGCTCCATTCATTTTAGCGCCGTTTTGCTAACCTTTTTAAACCTAGCTGAACCCATCGTTTTGGTTGGAATGGAGCATTTAATTGGTCTCTAATTTTCCCATAGTATCTTCTAAGTTTCGCTATAGAGATGATATGTTTTACTTACGTAAGGAACTTGTTTTGTTGGTTAAAAAGCTTACCAATTTGAGTTTAAATGACTCAATAATACTGCGGTAGCGACTCAGGGTTTTCATAAAATATTTCAACAGAAATCTTTAACGAAATTTAGGACATGAAAATACTCGACAACGCTTATCAAAAGTACGTAAGGTTAATTCCTGGATACAAGAAAACATTTGGAATATCCGTCTACCAATGGTCAAATTTTCGAAATGTGTTGCCCCGAAAATAAACAAGTGACGGATTGCAATAAAAATCTCGGATTTAAAAACATTTATTTGTGACTATGCAGCGACGCTAATAAACAACCTGAAGAAAACAGAAGATAATTACAACATAGCATGTGGGCTGCTACATGACATGGTTGTCTCACTAATCAGGCGAATCGTTAAATTACCTGCTAGATACAAGGAAAGAGGTTCTAAACGTATTTAATGGATTAAGATTTGACACAATTACGTGGGATTTACTCATATGCCATGACCTACTCAACAAAGCTGATTCCGAAAATGAGATGCAATTAGAAGATCTCAGAAAGGCGGAGGATTTCAATTTATTGTCGAATTAGGGGCCATATAGCTTTATATTTCGATACAAAATCACATAATTTATTCGGTGGTACGAGGGTATATCAAAAAGTCTTGCAATATCATATGAAAAAACAAAGTGAGTGAGACAACAATATATTTTTCAAAACCATTTTTTATCGCGATGAAACTTCTAGAAGAACATTTCGATGTAAATTTTACAGTTCGTTTGTTTTTGTCAATTTAGTAACATGTGTTTTGAATTTTTCTTAAAATGAATGAAATTGAATATCGCGCCGTTATTAAATTTTTCTGTAAAGATGGACGAAATGCAATTTATATATTCAACTATATATCAAAAGTTTACGGCGAATCTGCACCATCATATGCCACAGTAACAAGGTGGGTAAAATTATTCAAAAGTGGTCGGGAGTCATTAGAAGACGACAACCGCTCGGGTCAGCCAGCAGATGCCATTAGCCATGAAAACGTAATTTTGGCCGAATCTATTGTATTGGAGGACCGGCGTATTTCTGTTCCGCAGTTAGCGTGGAGACTTTCTCTTTCATACGGTACCACATATACTATATTACATGACCACCTTCACATGTCGAAAGTAAGTGCGCGATGGGTTCCCCGTTTGTTGAATGCAGAACAAAAAAAAATGCGCGTTCAAACTTCAAAGGCGATTTTAGATATGTACAAAGAAGATCCAGAAAATTTCTTGGATAACATAATAACAGGCGATGAAACATGGCTTCATCACTGGGATCCGGAATCCAAACAAGAATCGATGCAATGGATTAAACGTAGTGAACCACCACCAAAGAAATTCAAAACTCAACCGTCTGCTGGTAAGGTTTTGGCAACAATTTTTTGGGATGCTGAAGGAATTTTGGTAATCGATTATATGCCAACGAAAACCACAATCACAGGCATATATTACGCAGAGATTTTGCGAAAATTGAAAAAAGCGATCCGGAAAAAACGGCCAAGGAAAGTTAGGAAAAAATCTTGCTTCTTCACGACAATGCACCCGTGCACAAGGCTAATATTGCTCAAGCTGCATTAAAGGACTGCGGCTTCGTGGAAATTCCGCATCCACCGTAAAATCCAGACTTGGCACCCAGTGACTACTTTCTGTTTCCCAATTTGAAAAAAACACTAAGGGGCCGGAAATTTTCCAGTGACTATGAAGTACAGTCTGTTGTAAATGAATATTTTATGGAGCAAAAGAAATCTTTTTTTTTAGAGGGTTTAGGCAAGTTAATTGATCGATGTGACAAATGTATAAACCTTAAAGGAGATTATGTCGAAAAATAAAAATATTGCTGTCTCACTCACTCTTTTTTTTCATATGATATTGCAAGACTTTTTGATTTGCCCTCGTATGTGAACCATGTGAACATTTTTTTAAATAAAATAAAAAATTTACAAATTAGAAATTAAAAATAAGCTTTAAATCTCTAAAAGTGTGTGAATATGATAAAACATCATATCCAGATTCTTCGATAGATGCATTGAGTTTCTTGTCAGTCATTTCCACTTCACTTCCACCTTGTATCATGTCCAACAATTTTCCTTCTCATCGAAGTAATAGTCGCAAACACTAATATTTTTCAGGAACATGGGATTCCAATGCAATGTAAAAAGGTTCGGTTATTTCGATTGTTTTAGTATTATGATGATTTGGTCGCCCGCCATATTTAAAGATGAAATACATCAGGTGCCATAAAATACCAACGGACAGGAATTGCTCACCCACGTTGTTTATCGAAAAAAAAAATTGTGTTTGTTTCCTTAATCGATTGGATCTTTATTACTTTTGCTTGAGATACCAATTAATATTATGAACTTAGTCATCTTGAGTTTGTATATTTATTCGTTTTGTATGCTGGATGTGACGTAATTTGTCCCTCCACATTGGTTTTAGTGAGCTGAAAATCTGTCTGTTTTATTTAAGTTTTTTTTATTGATTGTGGGTAAGAAACAATTTAGGATTAAATATTAGGCACTGTAGTTTAAAGGATTCAGTAACAACCACCAATCAACATAGTACAACGTAACGGCAATTTAGTTTTGTCGAAAAAACCGTTGTGACACACCCAATACAAGTTAAATAGAAATATATTTTATTGTAACAATAATTTGCAGTAACTAACCCCCGAAAACAAAAGTTTAAAATATGCAGATCATTTAATCAGTACTTACGAGTAGTTGTCGGCCTTGTCTACGAATATTAAAGAACAGTAAACGTTCTTGATGAGGTGCCAACGTAGTCGAGGAATTGTAGTTGCGATCACAATAAAATTAGTAGATGGTGCGTAAACTTCCCTCTTTGTTTTTCAGTAAATTTTCAGGTTTGGAATGGAAGCAATGGTGCAATCTGCCAGAAGAAGAAATGAGAAAATGTTTAGACAACTCTGGATAAATGAGAACTATCAAACTAACAGAGAATTATGTGAAGACAAGATTTTATTCACACACAAAGAAGTCGCCTAACAATGTATGGCACCAATTTTTTGAAGACGTAGCTTATATTTATTTAACATTTTTTCGGACAAAATATTATTTTTAATGGCATTTATTTAGTAGGTAATATTATATACATTGCTGCTAAAATATTAACGGAAGACTTTACGTGAACGATGTGTTAACAAAAGGTGACACAAAACCAGATGTTTTCAATGCTAATCAAGAACTAACGGGTGCAATGGCAAAGTGGGATTGTTGCTACAGAAAGAGATTTCAAATGATTTAACAATCCTTACAGAAATTTCGAAAGAAATGGGAAATTAAAACGTTGAATATCTTATATTTTATTTTATTTATTTCAAAACTTGACGTCTACAGCTTTCTACTTCAAACACCTCACGGAAAAGATTACCGCTATCTGATTCATCAAAGAATTTTAAGCTATTGGATTGACTTTGTCTAAATATAATCAGCAGTACGCTGGTTGGGATGACATATATTCTGTTAAATATGTGACGGTAAATGATCATTTAAAAAGCTTGCTAAACCCTTTAAGATTGTAAAACAAAATTCTCGCTAAATTGGCACAACTGCCCTCTATCTTTACAGTGCTCTATTTTGTCAGTTAATCTTAAAATTTTTTTGCAATTTTTATAATGAATAAAAATATCGAATAACAAAGAATTTGTCTCTAATTTTGTATTCCAAATGTTATTTCGTGTATCGAATCGCTGAAAATGTTTCAGAAGGCTTACAGTGAATCGACTTTATCAAAGCCACGTGGATATGAGTTAAACAGTGCATTCAAAAGCTTTTGAGATGTGGTGGGACATTTGTCTCGTAATGTCAGTAGAATGTAATGTCCGCAGAAATCAAGAATATATAAAATGGAATTAAAAACCGTTGATTCCCTCCTCATAAAAGTTTGGGTGAATGCAATTAAAACCAAAAATGTCAAAATTCAACGGTTTATGGATTAGGCTGAGGAAACATTTATTTTGGTAGTTTATTAATGAATTATTGATAAAAAGATGAAAGCAAGCTTAATAATAGCAAAAACAAAAGCTACACCGATAACGAATAAAATCACCGTACTCAGGCTTGAACACCGCTATTACTTGTGCCTCCTACTAGTAAGGCTACCTAGTAACACAATACGTCGAAGTAGTTTGAGTTGGTTTAAGGGTGCTAAAAATAACTTTAAACCATGGATAGCAAATAAAGTTTATTCGAGGACCAAGTTAGAAGAGAAGACACATTCTCTCATTAAATGTAAGAACGTAAGAAGAACCATATCTGAAATTTACCATACTACGAGTTGGGGGCAGAATCGAGAAATCAACAGTCCCATATGATCGTGTTTGACGACCAAAGCCTGCCACCACCAATAAATAGTTAACGATCAAACAACAAAAGCATTTATTGCCACTTACAGAAGATTTTCTTCAGGGGAGATGCCTTCACATAAATACCGTGTTTTTTATTAGCACCCGATTTTATTGAACAAAACTTCCTACTGGTGCAATTAGTGTTTTTAAAACTAAACTGCATTTCTTAATTCAACTTTGTATCCAAAACAAAGAAAAGCAAAGGTAGAAATTTATTCAGCTATCGGACGCTCGTTTCTACTTGCTGGAAAATATCAAAAAGGAATTTTTTCTGGGCTGGGATGTTGTATCATCATTATTTTCGACTTTCGACTTTTTTATGTCTCAATTTTCAGGAATCAATTATCATTCGGTTTCGCGTAAACAGTTATGTGTTTTATATCGCGATTTCAACCTCTTGATATAATTCTAAGCTTTCTCTCTTTTCTACATTTCGATAAACATATCACGAAAAAATTATTGGGTAATCTAGTCGACTAATCTAGTAGTCTTAGATATCGTAGAAAATAAATAGAGTGACGTTTTACTCGAGCAAGCTGAGAACACATTAGAAAATGCGTAATTTTCGAAGTGAAATAGGCTGCCATTTTACTCGGGAAAAATGAAACATAAAATAAGTCGAAAGTCGAAAACAGTGATGGTACAACATCCCTGCCTTGCTGATTTTACAAATTGAAAACGTAGCAAGCTAATTAGAGCGTGTTTCAATTGGTTTAAATGCCGCATAAAAAGTTAAAAAGTTAAAAATTGTGGTGAATAAAAATGTCAAACTTTTTATCCGCTTCAAGAGCTGATAAAATTTGTATATAGAAAACATTTGGCTGACAAAAATATTTGTTTGTAAACAAAAATTTTCCATGTAACAATTTTGAGAAAAATTGCAATGATATATGCGTAAACTGACCATAATTGACTAATATATATTTAAAAAGTATTTATTTTACATGTTTTCATATTTAAATTTGCTATATATGTTCGCAATTACACATAAAATAAGCAACCGCATGTTATTGTCAAAATTTTTAACCAGTTGAAACAGATAAAAAGTTAAAAAATTAAAAAAAAATTACCACAAATAAATTTTTAACTTTTTAACTTTTTATGCGGTATTTAATCCAATTGAAACACGACCTTAGTTGTTTATAACGTCAAGTCAAATTAAACGTCAATTTACAGTATGTGCAACAAGAGCGTGTACGGCAAAAAACTAAGTAAAAATAAAACTTGAATTTTTTTTTTGTTTTTATTGTGAAAATTTATTATATTTTCTTGGGTGCTAGCTGCTAGGGATGTTTTGGACAATTGTCTTCTTGCAAGATCTAATTAGAGTTCCCCGCTCCAAATCATTTAAGGACAGATGATAACAAAAATCGCGAATAAATTTTATTCATGGAAAGTGTGACGAGTGTGTGAACTTGTGCTGGTGCTTCACAGTTCGGACAAACCCTTTTTTTTACTTAGTTGGCCAAACAGGGTTTTTAGCATTAAAACCCCAAAAGGATGACTCATCGGTAAACACAATATTCGTCCAATCTTTGTTTTTATGTGCATTCGCCCGAGAAAAACCGATAACTATGGCTTGAGATATATAAGACAATACACAATGTAACACAACACATTAAAAACGCCCAGTCGTAACTTTTTTTTGTGACCATCAGAAATCGAACCCGGGACTCCTGAATTACATAGCAAGCGCTCTACTTACTATGCTATCGAGGGAATCAAAACTGTTTGACCAAAGTGTTTCCATATGCATAGCCATTCTCCATAATTCTATTTCGTATGGTTGTTTTTGGTATAAAAATATTCTTTCTCGCCAATTTTTACACAGCTGCATCCAGCGTAAACGAAGAATTTTTAGGAAATAACTGTATGATGGCCTCATCCTCCTTTTTGGAGTGGTTCGGATTTTGCCTCTATCTGGCAAATTGCCAACATTTTTATACATTGAACAATATGTAATCTTCTTGTACAAATGTTTTCGACTTTTTTATATATTTTGCTGCACTTGCAACCGACATTTTTCAGATGTGCACTTGAAAACACCGCTTTGAAACGATTTTTATAAATCGCACTCATTTCTTTCATGTATGTTATCAGGTAGAAAGTTGCAGTTAAACTAATTTTTGTTTTAGAGCATCCAAAAGGAATCAAGAGAAAGCCGATTTAAGTCCCGCCCAGAATTGTTCCTTTAATGTCTTTAAGTACAGTTGAGTTAAACTGAAGATATGTATTTCAGCCCATTAACAACCCGTTTAGCGCAATTGGAATTGAATTGGAAGTTTTAGGGACTATTCCTATTCTATAGGAAATGTGATGATGACGTTCAGAGGGTGATTCACAGAAACCCTGACAGAAACCTTGATAGAAACGATCCAAAACGTCAAGTTCACAGGCACAAAATTCTAGTTGACATTTCGAAATGTTACATAATCAAGTGAAGCTATATGCAGTTGCTCATAAACTCATTAATTAGTAAAGCGACAATATACGGGTAATATATAAAGGTCCATAGCTCAATAGCTCCAGATTCCAGGCAGGGATGTTCTAACATCACTATTTTTCGATATTATCGAAGTCTACGTCTCTTTCTACTAGAATTAATTTTATTTCTGTTTCGTCTTTCTACTAGAATATATTTGAACAATATCTATTTCACTTATTTTCGTTCTAGAATCGAAAATAAATTATTTGGTGATAGAAACGCAGTAGAAATATCACATTGTTGCAATCTGGCAGGCTGGTAAATGATATAAAAATTGAAACAGAGATAAATTTTATACTACAGAAACGGGAAATAAACTTCGATAAATTATCGAAAATTTGTGATGTTAGAACATCCCAGCCCAGGTAACCATACAACTTTCGTTAGTGTCAATCGAAAAAGCTCAAATTTTAAAAAATCGCCGTTTAAGGGTGATTTGGTATTTTATACCTCCTGCGGCACTATTCTGGTGATTCTCTGGAAATAGGGAATTGGGGAAAGAACTTAAATATAATTTCAGTTTAAATATTGTTTTTTCGGCCTACTGAGGATAAAAATTGGTCATAAATTGGCAGAGAAAATTATTCCCAATTTTATTTTGTTTTCAAAAAAATACCACTGCCTTTTTACCTTAGTAGGCCTGAAAAAAAAATTTTTAAATAGAAATTGCATGTAAAATCTTTTCCCAATTCTCTATTCCGAAGGAATTAGCAGAATAGTGCCACTGGAACATCACATTTTGGTGGTTTGTCGGAACCAAAAAAGTCTTCGTTGTTATGTAACCGGCTAAACCCGGATAGCACCTATATGTGAAGTTATCCCCGGATCCTATCCTCGAAATATAAAAAAATTAATCAGGCAACACTAACATAATTATATTCCTCTAACTCTTGTATGAAGTTAGCCCCGAATTTTATTATACGAAAATAAAAATGTTTGTTAAAATTATTTTAATTCGGAAAACACACAAAATAAATGTAATAATTTAATAAAATGAAGTAAAATAATTTCAAACTTGGCTCATTAATTTTTTCAGATTATCATAATAAGGCGGAAAACACATATCCCACATTAAGGAAAATACGAAAAAATCATTCCGTTATAATCTAGCGAAATTAGGCTCTAAACAAAATATTTACATGTAATACGTTTTGGATCCAAAATAATATTTTCGTTTGACATTTAAAAAGTATTAATTTGTCAGATCAGAGTTATATATGGTTTTGAGATAGACAGACCCATACAAGACTTTTCGGTCTGGCTATTCCAAAACCATATAGCTCTGATCCGACAAATTAATATTTTATACATGTCAAACGAAAATATTATTTTGGATCCAAAACGTATTACATGTAAATATTTTATTTGGAGCCTAATTTCGCTAGGTTGCAACGGTACGATTTTCTTCATATTTTGCGAAAAGTGACGTATGGGTGCCTCACAAAAATGAAAACATTCTTAAGTCTATTCTAGGCAGCTTCGTTTCGTACTGATAAAAAATTGGTCTACTCATCAGGTTGCAACGACCAAACTGCAAAAATTCAACTTTTGCTTTGTACCTATAGAGTATATACCTATTCTAAGGGTTTGTGTATTTTTATACCAGAACCCTGGGGTTAAAAATGTGAGGGAGTGCATTTTTCTACTTTTTGTATAAATATTGTGAGTAAATGACCTCTTTGTTTTCTTCGACTAGGAAAGTCGTAAACATTGTATGGGTGCCATTAAAAATAATATTTTGTCCGAAAAGCCGGAAAAATCTCAAATAAATCTACGTTATAAGGGAAATGTTTGAATAAAATTTATGTTACCGCATGTTTCTTTTGATTTTATGTGGCCATAATGTAAAAATACGAAAACCGATGAGATGACAAAATGGAATTCCCCGATTTAGGCAACTGTAATATTAATGGGTAGACAGAAAAAAATATGAAGGTAAGTAAATTATTCTAGTTTAGTGTGGGATGGGAATTCAATTACTTTATAATATTTTTTTTTATATTTGTATACTACATTCCTATTCAAAAATGGTGGAACGTATTAGAACAGTTTCTAATGTTGAATTTACACGGTAAGGTTGAATTTTTGGTAATGGTATTATATATTGCATTTTATTATTGAAAAAAAAAAAACTTTGTTTGTCGTACGAGGACCACTAGTCATATCGTGGACGTTTATTCAACGAATCTGACGATGAAGATGAAGTTTTTGAAGCGTTCGATTCCTCTGGCGAAGCATGGTCACCTGCACCACTGGACAGAATTAATGAAGATTCTGATGTAGAAGGTATACGTGAAAACAGTTCAGTCAGAATTGAGCTGTGTCAAGGTCCCATGGATCGGTGAAATTTATTCATATTCATGGAATTTCTAAGTAGCATGTATGGCACAGTAATTTACATCGTAACTAAACCATGTTCATTTCAATATCAGAATTTGGTTTACGCTATCTTAAAATACGTACTCTTGAAAATCTATGAACGTATATAGGAGCGGTAATCGAAAAATTTGAAAAAATATATGGCCAGTGAGACCACGAGAACATTTCTAAGATCGGAGATCTAAAAGTAGAAACATTGTCAAAAACAACCTTCTTTAGAGTTAAAAAAACTGTAGGAGATCGTATCACGATTTTCTCGTGTTTATCTCAAATTGTTAGGAAATTGCTTTTTACAACGACACTATTAGGGACTAAGGGTCTTCTCTAATATTGAGAGTTAAAGATAATCTAAAAATGTTTCAATTTCACTAAAAGACAAATCCAATTGGAATTTTTGTAAACAAAACAGTATACGTTTTTGGCATGTATTTCGCAATCAATGCGCGCGGTTGCGAGAAATAATATGCCGAGGGGAATTCTTATTACTATTGTACAGTGACACGGTTGAGTGCATCTAGAAGGTTAACAGTAGACGAGGAATACATGTTGCGAGTAATAGGCAATGTGAATATTGAACCACCCGATGCCACAGATATTTTATCGAAATTAATTAATTTCTCAACATACTACAGTTGAAATTTAATTAAGATGAGAAAAATAAAGCAATTCATCAAACTCCTAATTGATGTTAATTTGGCTTTAAATTTAAATTTGTAAACATTTTCAAACATTAAATATAGCAAACGAATTTAATATCATTGCCAGAAAATTAAAATTATTCGTTTCGTTATAAGATAAAGCACGTCAGAATATTCCTATATAAGATGCAACTTGACGGTATATAGAGAAAGTTATGAAAATGCATTCACGCAACGATAACCAAATTTCATTTTTATAAAATTTCTTCACTATTAGACAATAGAAATGTGAAGACATATATTTCTAAGTATAAAAATCGTTTAACATAGTTTTCTTCATTTTCAGCTGACTAAACACTTACACCATAATATTATTGTCAGAGATTTTAAAATATGTATATATGTACGATATACAAATCTTTTATCCGAGGAATGTTAAAAAGAAGTTCCTTATAAAAACTCCACACATTTAAAATGCACATCACATTATAAATACAACAAATATAGGTTCAACATATACTCGAACGTCGATATCCGGTACCATCTTCTGCATACTCCTCCACTAAATTATCATGCCTACGTATCAGGTGCCGTCGAAATTGTTTCAAACTCGAAAATAATTGTCCGCACAAATATTTCTGACACTTGAATAACGTTTGATTATTGCGTCCGTGGATAAATTTTATATGCATCGCTAGAATGTTATGCGTTTGAAACTGTTTCCGGCACACAAAACACCTCATACCTATATATGGGCAACACAAAAATTTAATTAAAATAAATAATTCACGATATTTGTGCGGCATTACACAATATTCTTACGTTCACACATGTTTAAGTATATAACATTAAAATCACACTGCGACTATATTCCACTCTACGGTACCGTTGTGTATCGCGGACAAATTACGATTACTTTCGAAACATAATCAACCGTACGTATATATTCCAAATCTGCCAAAAATTTTAAATTTGCATTCCTCATTTAATTTTAATAATAATAATTATTAATCACTCGACATTTTTTGTTTACGAACACTCAGCTTATGTATTACCAATTTTGCATAGACGAATTCTTTCGATTGCGGGAAAAATGGGACCATGGCCAAAAAATTTATAACCATAAAGTTTATTAATATTAGAAAAATTTTGTGTGTGTACACAGTTTACTATTAAGTGTACTACACATTTTTATGAGATGAGAAAAACATTTCGTTCGCCTGCCCACACACAAAAAAAAATCGTTTGTTGTCAACACGTTCACCGTCTGGCCATCTATAAACAAAACCAAGCTCATTACAAATTAGTCACGATTAGAAAATATTTGGCACGCGAGCCAATTTATGAAAATAAAACACTTCAAGTATATGCAAAATGTCCAAATGCATGGTTTCATGGATCTATCTAATTGAAAACGTGATGATTTATGCGTTTGGCACTGTCACGAATTTTGAATTATTTAATTTATCGGATTCGGCATGCTATTCGGTTGATTGATGCAGTAATTTGTCTATCAATCCTTATGTCTAGTGCGGCGACGTTTCAGCTGTGAATCTTTCATCATATGTAGAACATGACAGTGAAGGTCTATTTTTGTCGACTGCAATATGTGAATGAATACAAATATTTTTGTGAAATTCTAAATATTTTTGTACTGTTTGACATAATTATTAGCGGAATAAATTTTTACGCGGTAGGCAAAATGTGATTGGTTTATTTTATTACGAGAATTTCCAAATGAGTAATTGTTTTGCTTAATGGTAAATATAAAGTATTTCATTCGGAACTAAATTTCTGTTCATCCGAATCGTGATTTATAAATGTATCTGGGTTATTAGGCAACATTTTTAAAGTCAAATGATTAATACGATTGAAATTTTAATTTTAATTATAATATAAGAGAATTTGTTTGGAGAATTCAAGGCCGGGAAGAAAGGAGAAGGAACTCCAACTCGGTTATTTGATAGTTTATTTGATCTTTTGGGAATAGAGAAATTTCCAAAATACATGAATCAATACGATTTGTGTTGTGAGTAGTGAAATTATTTCAATAAGCTAGACCAATAAGGATGTATTACTGGGTTATGTATCTGGGTTGTTTATTTGAATGACCCTGACGAGATGATTCAGTAGAACCAGACCCTCCTAATCTTCATTGCCTGTAGGAATGTGTTGATGGTTATTGTGTTTTCATTTGTAAGGACGGCTTTTGCGTAGGTATGGTAAACACGAAGGATTGCTTATGTCTAACGTATTTTCCAGTTATCGAGTGAATTCAGTGGTTGTATCGCGTTCTACTTAATCGATCTCTATAGATCATTAGACTGTTGAATGAAATCTTTCCACTTGACCGATCGCATCACTTCGTAAGGGGTAGTTGTGAAGACTTTTATTATTAGCCCTCCTTCCATCATCGACAATTTACTTCTGATTGAAGCATCGGCTAGCCTTTAGTATCTTTAGTAAAAATGTAAACGTTATTCATTGCCATCTTACAGATATTTCAATTTTTTATATATTATTTAAAAAAAATTCCCCTTATGGATTAAAATTTATTATAATTTTGTTTAAGGTGGTTATAATTTGAACTAAAAGATTGTTGATTTAATTTGATAAAAGAACGCCATCTTAGAGATATTTCTATAAATAAAATAAATTTTAATACAAAAATAAAAATGTTTGTAAATTTTGTTTATAAATAAATAAAAATTTTAATAAGTTACATGCGTTTGGTATTTGTAGTACAACTATCAGAAGGAGCGATACTATCCATTTGATCTGTGTCTGCAAAGTTGGCGGCGCATACACAAATTCAAATTATTTTACCACCGATTAACGAATAAAATTTTCAATTTTAGTTCATTTACATTTCAATAGATGGCATTAGTTGGACATACCGAAAATGCTAAGCACACAGACAAGTTTTGTTTTAGTTCTAAAAAACGCTTTTGATCAAAGAGGCGCCACCGTCGTTTTACTGTCAAAAAAATTGCAATGTGATACTAAAGCTTCCCTCGATTACCATTTACCATAACTGCGGGTACTGTAAAGAAAAAGGGGATGACCATAAGTTGTTTTTTATATATTCTGATGCCTGAGATTTTAATGTTTTACAGAAGCCTAATTTTGTAAGTTTGTCAATTTCCTTTAAGGACAGTTTATTTTCTGTGGGATAAATGTTTAGATACATTATGTATCTAACTACACATGAGGGTGGGATAGGTGTAGCACTAATAATAGGTGTATTTGAATGTCTATCGTTTTCATTCTGTTGGCATGTAAAATAACACTTGACCAATAGCATAATTTTCATGCTCATCCTTGGGATAATAGTTTTCAATAGTTTAGCCTCGATTCTCCTACGTGCATTATACGATGTCCTCGTCTCCCCATTACAAATTCCATTCCTTCAATCGATTGATCTTGCATGGATTTAAATAAACAAGATGTGTGTCACAGTTTGTAAAAGGATTTATTAATTAGAACGATCTCCCCTTACCAGTGTTTGCAATCATTTAATTTGACCGTTAGTCTGTTTGTTGTTTTTCTATCCGAAAAAAAATCCAAAAAATTTCTAAATAGTAAAATCGTAATTTCGACCACTTCTTGGCTAGCTTGTGTCCTCAAACTTTCAGGATAGCTTAGTGGCAATAATGCAATATTTATTTAAAAACTCAATTTTATTATATCTAAATAGTTTTCTTCCACTCTCGCGAAATGGAAAATCTCTCAATTGATAGTTACATTCGTACGTATGCATATTCTTGGAAATGTACTTTGCAATGTAGTAGAAAATCTTATCATTCTGTCTGTTTGGCCGAATATCGTGATTTGCATCCAAAAACTCTAGTAGTGGGCGACAGTAGTTATTGACCCACCCATGGAGCAATCTCATTCCAAACCGCCATATGGATGAGAGCCGTCTCTGTTTTGGAACTGAACTCGATGGAACCCGTTTTAATTTGAACATCGAGAGCGCATAGAAGAGGTAGCTCACTCGTTGAAATTGGGTTACTCCCCATGGACTCTCGATTGAAATTGTCCAATATGGGACATGGGGCAACAGATGTCACAGAGTGTATTCCTTCTTGATTCAAGTTTCATGATATTGACTGGCTCATGTTCCCCTTTAATTGCTAGCGTACTCCGGATTTTCTTAAATAGTCGTCCATCGGCATAATATCTAATTTTTTACGTACGTATTTAAAGTCCCTCCGTTTATACGTATTTAAAGTGACTTTTTCAGTCCACGCCGAAAATTGACTCAGTGTAATAAAATTTGACATCATAATGGACAAGGCGTAATGACTTTGATGAACAAATAGGAATTCTATTGTGCTCCCCACAGAGATGTTTAATTGCATCCAACAGGCTCTTTCCAATAACTACACAGTTCCCTGTGGATGTCATTCCTAACCACGTCGAAATTCCGGATAGCCGTCCGGATTTTTGGGGGCTGTATCTTTGGGTCTTGCATCGGTCTCACATCGAACCTAAAAATACGGACCATCCAAACCTTGTTATCAAATTCTGATTCACCCTATTTGTGTATCAAAAAAGACGCAATGTAGATTGTTCATGCTTCCATGAAGCTCATCTAATAAATTATTTAAGAAGCACAACGTTCTTATGCGACAGAAGTTTGCTCCGGTAATTTAGTTGTTTAATTTTTCAACAGTCCAAAGTGGGATTCGTTGGAATATATAGACGGCATATTTTGCAACTACCAATTAGTGTCAGACTCGATGTTGTTGCCTCGTTTGGTCTTAATATCCTTGTTGCTAGAAAATGCAAATTTATCACGAGGATGTGGCCGATTTGATTGATCGCAACTCTAGCCAGCACATACAGCTAGTTACAACCAGATTATATAGGACAGCTAGTTTGATGCTTAGTGTAAAGAATCTGGGCCGATGATACCACGATTAATTATGTATGTTTTCATTGCCGATTTGAAAGTTGAAGTCATACCCAAAACAATCTTTACATCGTGTTGGGAAATTTTGTTTAAAACACTTTCGAGGATGTCATAGAAAGTGTCTTTATCAGGTTCTGAGTTTACCTCCGTTGGGCTAAGTACATTTACAAACGAGATATTGAAGAGACGCGTATGCAGTCTGAGTACCCAGATCCAGTTGTTTATGGTCCTAAAATTCACTACGTATTTGTAAACGATTGCTGATCAAAGACCAATTTTTAACTCGTATCGGAGTTGTAGCTTTGACAGAGTAGTAAGCAATAAATTCTTGGCGACTGTGATCAACGATACTGTTGCTTGATTAGACTAGTTTCTTGTAGTGGAATTATAACGATCTTGTACCGTGATTGCAAGTTTCAAATTTTAAATCGTTGTTCTTATTTCAAACCTAAAGTTGTAAATTAAACCTTAAACAGTGCCGGTTCAGACGTAAAAACTGAAACTGAACAGTAAAAGTGAAATTAGTGAACAGTGATAAATAGGGAAATATGAATTTTTCAAGAAGTTATACGTGTTGGTGTAAATAAAATTTGTAACTTAAATGCTGAACGTTTTATTTGTAAAAGCAAGGACGAAACCGTATCGAATGCCCGAAACTCGTAAAACTATTGTTGGGTTCATTCAGTACTCCACAGACATCATCACATCTAAATAAGTTGATCAACCAAATCAATCATCATACCTGAAAAGATGTCGCATCTGATGAAAAACTCAAATAATATTTAGAATGTACCAACCTTCAAATGATTTGTGTCAAAATTTTATGAAAATATACCGTTCAAGCAAAGCGTGATGAGTACTATTGAGACTCTGCTCTTTTGACAGCAACCGTCAAAAATTTGTTCGAACAAACACCGAACCTGCTGAATGCACTTTTTTCACAAATTTGGCAGTTATTCCAGAAATATCGTAAATTGAGGGTGTTGTGCCATAGCTGACACTTTAATCCATCTGAAAAAGCCCCATATGATTAAACCGGATGGGAAGGCAGACAATGACAAAACCATTTATAAACCAGCATCAAGGTGGCTTTGCCTCAGCTTAAATTAACACAAACACTAAAACTGTCCCGTTTTGTTAAGCAAAAAAATAAACTTGCATAATCTATACGAATTAAAAAGCTCAGAAAGTAAAATAGCAAACTTTAAGACAAATACGTACAGCATTCAAAACATGATTCTCCGTAATAAAACATAAAAAATCGTGCATATTTTCATGTTTCTGTACAAAAAAAAACTCAAAACTTAAATTAAAAGTAAGATACCAAAATAATGTCGCAACTATTAGTCATGTATATTTGTGTATGTAGTAAAACATTATGCTTTTTTATGCTGTGTACAATAAAAATGTATAAATTATAATAAATCCTAGATTTACTAGCTATATGGAATATAAAAAAAATCCTTTTCAGATTAAACAAGGATAACATGTATAGCTCCCTATATAGTACGTTTAAAAAATAATTCCACAAACACTTAATGAAAAAAATCTCTGACATGTGCATCTAATAACGATTACTACAGTGTGGAAAAAATAAAAGTGCAAAATTTTACTGTAAACTATCTGGTACATACAGAATTTAAAAAAGCTTCATCTAGAGAAAAATTGAAAAAAGTTTTCTTTTGTACCCGATTCCAGAACACACACACACACACTCACCAACAAAAAAAAAACGTTACAGTGCACAAATATTTTTTATCCAGATTTTCCGTTTATAAGTAGTAGATAGAATAGTAACAATTTTCCCAACTTTATTTTTGTCATGTAAAGCTTTTTTGTGTTGAGACATATAAAACCGGGGTATAAAACGACTCAAAATTAAGGTCAAAAAATGATGATGCCTTTTAGATGAGATTTTTGTCAAAAATGTTTCTTCCGGTATAAACTTGGAAATTTAAATTGAAAAAAAAAAAAAAAAAAAAAAATTCAAAAATGGAAAATTGTGATGTGACGATTTTTCTCTATCATATACGAAAGTACAATATAACCCATGCATATATGTTTAGTTGCACACAACAGCAACAATACAGAATACAATCCGATGATGTACTTAAAAATATTCAAAGTTACAACGAAAAGCATTTTTACGATGTTAGCCAGTTAATTTAATTTGGGAAATAAATTCTGTTTTCAAAATGGAAAAAGTTGTCAGTGAAGTCGTACATTTAGAAAATGTCCTATTGTAACATTAATTTCCTAAACGAAATTATTTTGTTCCTTAAGCTAAGCTTAAAGTCTATACTGAAAATTCGTATGTCACAAGGTATAATTAGTATACATTGAGTAGATACTGGATTACTCGAACTGTGGATAAGTTTGCGTTCCATGAAAAAATTAAATGCAAATGAGTTATTCACTGACGTCTTATAAGCGTGTTACTAAATTCTTTAGTGAACGTTTAAAATTTGTCTTGTGCAAATTAAAGCAGTTAGAACTTAGGGCAGTATTTTGTGACAGTTCCATTAATTACAAATCAATTCAACTACCCTATTAAAGCTAGCTGAGAGTAAAAAATGATAATGCAGATAGTGTTTATGTTATCCGAAAATAATAAATCGATAGTGCTGACAATGCCAAAAAATAAATGCACAAATTCGATGTTACAGATGCAGCACTACCAGAAATAAAATTAGCATAATTTAAAAGTATGGGTGGAGTAGATCGACGAGTTTCAAGATGTGTTTAATAGTAAACTAACCGGTTTCAAATTCCAACATTGAACGTTAATTAATTTTAAGTGCTGATTAGGATATTGACACATTGCTGGACACAATTTGGAGAAAACAATAGAAGCACTAACAATAGTGTACTCCGAATATGTGGTAACAGAATTGTAAAATATGATATGATACATATATAGAATATATAGAATTTAGATATATAGAATTTAAATATATAGAATTTAAATATAGAATATGATTGTGTTCGGTTTTGATTAGACAAACGTATTTATTCTAACAAATATTGAATGCATTCTGCACAAATATAGTTTAACCTTACGTATGTGTTATGTTTATAATTATAAAATTGATTTTTATGAGCAAATTCAGTAAGACACTAGAAAAAATTGTGTAAATAGTTGTTTCTTGATTAAATAGTTGTTGATGATTACGCATTGAGCAAAACAACAATTGATTCCACTTCAAAAAAATTAAACATTCTGCAATATAATTTACGCGGTATGAATAATATGAATACGTTTGATGATGTTATTTTATTTAGTGAAAATCTGAACGAAAACATTGATATCATGGTACTTGGTGAAACTTGGGTTCATAGTCAACGCCATTTTATTCCAACTAAATAATTTTCGGAGTGTTTTCTCTTGTCGGGATGATAGCATAGGTGGTGGTTTAGCTAAATTTGTTAAAAATAATCTGAATTTTAATATCGTTATGTGCGATGACAATCAGTTTCCCTTTCATTTTATATGTATTGAGCTTACTGATTACACATCGACCAAATTGTTAGCTGTTTATAGACCACCAAATTCAGATGTTAACTTATTTTTAGAATTTTTGGATGGTTTTAATATGGGCAAAACTGATACTATTATTATTGGAGACATAAATATACCTATAAATAAAAAATCGAATTTAGTTTATGACTAGAAAAATATTCTGATGAGCTCAGGCTAGATTGTTACTAACACGTTTGCTACGAGATCAATTAGTAACAATATTCTTGATCATGTTGTATCTAGTTTTGTTAATATTGGCACAGTTCAAAATTCCACCATTTCCGATATTCAAACTATTGTCGTTAACGATGATAAATATAGTAATATATCTGATATAGTTGATATATTTAACGATTACTTTGTACGTATAGGTAATTCGCTGGGAGAAGCAATTGGAAGTGATAGAGATATTAATAAATTTAACACATTGCGTTCGAATCCTGACTCTATATTTCTATCGCCCACTACTCCTGCGGAGATTTGTAATATTATTTGTTTTCTGGATAATGGTAAAGGTAGTGGACAGTCGATGACCGAGAACCACCAAAACCAACTCTGTATTTGATGAAATGTTGTTCAAAATACATCAAAATTACCAACAGGCAATATGCATTTTTGGAAAAATTTGAATTTCACGCCTCATTATAAATGAGCTCTCATGCTCACAATGTGGTGTGTGGTTCACAAAATTGTTAATAATTTTGAATAATTGGACTATATGTTCATGAATAAATACATAAAAAAAAAAATAATAATAATCAGGTTCTGAAGCGTAATGTAGCCTTCTTCTCTGAAATTATTGCGAAGTTAATAAATACAATTTTTCAAACCGGTGAATATCCTAATCAATTAAAAATTGCCAAAGTTGTCCCAGTTTTCAAAAGTGGTGAGAAAAATCTAATTTCTAACTATAGACCTATTTGTACTCTATCTGTATTCGATAAAATTATTGAAAAGTTATAAATTCGCGATTCAGGAGTTTCTTAAATGAATCGAACTTTTTCTACGCATATCAGTATGGGTTTAGAGAAGGTGCGGGCACTGATGTGACTCTTGTTGAAATGACAAACATGATTTACAATGCTTTGGATCGAAAGGAGTATGTTGCAGCCCTCTTTCTAGATCTAAAAAAAGCTTTTGATACTATTGATCACAAGCTGCTTCTCGATAAACTATATGGTTATGGATTTCGTGGTGTAGCCTATAAATTGGATAATAGTTACTTAACTAATCGTCAGCCATATGTTATGATTAATGGAATTAGCAGTAATATTCTAACTGTTAAATGTGTGGGGTTCCTCAAGGCAGTGTGTTGGGACCATTACTGTTTCTGATATTTATCAATGACCTCTCGAATTTGCCCTTGATTGGCAAAATTCAAATTTTTGCAGACGATACTGCAATATTTTATGAAACAAAAGTCCCTTCTACAATACAGAATAGCATGGAGCATGATATGAACATCTGACTGGAATACTTCAAATCGAATGTGATCTCATTGAATTTAAATAAAACAAAATTTATGATCTTTCATTCACCACAAAAAACTCCAATTGATTTGCCATATAATTAATATAAATAACGTTATGATAGAGTTGAATATTTCAAGTACTTAGGAGTGACTTTTGATACACACATGTCTTGGGTTGAACACATTAAATCCGTTTGTACTAAAATGGCTCCTTTAGTAGGATTGGTAAGGAAACTCTCGTATTTTGTGCCTAGTTATGTATTGAGACTGATGTATTTTGCATTTATTCATCCCAGAGTTCTTTATGGAATTATTGTTTACGGAACGGCAAGTCGGAGCAGGTTGAAACTTCTTCAAATCATGCAAAACAAAAGTGTGAAAGCTTTCTTGAAGCTCCCTTTTCGATTATCATCATTGTATTTATATGAAATTGAATCCAAAGGAATTTTGCCGTTGGGTGCGTTGTATGATTACCAAGTTTCATTGTATATGCACAGGACATTAAATGTCTCTTCTACCTTATCTAATTTAGCATTTAGTAATAGTAATCATCAATATGAAACCAGATTTGCTAATAACATATCATGCGGATCTATTACAAACGAATTTGGACGCAGATCAATCCGATTTTCCGGCCCCTCAATTTACAACAGATTGCATGAGTCATTGAAAACCGTAATGAATATTCATCAATTCAAGAAACAAGTAAAGATCTACTAGAGAATTGGTAAATAATTACATTTTGTAAATTGTATAATTTTGAAATGCTTATAGCTGACACATGTATGAGAAATATGTTTATTATAATGTTAATTTTCCTTTAAAGGACAGTAAATCCATTGGGGAATTGACATTATAATTTTATTGTAATATTATTTTATTGTAAATAAACTTGAAATAAACTGTCAAAAAAAAAAAAAATTCACTAATTGCAAGAAATTCAAGGTATGCTTCATACTGCAAAAAAGATGCTACACCATCTCGAACACCTCAATAAGAGCTCTATATTTAAAGCATTCATGTTTTTCATATTAACGAAGAAATTCGTTGGAAATCCAAAAAGAGTCCCCAATTTAAAAAACATTTTCAATTTTTTGGAAAGACGATTCAAGTCTTAAAGATGATGGGAAAAACAAGACAGCCATACCACGCGCAAATTTGTTTTAAAAAAATTCCAATTTTGGAAGGAACAGGATTGGTAGGTTAGGTTAGAGTGGCTGCTATCGCACACTTAGGCCAATAGTGGCCCATTGTGATACCACAGGATCCTATCTTCCCTTTACTCCGCTGAAACCATCCAGAGCTACTTATATGGCGTAAAATGTCTTGCACTTTTTGAGTCCACGAGTTCCGAAAGACCGACTATACCGTGCACACCTAAGTACTTATGCCTTCTGCATGATAGTGCCGTGCACGAGCATAGGAAGTGATCTAAAGTCTCTTCCTCCTCTTCGTCCAAACAACTTCTACAAAAGTCATTCGTCTCGACCCAGCCTTCTCGCATGTTCCCCAAAAAGGCAGTGTCCTGTCAGTATCCCTACGACCAAATATACCTCTCATTTTTCCAAGGATACTAGTGCTTTGGAGCGCCGCAGGTCCAGTTTTGGTCAAACCTGTTTCGCTACCCAGCAAGTGAGGGTGTTGGTCCAGCTCTCGTTTGTCAAGGCGATTGCCTCTCCAGATCTGCCCCTTTCCGGCTGAATCTGGAGAGTCGTACCGTACCTAGCTAGTTCGTCTACCCTGCAGTTTCCCGTGACGTCTGAGTGACCAGGGACCCGGATTATCTGGCCTACTTCAGCCTGGTACACACTGCAGTAGTCCGGGAGACGAAGAAGCGAAATATTAATATTAAGCTTCTCATAGAAGACTCCGGCTTCTACCTTGCCGTCTACTTTAGAACATCCGTGAAAGCAGGATTGGTAAAAAGTGGTAATTTTTGTTTAATAAATCGCAGCCAATCGATTAAATACTAGAGCAAATTACTATCCGTCAATATCCAACAACAACATAATCAAAGGGAGCCTGGAGGATCATATTGCACAGGAAACTTAGTTAGGGTGGATCGTAATCGTCAACACAGGAAGCATAGATTGTCAGGAAAAAATAACTATGATAACTACCAAAGAGCTTGAGGATTAACTAAGGTTAATTGTCGAAAGCGATAGTATCCCAGAAAAAAAGTCGCACCGAAGAAGAGGAAGTCAACTTAAAAAACTATTTCTCATCAACCTTGGAATATTAGCCAGATGGAAAATATTTAAGAATGATCACATCACGTGCGGTTGCTGCAGTTCCAAAGAAATTTCATGAAGGACGCCTGATTCAAACAACTCTACCATAAATGCATGGAGGAATATTTAAGCCTAAGCCACATGGGATTGGTTCGGGAAAATGGTGACGACGTCGCGAGATAGCGCTACAACAAAACTCCAAACTGGAAATGTATCGGTTCCGAAGAAAAATCAACAAATTCTCCAGCCTTAGGGTCTATAAGGTTCGCAAATTTATTGATTTTGACAATTGGATTCTTATGGCCATCATACTGCGAGAATGATGACCTGGTCAATCAACGATATTCTACGAATTTGAGCAACAAAAATTAGTCTGGGTGGGTACTTCTATTAAAACGTCCACCGTTTTGTCATTGCCCATAGTATCTGTCCCCGAAATGGCCTATTTATAACGAAACATAAAAATCACGAATTGTGCTAATTACCGCTATGCGAATGTACGTGATACCCAGCAATTAAATTTGCTCAAATTCGTAGAATATCGTGAAACGCTCACTCACAGCAATAGAAGTTCAAAACTTATCTAAATCAACAAATTTGTGAACCTTTTAAACCCTTAGGCGAGCGAATTTTCCAACTTTTCACTAAAACCGATACCTATCTCATGTGACGTATATTCAAATTGTGGAAATTCCATGGTAAGCGGAATTTTTTGTTCCGTCATAAAGCCAACCGGGTACAGTAACTATTGGCAATGGCAAATCGATGGAGTTTTTAATATAACTACCCGCATCCTAGACTAACTTTGGGCCTATTTTTTAATTCAACCTGAGCAAGCAGTGCGCTGTCAAAAAATACTCTGTGTTTTTTTATTCAACCTGAGTAATTTTACTCTGCACACTGCGTTTTTATTTGTGAACTGTGCTTACACCGAGCTTACTCGGTTCATCAAATTTCACTCTGGTATTAATGTCAGTGTACGAAGAGTGTGCAAAGTAAAAAACAATTTTTTACTCTATGCGCACCGGATAATTTTACCCAGTACAACCTTTGCTCGGTGTACACTTCCCGGGGTAAGCCTGCTTGCTCGGGTTGAATTAAAAAATAGACCCTTTGATTGCTCAAATTCGTAGAATATCGAAAAACACTCAATCAAATTTACATAGCGAGAATTCACAACATCAGCAGGTTGTCTTACTCGCACAGTAGATAGCCATATGAGTCCCAAACTTTTCCAAATCAACCAATTTGTGGACCCTTGCCCTAAGTTTGGAATATTTTTCTATTTTTCAATGGAACCGATACGTTTCCCGCGTCACGTATATTCAAACAGTGGGAATTTCCAAGATCATCGAAATTTTATGTTTCGTCATAAAATGGCTGACGGAGTACAGAAATTATTGGAAATGACAGATCGGTGGACTTTTTAATCGAAGTATCCACCCCAGACTAGCGGGAATTCCCACAATTAGCGGGTTGTCATACTTGCACGGTAGATCACGATAGGAGTCTAAAACTTACTAAATTACTAAAGCTGGAGAATTTTTATATTTTTCAACGGAATGAATTGTGGTGATTCGCTCGATTTACGAAATTTATGACTAGGGCTCGAGACAACCAAAAAAGTTCGACACACAATCTTGTTGAGAAATCGGTCGACCATCTTCATGCCTTAACAGTACAATTTGTTTCTTCGAAAAAATTTCATATAAATTTTATAAAAATTTTATAAAAATTCAACTTTCAAGTAAAATATTACTTTGAACAAAAACAAAGAGTATGGGATGAGAAAATTAAAAAGACTGAGATGAGTAAAAACTTGTGCTGCTAATGGTAATTTTTTTTTAAATCTTGGCATGAAAGTATGGTATAGCTTTAAGGCGGTCGAAATTTTCAAACAACAAGGGTTGAGCGTTTAGGTTTTGCGAAATTTAAACAAGGTTAATGTTTTTTAATTATTCAAATCGGTTTAACCAAAACAACTGAGTGGTGTATTCGCGATCTTTGTATATATTCGTGGTAAACAAATCCTCTATATAAAGATGCTAGAAATTTTATAACTAAATTTTCTAAATTACTAATTGCTGTTCATTAAATTTTAATTAATTTTAAATAAATTTAATTAAAACGTATTTATATCTGATGTATAGAGGTTATGATATATATATGAGTACATGACGTAATATATTATGCAATAATTAAATAATTTATTCTTAACAATATAGTTATGTATTCACACACGGACATAAAATTTGCATAAATAATTAAAGTATTGATAGACAGTCTAACTAATTATAGAAATACATTAGAGACATTCAGCCATTTACTCTCTCTTTAATTTGTTTGACTTTCGACTTCCACTGAAAGCCTCAATTCTGTCAAATTATATAAAATAGAAATATCAAAATGTCACAACATAATTAAAAATCATTTTGATTAGTTTATGTAGTTGCTAATCATGCATACTCGTATGTAATTCATATGTACACGTAATTTGGAGCATATTTCTCCTTATTTTGATGTGGGTCAAATGTTGATATCTACATAAATGATTATAAAATCACAGCTGTACCTAGAATAAATTTAGAGCGAATGGTGTTTCAGCCAGGTAGATGGCAAATAAAAAAAATACGGTTTGTATGTGTACGCAAGCCCAAAATCGAAACACGAGAAAAAGCTTTCATTCAAATGCAATGTAAAAAAAGTGTAAATTTTTTCTTCTATTAATCCAAACGTCAGATAAATTTCATTGGCCTATTCACCAATTAAACTCAACAATATCTTCATCCTTTTGTTTTCCATCACTCCGTATCATGGAATTGTTAAATTTTCTCTCAAATTTATTAAAATTCTTTAGAACATTGCCTCTTAAAATCGTTAGGTGGTTTAAATGGTCCAGGATGCTTTATTTTCAGTAAATTTATTTTCTAGGTCAAATTATTTTTAAGGTTAGCTATACCTATCACTTGAGTTGTTAAACGCCGATGTGTGATATACATGTGAAGGCGAAATAAGTGTTTTGCCAATGCACTGCAGCTATATTAGTATACGTTGCTCGATATTTTCTCTTTCTGCCGTCCAATATTTCCAATATGATCGCGTAGAATTTCATAATAAAAAATATTTTATTTGTTTATACAGTATAACACACAAATTATTGTACAAAATTAACCTTTTTATATTCATTATTCTATGAAAGTTGCGTGTGGTGGTGTTTACTGTATTTATGAAATTCTACTCGATCATATTAGAAAAAGTAGACGTAATTATTTTTTACCCAGTAGATGGCTATACTGAACTTTGATATTGTTTGTAAAAAAGTAAAGTATGTAAATGTAAAAAACATAAAGCGTTTCTCTATTCGGGTTGTGTCTCCTGCAAAAACTATAAATAAATATTAAGCTTTTGTACGTATATTAAGCTTGATAAATTTATAAAGCTCCACCGAATGATTGAAATTTATATATTTCGCGATAAAAGATTTTATCATCGCATTTCTTATATTATTATACGGGCATATCAAAGATGATAACATGTACGGTTATATAATATTACCATCTAGCATCACCATTAAATGTATGGCTTTCGGTTTGAAAGGAATTAAATTTTTGTATGTAGACCACGTATTCCATTTTTTTTCTCTATAATTCTTTTGAGGGAAACGAATTTCACCTTTGTGTATCTGCTTTATATAGGTAGGTATATGGTTAGTATTTTTCCGGTAGTTTTGTGGTGCGGCGCTCTCTTTATATAGGTACATACATATGTGTGTATATGGTATGTATGTACATATCAATATGCTTGGTGTGTAATTTCCTGTTAAAAATAGAAAGTTATATTTAAATAGGTTGAAAGGCCTTTTTCCGGAGGTTTTAATTTTATTTAATGTTATTCAAGGCACATATGTGATATATTTTTTACAGTATAATTTTGATCTTATATTCTGAATAATTCGTTTTTGGTTATAAGATTGAGTGTGTGCCCTAAGTAAGTAAGTAGATGCCGCGGCTAATTGCTGAGGTTTTGAAAAGATTAATTTTCTACTAACCTTTTTAAGTTTAGTTTTGGTGATATTTCGAGTAACATTTGAAAAGTAGATATTTCACACTTAAACAGTTGTAGCACACCTTCAAATAGATTTAATTCAATCTCTGCGTTACTTAGCATCGAGATGGTTTAAGTCCTTACGCTAAAATAAGGGACGTCCGTTGTTTAGCCACACTGCACTGCAACTCTCTTCGAAAGAACAAAAGAAATCAGAACAAGCAGAACAAATTATAAAAGGACTGCCATTCTACATAGTCATCAGAGAAATGCTGAATTTGGACTTTCGATAATTTTACCTCCGATTGTGCACCGAGTGTTGTATTAAGTGAAGTATCTAATCCTGGACTTTACTCTTTCGTTCGTGCGCTAATTAAAGTATTGAGACCCGGTATGGCATTATAATATTTCCCGTCATACACCGCATCAGTTTCGTTCTTGTAGTCCACTCGCTGTAATCGAGTTCGACACTCTTCAATCGAGGTGTGGCCGTCTATTTGTTGAATAAATTTTAAGATATTTGTTAATTTCCCTCTGCTGGCCGACCGTTGCTTTTAGCGTTGGTAAGGTCCATTATGCACTTGAATATCACGAACAGGTATTGTTAATCACAGCACAGAATTTTTGAAATTTATTGAGCAAGCCACATTGTTTATGTGTTTGAATACCTGTTATGATGAAACTCCCCTAAATTCAGGATGGTTTTCAGAAGTACAAGAGCTGAGCGATTTACCCCACGTGATATTGATTCTTCGGAATGATGACGATGGTTAAAATTAACTTTCTGTTGTATATGATTTGGGTATCCGGCCGAAAGACTATATGGTGGGGGCAATCCACTTGGCGAGAGTGACTTAATGGCTTATAAAATTAGAGTGGTTATATTGTATGGGTAACTGCAGCAGCAAAACTTTCGAATTTCAAAATGAAATGCTCACGGAAAAAAATTAGTGCTAGTCCAGGAGCCGAAAAAATGGGAAAGGAAAATTTAAATTTCGCCTGAAAGACGAAAAAATAAAATCCAATTTCTAGAAAAAACCAGAAATAATTTAAGCCTAATTTTAAAACTCCATAAAAGCGACACCACCGACGAAATTTGTGCTTATCATAGAAATATGATTTTTGTAAATTTTCATTAATAAATTGAGGAAAACAAATTAGCCCCTAAAAGATACTATATTGAACATACAAAATACTGATATAAACCGTTCAATAATATTTTTGTTGAACAACAAATTAAAAAATGAAATATCTTATTATAAAATAAAAGAATAAGCTTTTCAGATAGCATATTCCTGTCACGCATGTTCATTGCCGTCCGAAAAATATAATTTCTGAATTTGTGCTAATCCAGAATTGGCCCAATTCCATTGAACAACAAAGACCGTTGAATAAACAATTTTCTAACAAAAAATGTTGTACAAACCAATGAAGTTGGCATTTCTGATTTTATATTCCTATCAGGTATGTTCAAAAGTGCCAACTTCATTGGTTTGTACAACATTTTTTGTTAGAAAATTGTTTATTCAACGGTCTTTGTTGTTCAATGGAATTGGGCCAATTCTGGATTAGCACAAATTCAGAAATTATATTTTTCGGACGGCAATGAACATGCGTGACAGGAATATGCTATCTGAAATGATTATTCTTTTATTTTATAATAAGATATTTCATTTTTTAATTTGTTGTTCAACAAAAATATTATTGAACGGTTTACATCTGTATTTTGTATGATCAATATAGTATCTTTTAGGGGCTAGTTTGTTTTCCTCAATTTATTAATGATAATTTATAAAAATCATATTTCTATGACAAGCACAAATTTCGTCGGTGGTATCGCTTTTATGAAGTTTTAAAATTAGGCTTAAATTATTTCTGGTTTTTTCTAGAAATTAGATTTTATTTTTTTCGTCTTTCAGGCGAAATTTAAATTTTATTTTCCCGTTTTTTCGGATCCTGGACTAACACAAATTTTTTCCCGTGAGCACTAATTAGCACAAATTGGGCTTAATCGGTATGTCAAGTTTCATTTTGAAATTCGAAAGTTTCCCTGCTGCAGTTATCCACACGTTAATCAACATAATATGACTCAATTTTAAAATATGTTTTTCCTGAATATTGAATTAACCATTCACATTGAAAATTCAAACGAAGCATTTATGTTTTTATATTCAAAAACGCTTCTAAAAAAATATGAAAATACACTGGTTGGTATGAAAAAGTAAAAAAAAAGCTTTCCTCTAATTAAAGCTCATGGAAAAAATGGCAGAATCTTACGGCTCTTATAACCGGACAAGTGGTGCAGTGGTTAAAGCTTCGGCACTTGGACCGGGAGATACTGGGTTCGAATCCCATCAGAGGCTAGATGCAAATCGAATTTTCATCATCGATTACGATCGGTGATGTTAATAAACACAACTAAGACCCTCTGATGGAGTGCAGAATTCAGCGCCGATCCACCTTCCATGTTAATGTACAGGTTGACATGGAGCTTGCAATGTGCAGGTGGTAATACTGTAGTTGTGTGAGTAGGTGAATAGGTGAATGGGTTAATGATGTAGCGTGAATGCGTGGTATCACAATGGGCCAAAAATGGCCTCAGTGTCAACCACTGAAACCTAACCTAATCTACGGCTCTTATATTAAGGGGGCTCTGATACATGCATATCTAGCTTGCGAGGTAGTTTTTTCGAGGCTGGTTTCTACGTGCTTAATTTTATTTTGAAACCAATTTCCTTCAAAACCCTTGGTCGACTATCAAATCTAGAGACTTTATTTGCTCTCTAAGCTCTTTAGTTTGAAGATCTTTAGTGTGCTGAACCAAATTTAGATTTTCTGATCCTACCCGGCAAATCGACCACCTTGCTCCATTCGTAGTTCTGTCAATTTGGTATTTTATTCTTACATACAACAGGAAATTAAACACCTTGCCCTCTCGGAGTTCCGCCAATTGAGCGCTTTGTCCTTTACGTAGCTCCGCAAATTACCCCATTTGCTGGTCTAATTTGACGCCTTGCTCTGTACGAAGTTGAATAAATTTCATATACTTCATTTTTATTTGAAGCAAGAGTGTCTTCATCATACCTCCCATGTACAATAATGGTTTCTGTTGTTCACCAGTAGGCAGCTGTACTAAAATGGTGGTTTCTGTTTTATTATTGCTCCGGTTCCCTCATTTTTTATTTCTAGCCATTAAAGTCCATCTCATCATGGCGTTGGCGATGCTTGTCTCGATCTACGCCCTGCTGTATCAGCATCATTTTCCATGGCACTCTGTTGTCTCAAAAGCAGCTCGTTTGTATTTCCTTTGGTTAAAAGTCTGATGCTCTGCACAGTCTTACCCTCAACCGTGTTCGTTACGGATTTTGCAAATAAAACACTCAGCGTGTTAAGTTATAAACTTTATTGCACAACGCAATTGCAATTTAATCAGTGAACAGTGCAAGTTAAGAAGTATAAAGTAAACCGTGCGAAAAGTCAAAGTAAAAGTGAACAGTAAAAGCGAATTAGAAGAGAACAAGTAATAAATAGTGAAATTAGTAAATTGCTGAAGAAACAAATTAAATGTTAAAAAGGTTTGCAAAATCCAGTACGAATCCGTAACGAACGCCCGAAATTCGTAACAGTAGTTGGTCTACACTTTAGTAGCTGGCCTCGGGATTTACTGAGTCATGTGATAACTATGTTTTTTTGGTATTGTTTTTTTGGTATTATTATTATGAACTATTTCAATTTGCCTCGTTAAACATACATGACATAAAAGCGGCAAAAATATTAATATTATTCGAGAACATTTAATTCTCGTCAATCGTCCTACCGCAACACAATTTGTTCATCATAAACTGTTTGACATTAAAATTATTTGAGTTAATCCAAATATATTTGACCGACTGCGACACGATAGAAAACGTGCCCTTTTACATCAGCCACGCCGCACCAAAAGAAACAAACAACCCCAACGTTTATTTCCTTTTCTAAACGCAAAAACCATTTCTCGTAAATTCTAAATATTATACATTTTACGAGTACGACGACGAGTACCACAACAGAAATAAATCAAGTCGAATATAAAGTCTCGAGTAATGAAAAATAATTCAAATATAACAACATTTTGCCACAATAAATCATATAAATAAAATATAATTAATTTATTTTTGTGTACTGTATATTGTAGACAATGTGGACTGTGGGGTACACACAAAAAAGGACGTTTTATTAAATGGATGTGGCTATTTATTTCCGCATTTTTTTCGCTTTTAATAAATTTTAATTATAACAAAATTAAAAGCGCAGCCCACCAAAAACAAAACAAGAAACTTCGGTACACACGGTTTCGCAATGTAACTTCACGTCCACAAGAGTTTTATTAAAGTGGTCCAGAGGCAGAAATTACAACAATATGTTCAGCTCTAATTATTATTATTCGTGTATAAGTATTTTGGGTAGTGTAGTAGTATAATATGTTGGTTTAGTCGGTTTTGGTGTTCTCAGTATAAAGTTCATCATACCATCTCATGTATCCCAAAGTTGTGTCTTTGATTCATAAACTTTAAAAGCACACATTTTATGCTTATTATATAAATACGAGTAACAAAAATTCATTGTCATAATAAATCATTTTTGTTGTAAAATTCGAATACATATACATGCTGTGTTTATCGTGCTATCATCCTTTTTACCACCCAATACTTTTTTGTATACCACTTTTTTCACAGACACATTACATTACAATACAAACGAAGGAAAATATATTATAAGGGTGAAAATAATTTTTGCCACCGCAAATGGTCAGAAATAATTTTAATATTTATTCGTTTGTGGATTGCTCGGTTTTGTTTTCTTAATTAAATTTTGGAAGTATGCATTTCAGATGTTAGAACATTTTCATTTGTCCCACTCCTTACAGTAGTAGCTATCCCAAGAAAGGTACGTCCAGTTTTAAACTCTTTCTCGTTTCTTTTGTTTAAAATCAGGATAGTTATCAGGAAATTTCATTACACTACATTTCAGCCTTTGGTATACCAAGTCTTCTTCTTGATTTTCTATTTGAATCGACTCAACGGTGCAATAGTTCAAAATCGTATTGTTGTAATCATGTAGTCTTTAAGTTTCATCAATACACTTGTAATGTGCAATCTTTAGTCACTGTGAAATTCACTCCTTTGGATTATGGTATGTCACCAAAGCTGTAAGGCGCTCTCTTTAGCGCATGGTACTTTCTTAGTGAAATCGAAAGCTTTGGATAATGCTCTACTTGAAGTATTCGTTTGGATTGTAAACTATGCTTAAATTGTGTATGTGAGGTGGATTCCATTAAAATATACTTGAACGCATCCAAATTGACCGCCAATTTGGATATATGTAGCTTAGTCAACTCAAACTATGGAATTGATTAATTCGACTTCAGCGAACAATCTGTGAGTCAGTCAACAGTAAAAACGTGGTTTTAAATAGTTTCGTGATAGCAATTTTAGTCAATGAAAAGTGGATTTTGTAGGATAATCCCAAACGCAGAAAAACGTGGGTTGATCCAGGTTTACATCAACATTAGTTGCAAAAATGAATATTCACGCCAAGAATGTGTTACTGTAGTTCTGGTGGGATTGAAAAGGAGTCATTTACTACCAGCTACTGGAACTTGGTGAAAGTGTTATAGCTGAACGTTACCAGTGGTTATATTAAGTGATGTTTTGGTTGAAAAAAGGCCACTTACGGGTCAAAGAAGATGCAAGGTTACGTTGCTGCATGACAACGCTCGTCCACATACAGCAAAATCAAAACAGGAACTCATCTTCTCTTTCTGATTATCACTCTATTCAGATTGCATGTGTGAATGAATATGTGCAAAAATGGCTTCGAAAGCAGCAAACTTCTATAGCGAAGGTATTCATCATCTACCTGATAAATGGCAAAAGACCGTTACGATCACGGAAAATTGTATTAATAAAAGTTATTGAATTGTATTAATCGTTGTACATATTCTATATTATTTATTATTTCGCAAAATCAATGCACCAATTTTGGTTTTATTCCCGTAAATTAAATTTGAGTCCAAAGATAATTAGCATTAGCAAGTAAGCGGTTAATCATCGACTGAGTAACAAAATTCAAAGTATAATGAAGAAACGAATTTCTCTCTGTTCATTAAGAATATTTTGGATTTTGGTTAAGAAATATGGAATTTCGAATTTCATAAGAACAAATAGCTATCTAAACTAATAGCTAGCTTTTCGGTAGTATATATAATATGTCGAAATTGTTTAAGCCCTTTATGATTTTCTAAAGTTAAATGATTACGGAAATTTCATTCATTGCAACCAGATATATGTTCTTTAGCTCTAACTCCAAATTGCTAGACTGTTATTACTCCCGGATATTACCCCCCTGGATAATAACCCCATACAATACGTCTCCCTCTGCCATTACCATTGGCCAATTACCCTCGGTCGGTTACGAACCGGTCATTATTAAGCACCAGAAAAGCTATACCCCTCCCCCCCCCCCCCCTCACGTTACGAATAACTTCGAATGAAATTATGAATTACATCTTACAACATACAATCCGCAAAATGCCATGTGGTCAAATTACATAAAAACACGAAATTAGATGATTCAGGGATCGTCTGATACTATTATGTGTTACGTGTGTTTACAAAAATATAGCTGATCATGAGACCTTTTACCATTTCGTTAGAAGTATAATTTTGTATTTTATATTTGACAGATTCAAATTGATCTTCAAATTGATTGAAAAAACTGTAAACATGTGCGAAATTTTTCTGTAAATTCAAATTATCTGCCACGTGTCGGTTCGATCGCCCATTTTTAAAAAATAACATACATAAGTATGTAATTCACATAAATATGTTATTTAACTTAGCCATGCTAGAGTCCATCTTATACCTCCTATCCTAATAGCATTCCTGTCAAAAAAGTTCTGAATTTGAATGGTGGGAATCCATGGCTCATTTCTAAAATTATTAAATTAAGTGCTTTCAGAGATCAGGCTCATCAAATATGGAAAAAGAATGGGAACATTGAGCAAAAATCTTAGTACTGCACCTACAGGAACCAAGTGACAAGCCTTATCCGAGAATGTAAACAAAAATATTATTTTTTAGTGATCCCAAAACTACTATTCATCAATATTTGTAGTCAGCTTTGCAGTATACATCTAAAATATTTTCTTCAAATAAAAAAATTTTTAATTTTTAATGTGCAATAATTATACAAATATATGTTATAGTTGTGAATTTTATTGTAAATACATATATGTGAATGTTTTGTGTACTTTTATGTTGTGATTTTTTTTTTTTTTTTTTGTTACTATTAGTTTTGAGCTTTTCACCATATTGTATAATATTGTAACAATTTCTGTATATATTCTGAATATTCAAGTGTACGCTTTATAAATATGGCACCTAATGATTGCTCAATGTGCGACAAAGACGCTAGTGAAAATTGTTTAATTTGTTACGAGGGCTTAAAAAAAGCATCATATGAGTTTATATGTGGCAGTAAAAACGTTCATTGGTTTTGTGATATGTGTAGTGACTTACTTACAACATTTACTAGTAAAATTGTGGAACTCTCACAAATTTCAATGAATATTGAAAAACCTCTTTATAATTTATAAAAGTGTCAGGTGGCAAATCTGAATAATGATTATCAAAATATTGAAAGTAAGGATAATATTGACCTGGGCTCTCGTGATTCTGTCGGCAATGTTGGTTATGCGGATGTACCTTTAGAAAGTTCTAATCCGGAATTGTCATCTTCTGTCAAGCTTAGCTTGGCTTCTCCATTGGAATTACCTGCTTG
The DNA here is from genome assembly GCA_947310385.1 of Nephrotoma appendiculata. Taxonomy (NCBI): domain Eukaryota; kingdom Metazoa; phylum Arthropoda; class Insecta; order Diptera; family Tipulidae; genus Nephrotoma; species Nephrotoma appendiculata. The sequence goes on along the minus strand of OX371225.1, from coordinate 26,320,052 downwards.
TGTAAGTCTGTCCAATGGTAATATAACTTGTCTTCATAGTATTAGTGATAATTTAACAATTACTAATAATTTGGATTTGAAAAATGATTTTATTATTGGTACTGCTATTGATGGTAGTTTACGTACTGTGTAACGTGCGTTACATTGATGCCTCTACTAGCTCATTTCAACTTGGTTGGCACACTGTGTAACATCGATGTTTTGGTATTACGCCTAGGTCAATGCTGTACACAACCAAACTATACCGGTTAATTGTCATTGCGCCTGCGAGGTTTGCAGATACGTATTGTTATAGTATACCTTAAAGCGAAGTAGATTAACGATTATGACTTGCATATTGGTGTATGCACCATGCACAGACCGCAAGTCATGCGATACTTGCTCTGTTATTGCATTAGCGGATTTTTGTTCTTCGGTATAACCAAAATACCGGATTTGTTTTCTTTTCTCTGGTAAAGAATAACAAATATAATTTTTGTCATTCATTCTATAATATTCGTTTGATGCATACACTTGTTAGCATGCAAACAAAACCAGTGCGTCGCCCTAACTAAAAATTAAATAAAATAATACAAATTTTATTGAGTGGGACCTTGAAAAGTGGTCCACCTGAGTTATATTGCATATTTTGTGCTAAAGACTTTTAAAAATACATGGTGGTATAGTGAGAATTTGTGTGAAAATATTAAAAATACCAATAAGCTGAAAGCATTTTGGTATATGGCGAGTCACATACGAATATATTTTTTTTTACGTATATACCTGACGCCAGATTTTCCATAAATATCTGGGCGTAGGTTTTATAAAGAACTGAAACTAAATAAATAGTTTCATAGTATCTCCGAGTTTTTTTGCAATCACAAGTTAAGTTGATTTTGGTGCAGTCAGTTGCAACTGTACATACTAATTATTATTGGAGTGCCTGATTATTTTTTATGCATAACAACTGGTGTCAGCCCTGCAATTAATATACTATAACTTTGCGGTTGCGACCTGATAGCAAACAGCGTGCTGTATAATTAAGTAAAAGGATCGGAGAGGTTAACCAAAGTTGGTGGATATATAGGTACGAATTCAGGTGTGGAAATAATCATCCTCCAGAGTAATTTTGGTACAACGAGATCTCGTGCCAACCGATTAATCAGGAATATCGGTAACTCAATTACAGTTGGTGGTGAAGGCGTGACATCAGTCGCAGTGAATCCGGTCAAGGACGGTAGCGTTATCCCGCGGATTATTTAGTTAAGTTTTTTTTTTTGCTTTCTTTTTCATTTCTTTAATTTTCATATATTTGAATTTATTTTTCCCTCGTTTTGGGGGATTTTGTTTTGTAGCATTATACTTTTGTTTCAATTTCTTGTTATATCTTAAGTAAATTTTTTTGATTAATTTTACTATGATACAAGATAGGATTTTATGTTATTATCAAATTTTCTAGTTAATCAGACATTTATTTTTTTCTTTTGCTTCCTAATTAGCAATATTTGTTACAGGAAATCGACGCAGTACCAAGGTCGTGGGGAACACTCTTTAGTTCACTTTTATATACCGTAATTTTTTTTTGATGTCATCGATCACAGATACATTCCGGACCATAATGCTGATTAACTTAAAAATTATTTAATTCACTAGAGTCTTATAAAATATTAAGTTTAGCCGATTTTTTTTTTGATTTTTTTTGCTTTAATTCCGTTATATTTGTCTTTGCCTTATATAAAAATGTGAGTAGTACAGAACTATTTGATTTTTTTTTATAATAAATGTATAATATTGAATTATGTTCCAAATCAAATCAAGCGTTATATTTAACATGAGTGGTTAGATAATTGACCGGTGGGAGTGAGTGAGAAGGTGAGTAGAATCTGAGTGAGCTTCCATCAATTGCAGTACAATGGCATAATTGTGTTGAGTCGGCCAGAGCACAACAATTACACCCACGACTAAACTAACCTCCACCTCTGAGCTAGCGGCGGAAATACGGGCGTTGCTCTGGCGTACACAGATTTTTTTTTGGTACATTATATACTATATTTTTTTTTTTTGTTTTATAATTTCTTTTTGCTAACGGCAGCCAATTCTGAAGGCTGCCATTACAACTGTGGAGCCGCGTTCGCACATATTTGTTTCAAGATTGCATCCTGATGTTAGTGAGGATAATATGAAGCTGTATCTAAGGGACCAATTAAATATAAGTGATGTCAAAATTCATCGATTCAACCCTAAAAATTCGAATGGGTTTATTCAAGATTATTCTTCTTTTAAATTATTAGTTTCGAATGTTCATACGAATAAATTGTTGACTGCATCATCGTGGCCGGCTGGTATTCTTGTGAAGAAATTTGTTAATGAATCAAAAAGTAATCCTTTTTTAGTGAAACAGCATTCATCACAAAATCTGATATAGCGATTCAATGTGATAAATTTACTTTAGATGTTACTAATCATACCATTCCAAATGATAAATCACATTCTAGTAATAATTACTTATTTTTTGGTCATCTTTCTTTTGGTCATCTTTGGCTTTCTAAATTATTGTTACCGCAATCAAATTAATTCAAATACGGGGTTGGTTAATAAATCAAACGGAATATCAAACACCATTTTGAGGACTTAAGCAACAATTATCTATGTTGATTTACAACGTCTAATTCGCTGTGAGTGGTGTGTAGATGCCAAGAGCCTGCATCACTTGCAGCTGTTTAACTAATAATAATTTAGAATTAACCATTTTAGCCGAGAGCCCTTCGTGAACTAATTAAATATTTTGTTTTCTGTTTCAGTTCGAACTGACCACTGTGAAAGTGACGCTGACTGTACAGCCAAACAAAACCTTACAGTGTGTAATATTGCAACCAAGGTGTGTCAATGTAGAAACGGTTACATTTTCGCCAATGCAACAAAAGTAAATATATTATATAAAATTTAAAATTTATTGGACATATATTGTAGGAGTAATTTTATATCGTTCTAGGAATGCCTACCCATCTCGACATATGGCCAAAGCTGCACTGATTCAGATGACTGCCGAATGGCAACGAGCAACGGAATTTGTGTAAATTCTAAATGTGAATGCGACTCGGATCACTATGCGCACACGATTAAAGGCAAAGGAGTGCGATGCATTAAAAAAATATACGTTGACGATAACTGCACAAAAAATACGGATTGTTTCGAGGCGTATAGGCGTCACCAAGTAATGGAATGTTTAAATGGCAAATGCGTTTGCTTACCAAACTATATAACGACAAATGATAGCCGTTGCGAATCCGGTAGCATGAGAAGCGTTGGCACAAATCTAACACTATTAATAGTGTTATCAAATTTATTATTTATGTATGGAATTATTAGATTTTCAATCTAAAAACTAATATAATATGCACATATAACTAAATTATATTTAATCACATACATAAAACATAAAATCGAATATCCGTCACGTACAAATCCTAACTGGCCAGCGAGCAACATACCAACAATCCACATACATTGTACATCGATGCGACTATGCTGTGAAAATCAACAATAGAATTATTATTTTCAATCGATGTACATACTCGTACATATCTAAAAACAACTCCATTCCTGTCTATAAATAAATACACGAGTACAAGGAGCAGCAGGCAGTAGAAAGGACACAGCATCCAAAACAATCTTCAAAATGTTCTTATATTTTTTTTTGTATAAATAAGATATAACATAAAAAAATTATTATTGGTTTATTAAAATTATGCATTTTTATCATGTGCAGTTGGTGCTGCTAGTACTACATACTAAAAAAAACTACTACATGTACTTAGTTTATATTCAACAGTATTTTCTATCGGATAATCAAGACCAAAGCAAAAATATTTTTTTCTTCTATACGGAATCTTAAGAAAATACTGTACCGAAGATTCTAACATATAAAAATGTAAGCAGACAAAACTCTAATATGTATTTATAAACAAATAAATGTAAGATCGTGAATTTATTATAGATTTTGGGATTTTATTTTATGTTTGCTATATACGAGTAGTTTAAGAATCGAATATTCATAATAGATTTTCTTTTTTTTCCATTTCGTGTTGAGAAGCACTAGAATTTTGTGTAGAAACAACAATTGAATTGTTTGCTTTGCCACAAAGGGGCTGCGAACCGTAAAAATAATTATTTGGTTGGGTCGATTACATTAAACATTCTTATGTGTAGTGAAAAAGTTATCTTACTCGTGCAATTAAATATACGCAGAGTTCTTTACTGCCAGGCCCAACGTTACCGGGGACTCTGGACAGCGGATTGACCAATTATGAAAATTATAGGCAAATTGTTTTTTGCCATTGATGTTGGCTAAACTCGGATAAAACTGCAAAATTGTCAAATTTCGTCGTCATCCTAAATGTATAAGGTAAAAATTTTCATTTTTATTTAATTTGATGAAACAAACGAAAAGTTAATTTTATAAAAATTTAGGCTGCACACATTTAACATAAAATACTATAGGAATAGCATATATAAGATTTGGTTCATAGCCGTACCAATATTTCTCCCCCTACTGAATAAAATGACGTTTTAATCAGTAGGGGGAGAGAACTTCAAAAATTTAATTTTACTTAACGCTAGATGGTGACAGGCTCAAAACAATTGAGCTATGACAGCATTCATGTGAGGAGACACCAAGTCCGCCCGTGTGTTTACGAAGAATTCGTGTTCCTATAGTAGCACGCCCAGCCACGCTAATATAACACGCTCACAGCTATACAGCTTCCTGGATCTATGCAAAATTAGTTTTGGTCAAAACTGTTCCGACTGTCTATAGAATCATTTAAGCATTTGTTGAATAAAACAAATCCTAAATTTAAACCGACCAAATATCAACGTGGTATTCCGCCAATTTAGCGGCAGCATTACATTGCCTTTATTGGTTATGTCGGAAGTGATTAATATTTTGAAGTCGTTTTTTAATGATTACATAAATTTTGACCAAACGGAGGAAAAACAAAAACGTGTAAGCAACATTACTATGTAAAGACGGCTAACATTATCCTCGTTAACATTAACCAGCCAACTAAAAATGAACATCGTTTCTACAACAGAAAAGGACATCACAGCATAAATGTCATGGCTGTTTGTTCATTAGGCTAAAAATTAGTTAAATTTTTTTCAAAATAAATTATTATTTTACACATACAACGAAAACCTGTTAATCACTTCTGTTGTCGCAAATCATGGAGGATGCTCTCATGATTCTTCTGTATGGTCGACGAGCTTAGAACGACAGTATTTGGAAACTAAAACTGGAAATAAAACTTTTTTATTTTACAGGTGACTCTGGGTGTCCACCAGAGCCTTAGCTAATGACTCCATATAAAAATGCTCTAGATGGTGGGACAAATTAAGCGAAATATAACGATATACATTCTAACGTTTCCCAACTGCCATTGTAAGTTGCTTTGGTACCCGAAAAAGCAGCTCAAATAATAAATGTGTCATGTATGCTCCACAACATTTGCATAAAGTATAATGTTTCTTAATTAGCATTCTTTTCTGTGGTCTGTCTTTTCTTTACGCTTCTTTTCTTTCATTCTTCGTATGTCCTTAAAACAACATAAAAAATTTCTTTGGTTGCTTGTTGATTCTTCATAAAATTTTATTGTTTTTTTATGAAAATGAACCTGAAAGTCAACCTGCTTTTGAACTAAACTCAAAGTGGTTCTTTTTTTCTTTGGTGGATTTGGTAGCACAGTAGGATCGTTTTCTTTATCCACCGCCTATCCATGTGCATAATCGATGTCATGAATAAACGTTGTCGACTTGTATTTCGTTGATTTGAATCTCGCCACTTGTTATGCATATATCCTTTGTTAAGTAGTGGGGGCTATAGTGTGCTGCACTTGGGCTTGGACCACCTTCACTGTCAATATTGGGTTTTGAGGTTCCAAAGGTTTGGGCAATAAATCCAATCAACATCCAAATTTAAATCCAGTAGGTTATCAAATTATTCCTCTGAACTGGAAAATTTATAAGATCGGCCGCCCCCTAGCTTGTTTTTAACCTTCACCTTGTCGGTATGTACCTGGGTAAAGATCGGAAAATTAAGATTTGAATAATTCATTGCTTCTTATCTCCATTTTAAAACCGCTACGACTCAGTGACTAAATTTTGCCATTTTTACAGAAAATTTGAAAACTATAACAACATACTAATGTTTCACTGTCAATTTTTGCTATTTTTCGACTACCGCGACAATATTTACCCCGGTAAAGAAATTTTTTTTGAAATTTTTGTTTATTAAATTATATCACATTATATTATTCAATGATATATTGTAGTCATAATATATCACATTTCAGTCTACAATTCAGTCAAAAAAAATAAAAAAAAAATAAAAATGTTCAGAGAAAATTATAGAAAGATTAGAAAAAAAAAATATTAGAAAAAAGAAAAACTTAGAAATTAGTTCGCCATATGGCATTGTTGGCACTGGGTTTGGGTCAGCCTGTGTGCTTCACAGATTGGATTTTGGCACTGAACACAAATTTTTCTTGTCGATCTTTTCTTTTTCTCTTCACTGTAGCACATAAAACATTGGCCTTTATGTGTTAGCCGACCAGATGCATCACGATCCATTAACTTATCCGGTATAAATTGAATAGCGCTCTGACCTTGTATCTCTTCAATTGAAGCGGCTAGAACACATTGTATTGCACTTCTCGTGGCATAATAACTTACAACTCTTGGAAGCAAGGCTCTCTTTTTTATAAGAGGAACACAGAGGCTTTCACCTAGTTGTTCTAAAAATTGACGACGACGACTGGTTCTTACAGTTTCTTTATTTGATGGATTATTGGTAGTAAAAATAATGTAAGCTGCTAGTCCCGCTATATCGATAATGTTGAAAAACATTGCAAGGGGCCAGCGATTGGTTTTACGTTTTGTCGTATACTGCAACAACATTTTGTCCATAGTATCGACTGCACCTTTGGTTGAATTATAATATAGAATTATCTCAGGCTTTTGCTTCGTTCCAGAAATACTATCGTCGTTATGTTGGTAAATAATAATATTACCACAGCAATAATACCACAGCCTTGTTTGTTTTTGGTACATAAGAGCAGAGCACCATTTTTTCTCCAAAACCAAATTTGCCGGAAAAAAAACCTCTCTGGTCCTTGATGGTTTAAATTCTTCGGGTATACAGCTTTTTTTTCATCGTGCCAACTATTGATAAGTTCCATGCCAGTAAATATTTTGCCAGTGGCAGAGAAGTAAAAAAATTGTCTGTTGTAACATTGCGTCCGCTATTTTTGTAAGGAGCTATCAGCTCCTTGACCACACACTCACCTTGATTTTTGTCTCGCGCGTTTCCAATTTTTTCTGTGTTTATCTGTCCATTCAATGGGTATGCAGTTTCGGAGTCACAGGCCCACCATATTTTGACTCCATACTTGGAGGGTTTATTTCAAAATAAATGTACGGATGTACTGCGTAAATTTAGTTCGCCCTCTAAACGGAAACAACTGTTCATCGACTGTTATTGATTTATAAGGTCTAAAATTATGTTTCAAATTAGCATTTAATAAATAAAAAATTTCGCTGATCGGTGCTGCCTTATCCGTTTCCATTTGATTCTGTCGAGTGGCATCGAAGTCGAAACGCGTAATGTTATAAAACCGTCGTACAGACATTGTAGCTCGATACAAAGGCTAGACATTTTTTTCCCGAGCTGCGTTATTGGTTCGTAATTGGATTTGTGTGCTCCAATGACAATCAGAAGACCTATATACGCTAAGAATTCTTCCTCCTGTAGCGATTCCCAGACCAATGGTTGTTTATCAGGTTGCACTGTATTATATTTACTATATTCGTTCTGCGCCTTTCTATTGGTATTCCTACAAATTATTGTTTGCATTGAGCTGCTAAATAACGTAGCAAATGTGTCTACGTCATTCAAATTTTTGGTCTTAGGATGAGGACCCATAAATGAAGATTCACAATTTTCATATCTGAATCATCAGCATCATTTGTGGGCAAATAATCCGGGTCAATATCATCGTCATCGAAAAGATCACGCTCATCATCTCCCGAATTCGAATCTGAATTCTGTGAAACACTATATAGATATTTTTGTGTTTCTTCATACGTTAGTCTGCAATATATAATAGTATGTGTTATGTAATAAACCGTTATTTTGTAATTTTTAGCAATAGTTATGGAACTTTTTTGATTATATATATTCTATTTTTTTTATTCATTTTTTATATTTTACACCTGCACACTACCGTGAATAAAAAATTAATCAGTTTGATCTGCACTCACTAAAACTCAAACACGAACTAAATTATAGTTGAGGTAAAAACACGAATAATTAATAAAACAAAAGTAAGAAAAAACAGAAAACAGGGTAGCACTGCAATATTCTATACAAAATTAAAGCAATATTATATGAATTGCACTTTTCTTTACCCGGGTAGTCGTTGTCAAGATTGCGGATTTTTTTTTGTCGACAAAGTGAAGGTTGTGATACTTATAATCTTTCCAAACTTCCACTGGTTTTAAAGGGGGATTTTTGCTGTTTGATGGGGTTGTTAATTCCGACCATAGCCCATTTACCCGTTGGTTTTACTGTAGGGAACACCGAAAAATTAAAAAAAAAAAAATTCAATTATTTCTATTAAAATACCAGTTGTACCCGGCGCACGTTGCTGCGCCCAAAATAAAGAACATATATTTTTTATCTAAAATGAAAAATTAATGTATTTTTTATCGTAATGTTAGGAGATAAACAATATTCTTGGTCATATAATTTGGTACATAAATTAATAGATTTTATGGTGTGCCAACTCGACAGCAAGCAACATACAATTGGCCGTATGAAAAACATGAGTTTGTCAAATTCAAACCAGCAATAGCCAACGATTGCCTTTGTGATTTGTTGATGGAGATTGCGAAAGCCAGACGCAATCAAAACTGTAGCCGCTTGAAATCGAAGGGTAAATCATCTGAAATCATCGGTATGCGTGGAATTAGCACACAACACATCTCCCCCTTTATATTTACCGCTGATGATTGTTGCCTCGATTAAATTTGGTGTTAGTTTTTTGATGGTCTGTCTGGTTCCGTTACATAACTTTGGTGCGTTCAAATTTCGAATGAGCATGACCGGAGAACCATGCGGCTCCATTGAATTTAAAAATTCGGTTGGATAACTGACTACTTGTTCCGCATCCGTCACTTTGTCAAACGATTTTTATTTGATTTGTTCTCCGGCCAATTTCAATTGAATTTGTGGATTTACAAAAATCTGGATTTTTGTAGTTGCAAGTCAAGTTTGGGAATACCTTGTAAACAACGGCCTGAATACTCGGCTTCATTTGGCAAAAGTTTAACGGAAACGTAATCTCATTTGTTGAGTGATCAATTGGATCAATTGCCGTTTCCCATGTCCAAAATTTATTTGGAAAATGGTTGGGCAGAGGCTGCTTTCAACAAATGCACACGCATTTTTGTTAAGAGAGTAATTTTTTCAACTCGATTCCATAAATAATATGCTTTGAGGCATGCGTTTAGCGGGTGCTGATCAAGGTATAACGGGTAAGGTTTGGCGAAAATCAACTACAAGAAGTATAAATGCACCTCCCATTGGTTGGTGGTTTTTAGCTCTGATATTTCTCAGAGTCCGGTGCAGCGCCTCAAGTGATTTTTTATGGGCCATGGTACATTCGTCCCAAATGATAATTTTGCACGATTTAAGGACTGCAGACATTCCTGATTTTTTGCTGATGTTACAGGTTGGTGTTTCGGTCTGGTTCAAATTTAAGGGTAACTTGAGTATTGAGTGTGCTGTTCGCCCACCATCGAGTAGCATTAATGCAATTCCCGGTGATGCTAATACGAGTGCTATTCCATTCTGCATTCGAACCGACGCCAGTAGGAGCCTCAAGAAAAAAACCCCACCATTTCCATTGTCTACACGTTCCTTGACTTTGTCGTAGGCATATTTTTGATCAGCAACTAACTAATAGTTTTGTTTGTGTTTCCACGAAATGACGTTGCTGGTTTACATCGTAATGCTGTTCACGCACCAGATCTCTGTCTTGTACGTCATTTTTGTCCCGTGTGGATGCCGGCATACCAAGTTGATTTAGTACTTTGTTGTTAATTGGTATGCATAAATCCTCAATCAATATTAGCACTTCATTAAAAATGTCGTCGGAATATTGTAGATTTGGATCACTTCTGCGTGCATGCCGCAGAATGTCTTCACTGAGACTTTCACGATGCTTTTCCCAGAGTTCTTGTGGGTTCGATGGTTCGCATGTTGTTAAAATGATCGCAAACAAAGTACGTGTTTGTTTTGGATGACACGTAAGCGATGCCTCTGTTAGCGTTGTATTCCAATTATTGTCATTTTCAAGTAATCCAAGCCTGATACATGCTTTTCTATACGTTTGGCATTCTACGCCATCGATGGTTTTCAATGCAACGAATAATGTTGGACTGACTCTGACTGTATGTAATAACAATCTTAAATAATAACATTCAGCGTTGTTTAGATGTATTGTATATACACGTCCTAAAGCATCTGACGAACGTACACCAGCATTCTCTAGAACAAGCGAAGTCATCAGACACACATAATTGAAAAAGGGCGGTGAGTGTTGTGTTGGGTGGTTGCTCAGCTCTTTTTTCTGCATTTTGATTAATGAAGTAGACGCACGCTGGCCATTTTCTAAGTGAACAGCGAGATGTTGAAAAGTTGAATAGCGTTCGTGGATGTTGAATACAAATATTCTCCAAACGGCTTCATTGCTGCTGATGTAGCGTTCCATCTGGAATTGAGTAACTACATCGCCTTGATTTGCTAGTTCGAATACTGCCATATCACTGCATTTGTTGGCGTATTTGCAAATATATTTTATTGACTTTACTGAATTGCAATATACTCAACATTAATGTGGGCATCAAACATTTTTGAAAGAGGCAGTTAATACGGCACGATCCATCTGTTGTCGATGTCAACATCTACGTCTCGCATTCTGATTGTGGTTGTGTATACACCATCATCGGTGTTCCTTCTCCTATACATAGCATATCCATCACCTCCAGTTTGAGTTTCATTGATCAGCTCACGTGGCTATCGCTTTGTACACTTGCTATCCTTCATGCAGGGTGAATTTATATTAAGTGCACCGCATGGTCCGTGGATCATATTTTTCTTGATTATTTCAAAAAGAATAGGATCTTCGTCTCGGTTAGGAAGCTCAGCAGATATCACGCTATAAATTTGTGTTGAAACGATTTTTAGCTTTAACCATATTAAAATATGTGCATGTGGCTTCTGTTTTTTTAACCAAATGAAGAGAACACGTTCACTTTCAATTTTGCATACTTGTCTACAATGAACTGATGGAATAGTTCACGGCATTTCAGTATGTAGTTGGATTCATTTGGACGAATCATAATGCGGTTTGCGTAATAATCCATACAGGAAACTTTCTTCGTCGACTCTTCATTCATACTAGGGTTGATTTGCATTATATTGAAATGGTAACCATCTTCTCCACGCGGAAATAGCAGTGAATATTGAAGCGAATCATACGAACGATGTGTTTCTGAAACGCGAACCACATTTGCGTTCCGGCGATAAATGATCATGTCACGTCGATCGAATTCGGAGCCCACCATTATAACTGCTACATCACCTATCACACCTGGCAGTGTTTTGTCTGCTCTGATTACAACTGTATAATCATCTGTAGGCATTATAATTTCTTTGCTGCTGCCAGCATCAAAGAAATTATAATTGTTAAATAAATATTATTAATGTTAAAAGTTTCGAATTATAATTTGTTATTTTATAAGACTGCTTAATTTTGAATCACGTAACGCGTGAAATCGCGTTGAATATTCCAGATCATCTATACGAACTTTTGGTATTGTTCCAAGTTAACTGCTATAAAACTACACTGTCACAAATCTAGTTCTAGCGTTTAATTCTAGATGTCACTAATTTCGCAAAATGTCATTAATTTCAACACCCTTCATTGAACATCCACGCACAATTGATGTTAATAAGCGAAATTATAACATTATCCCCACCTAATCCTGTTCGTCCCAAGCGGATTCCTGCATCCAGCAAGCTACCAAACTGCAGTTTAGACAGAATAGCGCCAAACAATCCGTCTTATTCTTTGTCCTTGCCTCTTGACACCAGTCAACCTCGCAGTTAATCTCTATGGTATATAGCGTTCCAGCTTCATCCTCAATGACAATTCACACCGTCGGGACTATCTTCTTGTACATCTCAACCACCTCAGTCATCCTCGAAAACAGCTAATGCCTCTAAACATAGCTGCAATAATTGTTTTTCGACCACATTTGAGAACATCGCCGCTTCTGCGACGAGTTTCTAATTTTTCTTTAATTCATACTTACCGACACCAGCCACGGGTTGCAATCCGGTTCTGAGAGTGTTGCTGAAGACCGTGAAATGTCGATTCGTCGCCGTTCGCAGCAATTGGGTTTGTGTTATTCGACGACATGGAAGATTTTACGCAAAGATCTTGGTGTAAAACCGTATAAAATACAGCTCCTGCAAGAACTGAAGCCGAACGATCTGCCACAACGTCGAATTTTCAGTGAATGGGCCCTAGAAAAGTTGGCAGAAAATCCGCTTTTTTATCGACAAATTTTGTTCAGCGATGAGGCTCATTTCTGGTTGAATGGCTACGTAAATAAGCAAAATTGCCGCATTTGGAGTGAAGAGCAACCAGAAGCCGTTCAAGAACTGCCCATGCATCCCGAAAAATGCACTGTTTGGTGTGGTTTGTACGCTGGTGGAATCATTGGACCGTATTTTTTCAAAGATGCTGTTGGACGCAACGTTACGGTGAATGGCGATCGCTATCGTTCGATGCTAACAAACTTTTTGTTGCCAAAAATGGAAGAACTGAACTTAGTTGACATGTGGTTTCAACAAGATGGCGCTACATGCCACACAGCTCGCGATTCTATGGCCATTTTGAGGGAAAACTTCGGAGAACAATTCATCTCAAGAAATGGCCCGGTAAGTTGGCCACCAAGATCATGCGATTTGACGCCTTTAGACTATTTTTTGTGGGGCTATGTCAAGTCTAAAGTCTACAGAAATAAGCCAGCAACTATTCCAGTTTTGGAAGACAACATTTCCGAAGAAATTCGGGCTATTCCGGCCGAAATGCTCGAAAAAGTTGGCCAAAATTGGACTTTCCGAATGGACCACCTAAGACGCAGCCGCGGTCAACATTTAAATGAAATTATCTTCAAAAAGTAAATGTCATGGACCAATCTAACGTTTCAAATAAAGAACCGATGAGGTTTTGCAAATTTTATGCGTTTTTTTTTAAAAAAAAGTTTTCAAGCTCTTAAAAAATCACCCGTATATATATATATATATATATATATATATATTTATATATATTATATATATATATATATATATATATATATATATATATATATATATATATATATATATATATATATATATATAAAATATATATAAAGGGTTATCCAATTTGAGGTTGATAAAGTAAACTTAAAAAAAACACACAAAATATTCGGAATGTATTGTAATTTTTATTTCATTTTACAGATTGATCCTTGCCATTTTTAGTTAAACAAGATATCATTCAAATGTCCTCCACGGGACTTCTTACAGGCCTTGATTCTTTTGAGGTAATTTTCAATGACTTTTCGGCACATTTCGGGCGGTATCTCGGCCATTACCTTACGAATATTAGTTTTCAATTCGTCAAGAGTTTGAGGATTGTTTGCGTAAACACGATCTTTCGCGTAGCCCCACAAAAAGAAATCCAAAGGCGTTAAATCACAGGACCTTGGAGGCCAATTGACATCAGCCAATCGCGAAATCAAACGTCCAGGAAATTTCTCTTGCAAAAGATCTCGATTTGCTCGTGTTACGTGACTGGTTGCTCCATCCTGCTGGAACCACATATCGTCAAGATCATAATCTTCGATTTTCGTAAAAAAATAATCGGTTAACATGCGGCCATAGCGCTCAGAACTGACGGTAACGGTTCGTCCATGGCTGTTCTCTACAGAAGCGATATTTTCAGCATTGCGAATGTTTTGATGATGCACAGACCGTACAATATCAGAAACAGATCCAGTTTGTTCAAATTTATTCACTGTATTCAATATGGTTTGCTTTGTAGGACGATTATGACGACCATAATCTGCTCGTAAAGCGGCGAAATGTGGATACGACAGAATCACTATTTTTATAATAAGATTTAATAATTTTAACGCGTTGGTCGATTGATAAATGCTCCATATTCTTAAATAGCAGAATGTCAACTAAATAAATGACAGCGTACTTGACGTTTATCTTTGACAGATGTCGGTATACAGATTTCTACTTTATCAACCTCGAATTGGATAACCCTGTATATATATATATATATATATATATATATATATATATATATATATATATATATATATATATATATATATATATATATATATATATATATATATATATATATATATATATATATATATATATATATATATATATATATATATATATTAATAAGTGTTTATGTCGTTAAATGCTCTGATGTACCATTTGTCTTAAAAGCGATTCATATTCAGGGGCCATACTCAAATTAATTCGATACAGAATTAAAATCAATCACATATTTCGTTGAATGGTACTATCATCGCAATAATGACTATGGGGAGCCCTTAAGCCTCCGATTCCCCAACAAGTGTTTATGTCGTTAAATGCTCTGATGTACCATTTGTCTTAAAAGCGATTCATATTCAGGGGCCATACTCAAATTAATTCGATACAGAATTAAAATCAATCACATATTTCGTTGAATGGTACTATCATCGCAATAATGACTATGGGGAGCCCTTAAGCCTCCGATTCCCCAACAAGTGTTTATGTCGTTAAATGCTCTGATGTACCATTTGTCTTAAAAGCGATTCATATTCAGGGGCCATACTCAAATTAATTCGATACAGAATTAAAATCAATCACATATTTCGTTGAATGGTACTATCATCGCAATAATGACTATGGGGAGCCCTTAAGCCTCTGATTCCCCAACAAGTGTTTATGTCGTTGAATACTCTGATGTATCCTTTGACTTAAAAGCGATTCATATTCAGGGGCCATACTCAAATTAATTCGATACAGAATTAAAATCAATCACATATTTCGTTGAATGGTACTATCATCGCAATAATGACTATGGGGAGCCCTTAAGCCTCCGATTCCCCAACAAGTGTTTATGTCGTTAAATGCTCTGATGTACCATTTGTTTTAAAAGCGATTCATATTCAGGGGCCATACTCAAATTAATTCGATACAGAATTAAAATCAATCACATATTTCGTTGAATGGTACTATCATCGCAATAATGACTATGGGGAGCCCTTAAGCCTCTGATTCCCCAACAAGTGTTTATGTCGTTGAATACTCTGATGTATCCTTTGACTTAAAAGCGATTCATATTCAGGGGCCATACTCAAATTAATTCGATACAGAATTAAAATCAATCACATATTTCGTTGAATGGTACTATCATCGCAATAATGACTATGGGGAGCCCTTAAGCCTCTGATTCCCCAACAAGTGTTTATGTCGTTGAATACTCTGATGTATCCTTTGACTTAAAAGCGATTCATATTCAGGGGCCATACTCAAATTAATTCGATACAGAATTAAAATCAATCACATATTTCGTTGAATGGTACTATCATCGCAATAATGACTATGGGGAGCCCTTAAGCCTCCGATTCCCCAACAAGTGTTTATGTCGTTAAATGCTCTGATGTACCATTTGTTTTAAAAGCGATTCATATTCAGGGGCCATACTCAAATTAATTCGATACAGAATTAAAATCAATCACATATTTCGTTGAATGGTACTATCATCGCAATAATGACTATGGGGAGCCCTTAAGCCTCTGATTCCCCAACAAGTGTTTATGTCGTTTAATACTCTGATATTGCCTTTAACTTAAAAGCGATTCATATTCAGGGGCCATACTCAAATTAATTCGATACAGAATTAAAATCAATCACATATTTCGTTGAATGGTACTATCATCGCAATAATGACTATGGGGAGCCCTTAAGCCTTCGATTCCCCAACAAGTGTTTATGTCGTTAAATACTCTGATGTATCCTTTGACTTAAAAGCGATTCATATTCAGGGGCCATACTCAAATTAATTCGATACAGAATTAAAATCAATCACATATTTCGTTGAATGGTACTATCATCGCAATAATGACTATGGGGAGCCCTTAAGCCTCCGATTCCCCAACAAGTGTTTATGTCGTTGAATACTCTGATGTATCCTTTGACTTAAAAGCGATTCATATTCAGGGGCCATACTCAAATTAATTTGATACAGAATTAAAATCAATCACATATTTCGTTGAATGGTACTATCATCGCAATAATGACTATGGGGAGCCCTTAAGCCTTCGATTCCCCAACAAGTGTTTATGTCGTTGAATACTCTGATGTATCCTTTAACTTAAAAGCGATTCATATTCAGGGGCCATACTCAAATTAATTCGATACAGAATTAAAATCAATCACATATTTCGTTGAATGTTACTATCATCGCAATAATGACTGTGTGGAGCTCTTAAACCTCCGATTCCCCAACAAGTGTTTATGTCGTTCAATACTGTGATGTATCCTTTGACTTAAAAGCGATTCATATTCAGGGGCCATACTCAAATTAATTCGATACAGAATTAAAATCAATCATATATTTCGTTGAATGGTACTATCATCGCAATAATGACTGTGTGGAGCTCTTAAACCTCCGATTCCCCAACAAGTGTTTATGTCGTTGAATGCTCTGATGTATCTTTTGACTTGAAAGTTATTTATGTTCAGGGGTCATACTCAAATTAATTCGATACAGAATTAATACTAAATTGCATATTTCGTTTTATTTTATTTTTTTGGGTTGACAGTAATATTTTTCTTTCATGATAGTATCACGACAGATTTATTTTGGGCTGACATTAAAACATGGCGGTTTTTCTTGTGTTGATTGAATAATTTTTGGGTTGGTATATATAAAATAGAATATGTTTAAACATTTTTGGGCTGACACTTGCCTATAGTCATAGTCTGTATATTTTAGTATTGCCATCGATTTTTTTTGGGTTAGAATTTGGGCCAACTTCATATACATACTGGCCGACTGTTGCTTTTAGCTTTGATAAGGCCCGCACTTGAATATCACGAACAGGTATTGTTAATCACAGCACAGAATTATTGAAATTTATTGAGCAAGCCACATTTTTTATGTGTTTGAACACCTGT
Source organism: Nephrotoma appendiculata (assembly GCA_947310385.1). Classification (NCBI taxonomy): domain Eukaryota; kingdom Metazoa; phylum Arthropoda; class Insecta; order Diptera; family Tipulidae; genus Nephrotoma; species Nephrotoma appendiculata. The sequence continues at coordinate 26,302,705 of OX371225.1, read as the reverse complement.
TATGATGAAACTCCCCTAAATTCAGGATGGTTTTCAGAAGTACAAGAGCTGAGCGATTTACTCCACGTGATCTTGATTCTTCGGAATGATGACGATGGTTAAAATTAACTTTCTGCTGTATATGATTTGGGTATCCGGCCGAAAGACCATATGGTGGGGGCAATCCACTTGGCGAGAGTGACTTAATGGCTTATAAAATTAGAGTGGTTATATTGTGTGGGTAACTGTAGCAGCGAAACTTTCGAATTTCAAAATGAAATGCTCACGGGAAAAAATTAGTGCTAGTCCAGGAGCCGAAAAAACGGGAAAGGAAAATTTAAATTTCGCCTGAAAGACGAAAAAATAAAATCCAATTTCTAGAAAAAAACCAGAAATAATTTAAGCCTAATTTTAAAACTTCATAAAAGCGGCTCCACCGACGAAATTTGTGCTTATCATAGAAATATGATTTTTGTAAATTTTCATTAATAAATTGAGGAAAACAAACTAGCCCCTAAAAGATACTACATACAAAATACTAATGTAAACCGTTCAATAATATTTTTGTTGAACAACAAATTAAAAATGAAATATCTTATTATAAAATAAAAGAATAAGCATTTCAGATAGCATATTCCTGTCACGCATGTTCATTGCCGTCCGAAAAATATAGAGGCTGAATTTGTGCTAATCCGGAATTGGCCAAATTCCGTTCAACAACAAAGACCGTTGAATGAACAATTTTCTGACAAAAAGTGTTCTAGAAACCAATGAAGTTGGCATTTCTGATTTTATATTCCTATCAGGTATGTTCAAAAGTGCCAACTTCATTGGTTTGTACAACATTTTTTGTTAGAAAATTGTTTATTCAACGGTCTTTGTTGTTCAATGGAATTGGGCCAATTCTGGATTAGCACAAATTCAGAAATTATATTTTTCGGACGGCAATGAACATGCGTGACAGGAATATGCTATCTGAAATGATTATTCTTTTATTTTATAATAAGATATTTCATTTTTTAATTTGTTGTTCAACAAAAATATTATTGAACGGTTTACATCTGTATTTTGTATGTTCAATATAGTATCTTTTAGGGGCTAGTTTGTTTTCCTCAATTTATTAATGAAAATTTATAAAAATCATATTTCTATGATAAGCACAAATTTCGTCGGTGGAGCCGCTTTTATGAAGTTTTAAAATTAGGCTTAAATTATTTCTGGTTTTTTCTAGAAATTGGGTTTTATTTTTTTCGTCTTTCAGGCGAAATTTAAATTTTCTTTTCCCGTTTTTTCGGCTCCTGGACTAACACAAATTTTTTCCCGTGAGCACTAATTAGCACAAATTGGGCTTAATCGGTATGTCAAGTTTCATTTTGAAATTCGAAAGTTTCCCTGCTGCAGTTATCCACACGTTAATCAACATAATATGACTCAATTTTAAAATATGTTTTTCCTGAATATTTAATTAACCATTCACATTGAAAATTCAAACGAAGCATTTATGATTTTATATTCAAAAACGCTTCTAAAAAAATATGAAAATACACTGGTTGGTATGAAAAAGTAAAAAAAGCTTTCCTCTATTTAAAGCTCATGGAAAAAATGGCAGAATCTTACGGCTCTTATATTAAGGGGGCTCTGATACATGCATATCTAGCTTGCGAGGTAGTTTTTTCGAGGCTGGCTTCTACGTGCTTAATTTTATTTTGAAACCAATTTCCTTCAAAACCCTTGAGTCGGCCGTCGACTATCAAATCTAGAGACTTTATTTGCTCTCTAAGCTCTTTAGTTTGAAGATCTTTAGTGTGCTGAACCAAATTTAGATTTTCTGATCCTACCCGGCAAATTGACCACCTTGCTCCATTCGTAGTTCTGTCAATTTGGTATTTTATTCTTACATACAACAGGAAATTAAACACCTTGCCCTCTCGGAGTTTATTTGAAGCAAGAGTGTCTTCATCATACCTCCCATGTCCAATAGTGGTTTCTGTTGTTCACCAGTAGGCAGCTGTACTAAAATGGTGGTTTCTGTTTTATTATCGCTCCGGTTCTCTCATTTTTTATTTCTAGCCATTAAAGTCCAGCTCATAATGGCGTTGGCGATGTTTGTCTCGATCTACGCCCTGCTGTATCAGCATCATTTTCCATAGCACTCTGTTGTCTCAAAAGCAGCTCGTTTGTATTGCCTTTGATTAAAAGTCTGATGCTTTGCACAGTCTTACCCTCAACCGTGTTCGTTACGGATTAGTACTGAATTTTGCAAATAAAACACTCAGCGTGTTAAGTTATAAACTTTATTGCACAACACAATTGCAATTTAATCAGTGAACAGTGCAAGTTAAGAAGTATAAAGTAAACCGTGCGAAAAGTCAAAGTAAAAGTGAACAGTAAAAGCGAATTAGAAGAGAACAAGTAATAAATAGTGAAATTAGTAAATTGCTGAAGAAACAAATTAAATGTTAAAAAGGTTTGCGAAATCCAGTACGAATCCGTAACGAACGCCCGAAATTCGTAACAGTAGTTGGTCTACTCTTTAGTAGCTGGCCTCGGGATTTACTGAGTCATGTGATAACTATGTTTTTTTGGTATGACACAGTTGGAACAATAATCACACATTCATTATTATTCCATTATTATTATGAACTATTTCAATTTGCCTCGTTAAACATACATGACATAAAAGCGGCAAAAATATTAATATTATTCGAGAACATTTAATTCTCGTCAATCGTCCTACCGCAACACAATTTGTTCATCATAAACTGTTTGACATTAAAATTATTTGAGTTAATCCAAATATATTTGACCGACTGCGACACGATAGAAAACGTGCCCTTTTACATCAGCCACGCCGCACCAAAAGAAACAAACAACCCCAACGTTTATTTCCTTTTCTAAACGCAAAAACCATTTCTCGTAAATTCTAAATATTATACATTTTACGAGTACGACGACGAGTACCACAACAGAAATAAATCAAGTCGAATATAAAGTCTCGAGTAATGAAAAATAATTCAAATATAACAACATTTTGCCACAATAAATCATATAAATAAAATATAATTAATTTATTTTTGTGTACTGTATATTGTAGACAATGTGGACTGTGGGGTACACACAAAAAAGGACGTTTTATTAAATGGATGTGGCTATTTATTTCCGCATTTTTTTCGCTTTTAATAAATTTTAATTATAACAAAATTAAAAGCGCAGCCCACCAAAAACAAAACAAGAAACTTCGGTACACACGGTTTCGCAATGTAACTTCACGTCCACAAGAGTTTTATTAAAGTGGTCCAGAGGCAGAAATTACAACAATATGTTCAGCTCTAATTATTATTATTCGTGTATAAGTATTTTGGGTAGTGTAGTAGTATAATATGTTGGTTTAGTCGGTTTTGGTGTTCTCAGTATAAAGTTCATCATACCATCTCATGTATCCCAAAGTTGTGTCTTTGATTCATAAACTTTAAAAGCACACATTTTATGCTTATTATATAAATACGAGTAACAAAAATTCATTGTCATAATAAATCATTTTTGTTGTAAAATTCGAATACATATACATGCTGTGTTTATCGTGCTATCATCCTTTTTACCACCCAATACTTTTTTGTATACCACTTTTTTCACAGACACATTACATTACAATACAAACGAAGGAAAATATATTATGAGGGTGAAAATAATTTTTGCCACCGCAAATGGTCAGAAATAATTTTAATATTTATTCGTTTGTGGATTGCTCGGTTTTGTTTTCTTAATTAAATTTTGGAAGTATGCGTTTCAGATGTTAGAACATTTTCATTTGTCCCACTCCTTACAGTAGTAGCTATCCCAAGAAAGGTACGTCCAGTTTTAAACTCTTTCTCGTTTCTTTTGTTTAAAATCAGGATAGTTATCAAGAAATTTCATTACACTACATTTCAGCCTTTGGTATACCAAGTCTTCTTCTTGATTTTCTATTTGAATCGACTCAACGGTGCAATAGTTCAAAATCGTATTGTTGTAATCATGTAGTCTTTAAGTTTCATCAATACACTTGTAATGTGCAATCTTTAGTCACTGTGAAATTCACTCCTTTGGATTATGGTATGTCACCAAAGCTGTAAGGCGCTCTCTTTAGCGCATGGTACTTTCTTAGTGAAATCGAAAGCTTTGGATAATGCTCTACTTGAAGTATTCGTTTGAATTGTAAACTATGCTTAAATTGTGTATGTGAGGTGGATTCCATTAAAATATACTTGAACGCATCCAAATTGACCGCCAATTTGGATATATGTAGCTTAGTCAACTCAAACTATGGAATTGATTAATTCGACTTCAGCGAACAATCTGTGAGTCAGTCAACAGTAAAAACGTGGTTTTAGTTTCGTGATAGCAATTTTAGTCAATGAAAAGTGGATTTTGTAGGATAATCCCAAACGCAGAAAAACGTGGGTTGATCCAGGTTTACATCAACATTAGTTGCAAAAATGAATATTCACGCCAAGAATGTGTTACTGTAGTTCTGGTGGGATTGAAAAGGAGTCATTTACTACCAGCTACTGGAACTTGGTGAAAGTGTTATAGCTGAACGTTACCAGTGGTTATATTAAGTGATGTTTTGGTTGAAAAAAGGCCACTTACGGGTCAAAGAAGATGCAAGGTTACGTTGCTGCATGACAACGCTCGTCCACATACAGCAAAATCAAAACAGGAACTCATCTTCTCTTTCTGATTATCACCTATTCAGATTACATGTGTGAATGAATATGTGCAAAAATGGCTTCGAAAGCAGCAAACTTCTATAGCGAAGGTATTCATCATCTACCTGATAAATGACAAAAGACCGTTACGATCACGGAAAATTGTATTAATAAAAGTTATTGAATTGTATTAATCGTTGTACATATTCTATATTATTTATTATTTCGCAAAATCAATGCACCAATTTTGGTTTTATTCCCGTAAATTAAATTTGAGTCCAAAGATAATTAGCATTAGCAAGTAAGCGGTTAATCATCGACTGAGTAACAAAATTCAAAGTATAATGAAGAAACGAATTTCTCTCTGTTCATTAAGAATATTTTGGATTTTGGTTAAGAAATATGGAATTTCGAATTTCATAAGAACAAATAGCTATCTAAACAAATAGCTAGCTTTTCGGTAGTATATATAATATGTCGAAATTGTTTAAGCCCTTTATGATTTTCTAAAGTTAAATGATTACGGAAATTTCATTCATTGCAACCAGATATAAGTTCTTTAGCTCTAACTCCAAATTGCTAGACTGTTATTACTCCCGGATATTACCCCCCTGGATAATAACCCCATACAATACGTCTCCCTCTGCCATTACCGTTGGCCAATTACCCTCGGTCGGTTACGAACCGGTCATTATTAAGCACCAGAAAAGCTATACCCCTCCCCCCCCTCACGTTACGAATAACTTCGAATGAAATTATGAATTACATCTTACAACATACAATCCGCAAAATGCCATGTGGTCAAATTACATAAAAACACGAAATTAGATGATTCAGGGATCGTCTGATACTATTATGTGTTACGTGTGTTTACAAAAATATAGCTGATCATGAGACCTTTTACCATTTCGTTAGAAGTATAATTTTGTATTTTATATTTGACAGATTCAAATTGATCTTCAAATTGATTGAAAAAACTGTAAACATGTGCGAAATTTTTCTGTAAATTCAAATTATCTGCCACGTGTCGGTTCGATCGCCCATTTTTAAAAAATAACATACATAAGTATGTAATTCACATAAATATGTTATTTAACTTAGCCATGCTAGAGTCCATCTTATACCTCCTATCCTAATAGCATTCCTGTCAAAAAAGTTCTGAATTTGAATGGTGGGAATCCATGGCTCATTTCTAAAATTATTAAATTAAGTGCTTTCAGAGATCAGGCTCATCAAATATGGAAAAAGAATGGGAACATTGAGCAAAAATCTTAGTACTGCACCTACAGGAACCAAGTGACAAGCCTTATCCGAGAATGTAAACAAAAATATTATTTTTTAGTGATCCCAAAACTACTATTCATCAATATTTGTAGTCAGCTTTGCAGTATACATCTAAAATATTTTCTTCAAATAAAAAAATTTTTAATTTTTAATGTGCAATAATTATACAAATATATGTTATAGTTGTGAATTTTATTGTAAATACATATATGTGAATGTTTTGTGTACTTTTATGTTGTGATTTTTTTTTTTTTGTTACTATTAGTTTTGAGCTTTTCACCATATTGTATAATATTGTAACAATTTCTGTATATATTCTGAATATTCAAGTGTACGCTTTATAAATATGGCACCTAATGATTGCTCAATGTGCGACAAAGACGCTAGTGAAAATTGTTTAATTTGTTACGCGGGCTTAAAAAAAGCATCATATGAGTTTATATGTGGCAGTAAAAACGTTCATTGGTTTTGTGATATGTGTAGTGACTTACTTACAACATTTACTAGTAAAATTGTGGAACTCTCACAAATTTCAATGAATATTGAAAAACCTCTTTATAATTTATAAAAGTGTCAGGTGGCAAATCTGAATAATGATTATCAAAATATTGAAAGTAAGGATAATATTGACCTGGGCTCTCGTGATTCTGTCGGCAATGTTGGTTATGCGGATGTACCTTTAGAAAGTTTTCTAATCCGGAATTGTCATCTTCTGTCAAGCTTAGCTTGGCTTCTCCATTGGAATTACCTGCTTGTGTAAGTCTGTCCAATGGTAATATAACTTGTCTTCATAGTATTAGTGATAATTTAACAATTACTAATAATTTGGATTTGAAAAATGATTTTATTATTGGTACTGCTATTGATGGTAGTTTACGTACTGTGTAACGTGCGTTACATTGATGCCTCTACTAGCTCATTTCAACTTGGTTGGCACACTGTGTAACATCGATGTTTTGGTATTACGCCTAGGTCAATGATGTACACAACCAAACTATACCGGTTAATTGTCATTGCGCCTGCGAGGTTTGCAGATACGTATTGTTATAGTATACCTTAAAGCGAAGTAGATTAACGATTATGACTTGCATATTGGTGTATGCACCATGCACAGACCGCAAGTCATGCGATACTTGCTCTGTTATTGCATTAGCGGATTTTTGTTCTTCGGTATAACCAAAATACCGGATTTGTTTTCTTTTCTCTGGTAAAGAATAACAAATATAATTTTTGTCATTCATTCTATAATATTCGTTTGATGCATACACTTGTTAGCATGCAAACAAAACCAGTGCGTCGCCCTAACTAAAAATTAAATAAAATAATACAAATTTTATTGAGTGGGACCTTGAAAAGTGGTCCACCTGAGTTATATTGCATATTTTGTGCTAAAGACTTTTAAAAATACATGGTGGTATAGTGAGAATTTGTGTGAAAATATTAAAAATACCAATAAGCTGAAGGCATTTTGGTATATGGCGAGTCACATACGAATATATTTTTTTTTACGTTTATACCTGACGCCAGATTTTCCATAAATATCTGGGCGTAGGTTTTATAAAGAACTGAAACTAAATAAATAGTTTCATAGTATCTCCGAGTTTTTTTGCAATCACAAGTTAAGTTGATTTTGGTGCAGTCAGTTGCAACTGTACATACTAATTATTATTGGAGTGCCTGATTTTTTTTTATGCATAACAACTGGTGTCAGCCCTGCAATTAATATACTATAACTTTGCGGTTGCGACCTGATAGCAAACAGCGTGCTGTATAATTAAGTAAAAGGATCGGAGAGGTTAACCAAAGTTGGTGGATATATAGGTACGAATTCAGGTGTGGAAATAATCATCCTCCAGAGTAATTTTGGTACAACGAGATCTCGTGCCAACCGATTAATCAGGAATATCGGTAACTCAATTACAGTTGGTGGTGAAGGCGTGACATCAGTCGCAGTGAATCCGGTCAAGGACGGTAGCGTTATCCCGCGGATTATTTAGTTAAGTTTTTTTTTTGCTTTCTTTTTCATTTCTTTAATTTTCATATATTTGAATTTATTTTTCCCTCGTTTTGGGGGATTTTGTTTTGTAGCATTATACTTTTGTTTCAATTTCTTGTTATATCTGAAGTAAATTTTTTTGATTAATTTTACTATGATACAAGATAGGATTTTATGTTATTATCAAATTTTCTAGTTAATCAGACATTTATTTTATTCTTTTGCTTCCTAATTAGCAATATTTGTTACAGGAAATCGACGCAGTACCAAGGTCGTGGGGAACACTCTTTAGTTCACTTTTATATACCGTAATTTTTTTTTGATGTCATCGATCACAGATACATTCCGGACCATAATGCTGATTAACTTAAAAATTATTTAATTCACTAGAGTCTTATAAAATATTAAGTTTAGCCGATTTTTTTTTTTTGATTTTTTTTGCTTTAATTCCGTTATATTTGTCTTTGCCTTATATAAAAATGTTAGTACAGAACTAATTGATTTTTTTTTATAATAAATGTATAATATTGAATTATGTTCCAAATCAAATCAAGCGTTATATTTAACATGAGTGGTTAGATAATTGACCGGTGGGAGTGAGTGAGAAGGTGAGTAGAATCTGAGTGAGCTTCCATCAATTGCAGTACAATGGCATAATTGCGTTGAGTCGGCCAGAGCACAACAATTACACCCACGACCTCCACCTCTGAGCTAGCGGCGGAAATACGGGCGTTGCTCTGGCGTACACAGATTTTTTTTTGGTACATTATATACTATATTTTTTTTTTTTGTTTTATAATTTCTTTTTGCTAACGGCAGCCAATTCTGAAGGCTGCCATTACAACTGTGGAGCCGCGTTCGCACATATTTGTTTCAAGATTGCATCCTGATGTTAGTGAGGATAATATGAAGCTGTATCTAAGGGACCAATTAAATATAAGTGATGTCAAAATTCATCGATTCAACCCTAAAAATTCGAATGGGTTTATTCAAGATTATTCTTCTTTTAAATTATTAGTTTCGAATGTTCATACGAATAAATTGTTGACTGCATCATCGTGGCCGGCTGGTATTCTTGTGAAGAAATTTGTTAATGAATCAAAAAGTAATCCTTTTTTAGTGAAACAGCATTCATCACAAAATCTGATATAGAGATTCAATGTGATAAATTTACTTTAGATGTTACTAATCATACCATTCCAAATGATAAATCACATTCTAGTAATAATTACTTATTTTTTGGTCATCTTAATGTACGTAGTTAGAGAAGTAATAATTATTTTGCATAAATTTAATTTTGATTTTCTAGCTGTGTCAGAGACCTGGTTAAATAACAAAATTTCAACTAGATCTCTTCAAATAAATAATTACAAATTTTTGAGGTCTGATCGTATCAATGCTCGTGGTGGTGGAGTAGGATTATACTATCGATCAAATTTGAATGTCAAAGTGTTATCATGTGGTTCAAATGGTAAAGTTGAATTTATGGCATTTGAACTGTTTGCTAAGTTTAGTAAATTTCTTATTTTTGTTTTTTATAATCCACCTCCTACTTCTAGGGGGGATATTACAAGTATTAATGATATTCTTACTGATTTATTACAAGAATATGAAAAAGTGTTCTGTTTGGGCGATTTTAACTTTAATATGCTAAATAATAATTTTTTGACTGATTGTTTTAATATACTTAATTTGCATTTTTTGCCGTTTAGTGCTACGAGGTTGGAAAGCCTTTTAGACTTGATTGTTGTTTTTAAGCCTGACCGACATAATATTATCAGTTATGGTCAATGTCCGGTTCCTTCTATATCTGATCATGATTTGATTTTTGCTTCTTATAAATGTTGTCGCACTAGAGATATGTTGACTTATTCTGTTGTGCCCAATTATAAGCAAATTAATTATGAATATTTTGTGAATTGTTTTTTTTTCGATTGATTGGTCTATTCTTTATTCTTGCTCTGATGTAAATAGTATGATTGTTGATTTGTTTAATTCAAATTTCTTATATTTAGATTCTATGTGTGTTCCCCGCAAAAGAACCATTAACAATTGTCCAACAGCTCCATGGTTAAACCAGACTATATTGGATTCAATTCAATATAGAGATTTGAAGTATTATAATTATAAAAGGAGTGGATTAGATGGTGATTGTACTGCCTATAAAAGGGCTCGAAACAAAACTACTAAGTTTATCAACCAAGCTAAGTATAGTTTTTATTTTGGTAATGTTTATAACTCTAAATTTACTTGGAATAATTTAAGGAAACTTGGTATTTCGTGTTCTGTTGCTAAAGTTGACATAAAATTCACTGCTGAAGATATTTTAAATGATATCTGTAAATTTCGAGAAGATTTAGTGGTTCTGCCATTACCAGATATTCGATCTATTAATTCTGATGATGATTATAAATTTGTTTTTGATTGTGTTGATGAGCTAATTGTTATGGGTGCTATCCGTTCAATTAAATCTAATGCTATTGCATATGATAAAATTGATTTAAACTAATGGCTATAAAACGAATGTATGCTTTGGAGAAAAAATTTGGACGAGATGACATGTTTAAAAGGAGATATAATGAATTCTTGGACGAATATCTAGAACTTGGCCATATGGAAACCTCGGGTGATGTAGGTAACAAACAATATTATTTGCCACATCACGGAGTTGTGAAAGAAAGCAGTTCCACTACGAAGTTACGGGTTGTATTTGATGGATCAGCAAAAACGACCAATGAAAATTCATTAAATGATCAGTTATTAGTGGGACCAGTCGTTCAGTCCAGTTTGATTGAAATACTGTTAAGATTTCGTATTCACAAAATTGTTTTCTCTGCAGACATAGAAAAAATGTTTCGCCAAATTTGGGTCAACAAAAAGGACAGCGAGTACCACAAAATCGTATCGAGGAAGGAGTCAGGAAGTGGTCTGCGAACCTTCAATCTATTGACAGTAACTTATGGCACAGCGTCTGCACCGTTTTTGGCAACACAGACATTAAATCAACTCGCATCAGATTACCACGACGAATACCCAGAGGCAGCAGATGTACTGAAACACGACTTCTACGTTGATGATCTAATGTCTGGAGTGAGCAAGTTGGAGGAAGCTCAAAAGGTGGTTCAAGATTTAATCCGTATGCTGAGGAGAGAATATTTTTGATCCCTTTGGCTGGTTGTCGGCAACTATAATAAAAATAAAAATATTATTTCAGAAACTCTGGCTGCTAGGTGTAGACTGGGATGAACGTTTACTACCCACAATTGACGAGAGCTATGCAGCTATTAGAAGCAATATGTATAGATTGGAAGATATCCGAGTATCCCGATGGCTTCACACGGAAGGGCAAGAATGGGAGCTTCACGGATTTGCCGATGCCTCTGAATTGGCCTACGCGGCAGTTATATATAGCAGAGTCAAAACAGAAAGCGGCTATATCATAAGGATTGTGACTGCCAAGACAAAGGTGGCACCTATTAAGTCAATAAGTATCCCACGTTTGGAGCTCTGTGCTGCAGTGTTATTAACAAAATTGATGGTGTCCGTACTAACGATATTCAAAGGCCAAAAAATCAGCACGTATCGGTTGTGGACCGACTCAACTATAGTCCTTAACTGGATATCGTCATGTCCGAGAAAATGGCAGACATTTGTGTCCAACAGGGTTTCGTATGTCCTCCAACACACTAATCGTAAACAATGGAGTCTCGTACCCTCAAACGATAATCCAGCTGACTGCGCGTCGCGAGGTATGTTCCCAGAGAAATTGGTTAATTACGACTTATGGTGGAAAGGTCCACAGTGGCTAAAAAGACCAGAGGTAGAATGGCCGAACCAAATGATAACCACTTTGGAAACATCGAAGGAAGTATTAAAGGAAGAAAAGTTGAATTCAATTGTGCTGATGAATGTTGGAACGAGTAGCGAATGGCTTTTCGGCTCGATTGAAAGATGTTCCAAATTTTCAAAGGTGATCATGGTTATTACTCGAATTATGCTGCTCTTTCAAAGAATACCAGCAACTAGTGTATCCAATTGCCTAAAATACTTACGGCAACATAATGAGGCCAAACAAGACGCGATCCATTTTGTGATGAGACACATTCAACGTACCAGTTTCGCTTTGGAGATCAAAAACCTCGTCAATAATAAACCACTAAATAAAAATTCTAAACTAATAAGTCTTTTTCCATTTATAGACAAATTGGGTTTATTACGAGTTGGTGGGCGATTGAATAATGCAGATTTTCCCTACGAAATGAAGCATCCAATTATAGTTCCAACAAAGCATCGCATCACATCGCTTATCATTAGGGACGAACACATTAACCAGTTGCATTCAGGTCCAAGGGTTTTGATGACAATGCTGAAGCATAAGTATTATATTATGCGATGCAGGGATGAAGTACATGCTGTACTTGGAAGATGTATCACATGCGTCCGCTTGAAGGCACAAAATCAACAACAACTTATGGGACAATTGCCGCAATCACGAGTAACCTATCAACGACCATTCTTCACAACGGGGGTGGACTGTGCAGGACCATTTGTCATCAAAAGCAGTAAACTACGAGGTGCGAAAAGTATAAAGGGGTATTGGACGCTTTTCGTATGTACGGCAACCAAAGCTGGGGGCCTATTATGAAATATTTCCGATTTCGTAAAATTCGATCCGCCGCGAAAATTCGTATTATGAAATTTTTTTGCTTTCGTAAAATTCGAAAATCGTAAATCCGCCCTATTATGAACCCAAAAAAAAAATCGAAATCGTATTTTACGAAAATCAAATGTTAAAATTCGACTGCTCAATAGGTGACGAATATCGTATTTACGAAAGCATTAGTGTGTATACTTTTTATTTGTTTATTAAAATAAAATACTTTAAACAACTTTTACTATTTTTTAAAATGTAAGTTACTCAATTATTTTATAAAAATTGACTTGTTTAATTACTTATAATTTATTTGAAACTAATTTATTGTATTTTTTATAGGTCATTTACCAATGGACGCCAATTTGACATTTTAGTTTCTTTCATGGAAAAAAATGTTGGCATAGCTAAAAATTTTTTAAATGGACCACAATACAAAGAGACTACCCAACATTTGTGGACTGAAATTACCAGTGAATTAAATGCAGTCGGTCCACCTGAAAAATCTGTTGATGGCTGGAAAAAGTAAGGTTGTGTGTAAATATGTGTTGCCGGTAAGACTAAAATGCCATTACTCTTATAGGTTTGGAAAGATTTTAAATATTCCGTCAAAAATAAAATTCGAACCAACAAAAACTGTTTAACTGGAACAGGAGGGGGTCCATGTAAAATAAAAAAAAATAGCCAACTGGAAGAGAGGGTTGATCGGTTACTTGATATAACCGGAGAAGTCGAAGGCCTCAAAGTCAAAATTTTTGGTTGTAAAATTCCTGAAGCCACCATAAATATAAATGACAACGAATCGATCACAACACAAGAGTTTGAAGCGGAAATTCTTCATGAATTGAATCCTGATATAAATGATATCCAATTATAAATGATATACCCCCTGCCAGCTCTAGCCACACTATTGTCAATAATGAACCATTACCATCAACAAACAATAGAAACGTAAATACTACAACCCAATCAAAACGCAAGCCGAAGGAAACAGCAAAAATGCTCTTAAAACGACAAGTAGAATTACAAGAAAAACACCAGGAAAACTTCAAAAAATTTAAAGAGAATACTGAAAAGCACCAAAAAGATATGATCAATATCCAAAAAGAAATAAGGAACACAATAAAAGATGCATTAAAATTCCAAAAAGAAAAATGGATGTCAAAACAAAAACTATTAATCGAAAAAAGTATGTTAAAATCGGAACTGTTAGAACTAAAAAGAAAAGAATTGGAATTATAGGAAGAAGAACTAAATAAAAGAAATTAATTTTATTTTATATTTCAAAAAAATTACTTTTTATACAATTTTTAATAATAATAATGAATTTGAAGTTTATAAACCATCTTTTATTGAATCCCGAATCCTTCTGGCTTCTTACGCTAAATTATCCGATATCACTTCTGGATTGGCATTTGTGTTCATATTATCTTCTGGTTCAATTTCGTTTTCGTCTATCGGCACGTTATACCTAACACACAAGTTATGAAACATGCAGCACACATTAATGATTTGTGCGGTTTTCTCAGGTAAATAATGTAATTCCCGTGAATGTAGCAAACATCGCCAACGTCCCTTTAGTATACCAAAAACGCGTTCTACAATTGAACGAGTTTTGGCATGGATCTTGTTGAAAGAGCCTCATTGGACCCTTCAGTGGTCTTCCGGTATGGTGTCATCATCCATGGTTCTAGAGTATACCCGGAATCCCCTAAATAATATATAACCACTTAGTATGTAATTTACATAATATCATCATAATAGTATTACCTAATAACCAAGACGTGTTATCCCCTGCTCTCCAATTTTGTTCCATAACAATCCTGTTATTGCTCGCATTCCATATGACTGAGTCGTGGGAGCAGCCTCCGTAACGGCAGTCAACTGATGTTATTTCCATTTTCCAGTCGCAAGTCTATACATAAAAACAAATTATTGAATTTATTTTGTTAAATTAACTATTAAGCGATTAGCATTACCATCATTACGTTTAAACTATAATCACCCTTTCTATTAAAAAAATGGTGCTCATTTTCGGCTGGCCTTATTATATTTATATGTGTGCCATCGACACAGCCTATAACTCCTGGAAAGCCCGTTTTATTCAAAAAGTATTCCTTTGATCTGCATTTTTCATCCTCCGAAATATTAAAGTTAATATATTTTTCACACATGAACCTTCAGCTAGAAATCGAAGCGTGCTTGCAAGTTTTAGAATCGGAGTAATTGCATCCTTATTTTTAGTCGGCTTAAAATAAGATTCGGTTTCTCTCAAAATAATATTGAAGACGTCTTTGTTAACTCGAAACAGTTTAATAAATCTGAAATAATTGTAATTATTTAAAAAAATTATAATAAAAAAATTGTAATTATCGTTTGGTACCTTTTATTCGGCATGTCGAGAGGATTAGAAGTCATACGCAGGCGTTTCCTTTGTATATAACCCGGCGTTACTAGATCATCGGAATCACTATCGCTCGAGTGAACAAAAAATCCAATTGTGTCCATCATATCGAAACACACTATTAACACAATTATTAAATGAAACTATTTGAATTTAATTAACTTATATATATATATATATATATATATATATATATATATATAAGTTGTTTAATTAACTCAATATATTATAAACACAACAATAAACACAACAATAAAGAAAAAATGACGTTTGTTTTTACTATGACAGTTACTCAAAACTAATGTCAAATGTGGAATGAAGTTTGTAACGTTTTAAATTTTAACTAAAACAACACAAAATAGCATACTTCATGGTCTTAAATTTTACGACCAAAAAAAAAATTTCATAATAGGAATATCCGCGGCGAATCGAATTTACGATTTCGTATTTTACGTATTTTTTTTTTCGTATTTTTTTTGCATTTAGAGTTAGTTTCCGACATGACGACGGATGCATTCCTGGCAGCCCTGCGACGATTCCATGGTCAATGAGGAATATGCGGCCACATATATAGTGATAACGGGACTAATTTTATCGGTGCAGAAAAGAAATTGGCTTCAACTATTGCGACGGTATTAGCAGATCCAGCAATAGCCAAATATATTAAAACAAACAACATCGAATGGCACTTTATTCCACCGGCTGCTCCCAATTTTGGAGGTTTATGGGAGGCAGCCATAAAATCTACAAAGTATTATTTAAAGCGAGTACTAGGGGAGGCAAGATTAACATTTGAAGAGATGGCAACATTGTTCATCCAAATAGAGGTTTGTTCATCCTTAATTCACGACCGCTATTTGAGATAACTTCGGATGATATAGATCCTTTAACTCCGGGGCATTTTTTAATTGGGCACACAATCACGGATGCCAATTACCAATTTATCAAAGAAAGTCGGTTGTCACGGGGGCAGCACATCCAGCGAATGGGCCAGCATTTCTAGTAAAGGTGGCATCACGAGTATTTACTGTCACTACAGCAACGCCAGAAATGGAATAATTCTGCAAAAAATACACCTTTAAATGCTCTTGTTGTAGTGATCGAGATAGACGTTCCACCTACTAAATGGTTAAAGGGTCGCATCATCGAAGTAATTCCAGGAAACGATGGGTTGATCCGAGTTGTGCGCATTAAAACTAAACTGGGCGAAATCCTTCGGCCAATAACAAAGATTTGTTTATTATCTTCTGACTCTGTTGAGTCATTGAGCGTGTGATGTTCAGGATCATCATCGGAAGCTGAAAGAAAAACATAGAGTTTAATCATTTTAAGTTATATAACAAATTAAATGTAGATACTTATCTTTTGTTTATTATTCCCAAACATAATTATACCTGTAATTGAAATTGATTATAGCATATAGTATATTAGATATTAGGTTAATTCATTATTTTTGTAATTTAAATTTACTCACCATTTCCAGTACTGTCTTTACACATTAAGTATTAGACAGCTGATTTCTTGTTTGTTTATATTTTATTATTTTGAATTTCAATGTCAACCGGTATTACTGATCTTTACAAATCGTAATGCCATCTATGTTTGAATTATATAATTAACATTAAATTTCTTTTATAAACTAAATTATATTAAATTCATGGCGGATACGGTTTATTAGATTGTTAGAATTTTTAGTATTAAGAATAACCAAAATTTATAATAGCTCATTCACTTTTTCCTTGGCAAGAGAGCTGTACACAACAAATTTTGGACATCACAAAATTTATAATCGAAATCAATAATATAAAAATATAATATAAAATCAGTTTATAATGTTTTGAGAAAAAATCAATTTGTTTTATTATCATTTAATTAATAATTTGGAGACACATCCGCACAAATCCCATTTTCATCCAGCACACCCAATCCCATCAAAATCGATAAGAATTGGTCGATTTTCTACCCAGGTAGTCAAACTCAAAAACTTCTTCCAAAAATCATTTAAGAATCCCATTTCCATCTAACATACAAAATCCCAACAACGTCGGTTAATAAATGGCTGAGTTCCGTTCCAGTTGGCCATATTTCCGAACTTCTTCTAAAAATCATTTAAGAATGGTATTTCCATCCAACATACCTTATCCCAACATAATCGCTTAAGAGTTGATCGAGTTCCGTACCAGGTGGCCATATTTTAGATCTTCTTCCAAAAATCATTTAAGAAACTAATTTCCATCCAACATACAAAATATCATAAATGTCAGTGGAGAAATGGCCGAGTTCCGTTTCAGGTGCCCATATTCCAGAACTTCTTCCAAAAATCATTTAGAAATCCTATTTTCATCCAGCATACCCTATCAAATCATAATCGGGTAAAAATTGTTTGATTTTCGTCCCAGGTGGCCAAACTCCAGAACTTCTTCCAAAATCATTTAACAGTCTCATTTCCATCCAACATAACCAATCCTATCATAATCATTTAAAGATTGATCTAGTTCCATCCCAGGTGGCCATATATTCCAGAATTTCTTCCGAAAATCATTTAAGAATTCCATTTTCATTCAACATACCTTATCCCAACATAATCAGCCAAGAATTGATCGAGTTCCGTTTTAGGTGGCCAAATTCCAAAACTTCTTCCAAAAATCATTTAAGAATTCCATTTCCATCCACCATACAAAATACCATCAATGTCGATTAAAAAATTGCCGAGTTTCGTTTCAGGTTAAAAATATTTGAATTTACTCTGCATTTAATTGAAGTTACTTTGAAAAAACACGAATTTGCTTTGCAAAAAAATTGAATATCATTTGCAAAATCATGAATTTGAAGTGCAACACCTATATCAATTTAAACTCGGAGGCATTTTTGGAAGCTGACTACGCCGATATTATTGTTGCTTTCGTAGACAAAGTTGTGACGGAAATTAATGACGAGCCAAATATTCAACCATGATGGAACTAACATGGCAAACTGGAAGTTAGTTATGCTCAACGCAAAGCAGGGACATAATCCATTTTCCGCACATCAGGGTGTTGACCTTCAATACAATGAAGAATTTGTGGGTCAACCTATAAAAGTATTGCGACCATTCCACAGATTATTTATCGATCCATACCAGATCAGAATTAAATGCTTCCAATTCTCGAACCTCTTCGTACAGCATCAGCAAAAGTATAGCAACGTTCCTCGAAAACAAAATTTTCCATGTATACGGGGTACCCACAACCGTAGTATCTTGGCCACATTCATCAACCGGATCTCTTCCACAACTCTGTAGTGCGGCACAAAATTAGTCATGGCTAGGAGGCTAAACGTATATATGCACTGGATAGATTACTAGTTAATTCAACGGTTAACCATTTGTGTACTATATAACTGAAATAATCGGAACTAAATTTATGAAGTACTCGAATATAAATATCGCAGGAAGTAATAATTATGTGTCCCAAAATAATAATTGCAGTAATAATAATTTTTATTATGGCAATATTTTTTACCTATGCGTTACGGTGCGCGCAGACAATAAATCCATTTGTTCGCCAACATTTTCAAACCAAAAACAAAAATAACAAATCAGCATCCCATAAAAATCGATTAATCTCGATTTATGTATGTATTTTTATGTGTACGTGTACATACGAACAAACACAAATAAATCAAATAATTTATGGTACACCAACCAGTAATTGCAATCACCAACAGAATCATAACCATATACACCAAGCATTCGTCAACGTGAACATCGTGTGTACATTGTTGGATAAAGGGTAAAAATACAAGTGTACCAAAAAAATTAAAATTATGAACTCAAAGTTATTAATTCAATTTGCTGTGTTTGCGGTTTTGCTGAACTCCAATTATAACCGAATTAATGCCGAAGGTAAGATTTATTCATTTATAAATTTTTTAAATATTCTCGACCAAACAATTTGTTTGCATTTAATTAATTTCTGATTTAGAATCTCCATCGGTAATTGATTTAACGTGTCGAGAGGACAATGATTGCACGTCGTTCTTTCGAACGGTGGATATAACCACACGTTGTTACGACAATGAATGTGTATGCTTTGATAGCCGGAACACTAAAGTGGTTTGTAAACCAGCGGTAAGATTTTATGCTCGATTGGTTATATACCGAATTTTTGGTTAATTTTTATGTTTTGCTTGTTTGTTTTTTTTTTGTATATTTAGAATACAAAGCCAAAAATAAATATGATTGGTGATTCGTGCCCGTGTCTCGTCGAACATTCCATTTGCAATCAACGGAATAATACATGCGAGTGTGACAATGAGTACAGTTCTAGTGTAGATAGAAGAAACTGTATTGAGATCGTACGGAACTATACCGTAACAGGAGAATGTGATAAGGATACGTTATGTATTGAACGGTATGGACCTCATTCCAGTTGTGATATGAAGACGAACACGTGCCATTGTTTGCCGAATTACACAATGTCGGACCATCGATGTGTGTCCGTTGTCGTTGGTACATATACTGGTACGTTACTGTATTTTTTTTTATTGGGTTTCTAATTATCTGTTCAATTACCGTTCTTTTTACTGTTCGCTTAAAATTTATTATTTTGGGAAGTGGTCTTTAAGGTTTGAATTTAATTTTTATTACATTAATGAAGTATTGTAGGCTTTCTAAATTATTGTTACCGCAATCAAATTAATTCAAATACGGGGTTGGTTAATAAATCAAACGGAATATCAAACACCATTTTGAGGACTTAAGCAATAATTATCTATGTTGATTTACAACGTCTAATTCGCTGTGAGTGGTGTGTAGATGCCAAGAGCCTGCATCACTTGCAGCTGTTTAACTAATAATAATTTAGAATTAACCATTTTAGCCGAGAGCCCTTCGTGAACTAATTAAATATTTTGTTTTCTGTTTCAGTTCGAACTGACCACTGTGAAAGTGACGCTGACTGTACAGCCAAACAAAACCTTACAGTGTGTAATATTGCAACCAAGGTGTGTCAATGTAGAAACGGTTACATTTTCGCCAATGCAACAAAAGTAAATATATTATATAAAATTTAAAATTTATTGGACATATATTGTAGGAGTAATTTTATATCGTTCTAGGAATGCCTACCCATCTCGACATATGGCCAAAGCTGCACTGATTCAGATGACTGCCGAATGGCAACGAGCAACGGAATTTGTGTAAATTCTAAATGTGAATGCGACTCAGATCACTATGCGCACACGATTAAAGGCAAAGGAGTGCGATGCATTAAAAAAATATACGTTGACGATAACTGCACAAAAAATACGGATTGTTTCGAGGCGTATAGGCGTCACCAAGTAATGGAATGTTTAAATGGCAAATGCGTTTGCTTACCAAACTATATAACGACAAATGATAGCCGTTGCGAATCCGGTAGCATGAGAAGCGTTGGCACAAATCTAACACTGTTAATAGTGTTATCAAATTTATTATTTATGTATGGAATTATTAGATTTTCAATCTAAAAACTAATATAATATGCACATATAACTAAATTATATTTAATCACATACATAAAACATAAAATCGAATATCCGTCACGTACAAATCCTAACTGGCCAGCGAGCAACATACCAACAATCCACATACATTGTACATCGATGCGACTGTGCTGTGAAAATCAACAATATAGAATTATTATTTTCAATCGATGTACATACTCGTACATATCTAAAAACAACTCCATTCCTGTCTATAAATAAATACACGAGTACAAGGAGCAGCAGGCAGTAGAAAGGACACAGCATCCAAAACAATCTTCAAAATGTTCTTATATTTTTTTTTTGTATAAATAAGATATAACATAAAAAAATTATTATTGGTTTATTAAAATTATGCATTTTTATCATGTGCAGTTGGTGCTGCTAGTACTACATACTAAAAAAAACTACTACATGTACTTAGTTTATATTCAACAGTATTTTCTATCGGATAATCAAGACCAAAGCAAAAATATTTTTTTCTTCTATACGGAATCTTAAGAAAATACTGTACCGAAGATTCTAACATATAAAAATGTAAGCAGACAAAACTCTAATATGTATTTATAAACAAATAAATGTAAGATCGTGAATTTATTATAGATTTTGGGATTTTATTTTATGTTTGCTATATACGAGTAGTTTAAGAATCGAATATTCATAATAGATTTTCTTTTTTTTTCCATTTCGTGTTGAGAAGCACTAGAATTTTGTGTAGAAACAACAATTGAATTGTTTGCTTTGCCACAAAGGGGATGCGAACCGTAAAAATAATTATTTAGTTGGGTCGATTACATTAAACATTCTTATGTGTAGTGAAAAAGTTATCTTACTCGTGCAATTAAATATACGCAGAGTTCTTTACTGCCAGGCCCAACGTTACCGGGGACTCTGGTCAGCGGATTGACCAATTATGAAAATTATAGGCAAATTGTTTTATTCCATTGATGTTGGCTAATTTCGGATAAAACTGCAAAATTGTCAAATTTCGTCGTCATCCTAAATGTATAAGGTAAAAATTTTCATTTTTATTTAATTTGATGAAACAAACGAAAAGTTAATTTTATCAAAATTTAGGCTGCACACATTTAACATAAAATACTATAGGAATAGCATATATAAGATTTGGTTCATAGCCGTACCAATATTTCTCCCCCTACTGATTAAAATAACGTTTTAAGCAGTAGGGGGAGAGAATTTCAAAAATTTAATTTTACTTAACGCTAGATGGTGACAGGCTCAAAACAATTGAGCTATGACAGCATTCATGTGAGGAGACACCAAGTCCGCCCGTGTATTTACAAAGAATTCGTGTTCCTATAGTAGCACGCCCAGCCACGCTAATATAACACGCTCACAGCTATATCAGCTTCCTGGATCTATGCAAAATTAGTTTTGGTCAAAACTGTTCCGACTGTCTATAGAATCATTTAAGCATTTGTTGAATAAAACAAACCCAAAATTTAAACCGACCAAATATCAACGTGGTATTCCGCCAATTTAGCGGCAGCATTACATTGCCTTTATTGGTTATGTCGGAAGTGATTAATATTTTGAAGTCGTTTTTTAATGATTACATAAATTTTGACCAAACGGAGGAAAAACAAAAACGTGTAAGCAACATTACTATGTAAAGACGGCTAACATTAACCAGCCAACTAAAAATGAACATCGTTTCTACAACAGAAAAGGGCATCACAGCATAAATGTCATGGTTGTTTGTTCATTAGGCTAAAAATTAGTTAAATTTTTTTCAAAATAATTATTATTTTAGACATACAACCAAAACCTGTTAATCACTTCTGTTGTCGCAAATCATGGAGGATGCTCTCATGATTCTTCTGTATGGTCGACGAGCTTAGAACGACAGTATTTGGAAACTAAAACTGGAAATATAACTTTTTTATTTTACAGGTGACTCTGGGTATCCACTAGAGCCTTAGCTAATGACTCCATATAAAAATGCTCTAGATGGTGGGACAAATTAAGCGAAATATAACGAGATACATTCTAAATTCCCAACTGCCATTGTAAGTTGCTTTGGTACCCGTAAAAGCAGCTCAAATAATAAATGTGTCATGTATGCTCCACAACATTTACATAAAGTATAATGTTTCTTAATTAGCATTCTTTTCTGTGGTCTGTCTTTTCTTTACGCTTCTTTTCTTTCATTCTTCGTATGTCCTTAAAGCAACATAAAAAGTTTCTTTGGTTGCTTGTTGATTCTTCATAAAATTTTATTGTTTTTTTTATGAAAATCAACCTGAGAGTCGACTTGATTTTGTACCAAACTCAAAGTGGTTCTTTTTTTCTTTGGTGGATTTGGTAGCACAGTAGGATCGTTTTCTTTATCCACCGCCTATCCATGTGCATAATCGGTGTCATGAATAACGTTGTCGACTAGTGTTTCGTTGATTTGAATCTCGCCACTTGTTATGCATATATCCTTTGTTAAGTAGTGGGGGCTATAGTGTGCTGCACTTCAGCTTGGATCACCTTCACTGTCAATATTGGGTTTTGAGGTTCCAAAGGTTTGAGCAATAAATCCAATCAACACCCAATTTTAAATCCAGTAGGTTATCAAATTATTCCTCTGAACTGGAAAATTTATAAGATCTTGTTTTGCTTATGATTTAAAACCGCTACGACTCAGTGACTAAATTTTGCCATTTTTACAGAAAATTTGAAAACTATAACAACATACTAATGTTTCACTGTCAATTTTTGCAAATTTTGCTATTTTTCGACTACCTCGACAATATTTACCCCGGTAAAGAAATTTTTTTCTATAGCTTACTATAAAAATTAAAGAACTTTTTGTTCGTTTATTAAATTATATCACATTATATTATTCAATAATATATTGTAGTCATAATATATCACATTTCAGTCTACAATTCAGTCAAAAAAAATAAAAAATAAATAAAAATGTTCAGAGAAAATTATAGAAAGATTAGAAAAAAAAATATTAGAAAAAAGAAAAACTTAGAAATTAGTTCGCCATATGGTATTGTTGGCACTGGGTTTGGGTCAGCCTGTGTGCTTCACAGATTGGATTTTGGCACTGAACACAAATTTTTCTTGTCGATCTTTTCTTTTTCTCTTCACTGTAGCACATAAAACATTGGCCTTTATGTGTTAGCTGACCAGATGCATCACGATCCATTAACTTATCCGGTATAAATTGAATAGCGTTCTGACCTTGTATCTCTTCAATTGAAGCGGCTAGAACACATTGTATTGCACTTCTCGTGGCATAATAACTTACAACTCTTGGAAGCAAGGCTCTCTTTTTTATAAGAGGAACACAGAGGCTTTCACCTAGTTGTTCTAAAAATTGACGACGACGACTGGTTCTTACAGTTTCTTTATTTGATGGATTATTGGTAGTAAAAATAATGTAAGCTGCTAGTCCCGCTATATCGATAATGTTGAAAAACATTGCAAGGGGCCAGCGATTGGTTTTACGTTTTGTCGTATACTGCAACAACATTTTGTCCATAGTATCGACTGCACCTTTGGTTGAATTATAATATAGAATTATCTCAGGCTTTTGCTTCGTTCCAGAAATACTATCGTCGTTATGTTGGTAAATAATAATATTACCACAGCAATAATACCACAGCCTTGTTTGTTTTTGGTACATAAGAGCAGAGCACCATTTTTTTTCCAAAACCAAATTTGCCGGAAAAAAAACCTCTCTGGTCCTTGATGGTTTAAATTCTTCGGGCATACAGCTTTTTTTTTTTTCATCGTGCCAACTATTGATAAGTTCCATGCCAGTAAATATTTTGCCAGTGGCAGAGAAGTAAAAAAATTGTCTGTTGTAACATTGCGTCCGCTATTTTTGTAAGGAGCTATCAGCTCCTTGACCACACACTCACCTTGATTTTTGTCTCGCGCGTTTCCAATTTTTCCTGTGTTTATCTGTCCATTCAATGGGTATGCAGTTTCGGAGTCACAGGCCCACCATATTTTGACTCCATACTTGGAGGGTTTATTTCAAAATAAATGTACGGATGTACTGCGTAAATTTAGTTCGCCCTCTAAACGGAAACAACTGTTCATCGACTGTTATTGATTTATAAGGTCTAAAATTATGTTTCAAATTAGCATTTAATAAATAAAAAATTTCGCTGATCGGTGCTGCCTTATCCGTTTCCATTTGAATCTGTCGAGTGGCATCGAAGTCGAAACGCGTAATGTTATAAAACCGTCGTACAGACATTGTAGCTCGATACAAAGGCTAGACATTTTTTTCCCGAGCTGCGTTATTGGTTCGTAATTGGATTTGTGTGCTCCAATGACAATCAGAAGACCTATATACGCTAAGAATTCTTCCTCCTGTAGCGATTCCCAGACCAATGGTTGTTTATCAGGTTGCACTGTATTATATTTACTATATTCGTTCTGCGCCTTTCTATTGGTATTCCTACAAATTATTGTTTGCATTGAGCTGCTAAATAACGTAGCAAATGTGTCTACGTCATTCAAATTTTTGGTCTTAGGATGAGGACCCATAAATGAAGATTCACAATTTTCATATCTGAATCATCAGCATCATTTGTGGGCAAATAATCCGGGTCAATATCATCGTCATCGAAAAGATCACGCTCATCATCTCCCGAATTCGAATCTGAATTCTGTGAAACACTATATAGATATTTTTGTGTTTCTTCATACGTTAGTCTGCAATATATAATAGTATGTGTTATGTAATAAACCGTTATTTTGTAATTTTTAGCAATAGTTATGCAACTTTTTTGATTATATATATTCTATTTTTTTTATTCATTTTTTATATTTTACACCTGCACACTACCGTGAATAAAAAATTAATCAGTTTGATCTGCACTCACTAAAACTCAAACACGAACTAAATTATAGTTGAGGTAAAAACACGAATAATTAATAAAACAAAAGTAAGAAAAAACAGAAAACAGGGTAGCACTGCAATATTCTATACAAAATTAAAGCAATATTATATGAATTGCACTTTTCTTTACTCTGGTAGTCGTTGTCAAGATTGCGGATTTTTTGTTGTCGACAAAGTGAAGGTTGTGATACTTATAATCTTTCCAAACTTCCACTGGTTTTAAAGGGGGATTTTCGCTGTTTGATGGGGTTGTTAATTCCTACCATAGCCCATTTACCCGTTATTTTTACTGTAGGGAACACCGAAAAATTAAAAAAAAAAATTCAATTATTTCTATTAAAATACCAGTTGTACCCGGCGCACGTTGCTGCGCAAAATAAAGAACATATATTTTTTATCTAAAATGAAAAATTAATGTATTTTTTATCGTAATGTTAGGAGATAAACAATATTCTTGGTCATATAATTTGGTACATAAATGAATAGATTTTATGGTGTGCCAACTCGCCAGCAAGCAACATACAATTGGCCGTGTGAAAAACATGAGTTTGTCAAATTCAAACCAGCAATAGCTAACGATTGCCTTTGTGATTTGTAGCCGCTTGAAATCGAAGGGCAAATCATCTGAAATCATCGGTATGCGTGGAATTAGCACACAACACATCTCCCCCTTTATATTTACCGCTGATGATTGTTGCCTCGATTAAATTTGGTGTTAGTTTTTTGATGGTCTGTCTGGTTCCGTTACATAACTTTGGTGCGTTCAAATTTCGAATGAGCATGACCGGAGAACCATGCGGCTCCATTGAATTTAAAAATTCGGTTGGATAACTGACTACTTGTTCCGCATCCATCACTTTGTCAAACGATTTTTATTTGATTGGTTCTCCGGCCAATTTCAATTGAATTTGTGGATTTACAAAAATCTGGATTTTTGTAGTTGCAAGTCAAGTTTGGGAATACCTTGTAAACAACGGCCTGAATACTCGGCTTCATTTGGCAAAAGTTTAACGGAAACGTAATCTCATTTGTTGAGTGATCAATTGGATCAATTGCCGTTTCCCATGTCCAAAATTTATTTGGAAAATGGTTGGGCAGAGGCTGCTTTCAACAAATGCACACGCATTTTTGTTAAGAGAGTAATTTTTTCAACTCGATTCCATAAATAATATGCTTTGAGGCATGCGTTTAGCGGGTGCTGATCAAGGTATAACGGGTAAGGTTTGGCGAAAATCAACTACAAGAAGTATAAATGCACCTCCCATTGGTTGGTGGTTTTTAGCTCTGGTATTTCGCAGAGTCCGGTGCAGCGCCTCAAGTGATTTTTTATGGGCCATGGTACATTCGTCCCAAATGATAATTTTGCACGATTTAAGGACTGCAGACATTCCTGATTTTTTGCTGATGTTACAGGTTGGTGTTTTGGTCTGGTTCAAATTTAAGGGTAACTTGAGTATTGAGTGTGCTGTTCGCCCACCATCGAGTAGCATTAATGCAATTCCCGATGATGCTAATACGAGTGCTATTCCATTCTGCATTCGAACCGACGCCAGTAGGAGCCTCAAGAAAAAAACCCCACCATTTCCATTGTCTACACGTTGCTTGACTTTGTCGTAGGCATATTTTTGATCAGCAACTAACTAATAGTTTTGTTTGTGTTTCCACGAAATGACGTTGCTGGTTTACATCGTAATGCTGTTCTCGCACCAGATCTCTGTCTTGTACGTCATTTTTGTCCCGTGTGGATGCCGGCATACCAAGTTGATTTAGTACTTTGTTGTTAATGGATATGCATAAATCCTCAATCAATATTAGCACTTCATTAAAAATGTCAGGACACACGAAGAACTTCTGCAATAGGCAAGCCAAATGTGTCAAATGTGCTGAGAATCATCAAACAAAACAATGTCAAAAGCCGCGAAATGTTATACCAACTTGTGCACTGTGCGGAGAAAAAGGTCATCCGGCTAGCTATAAAGGATGCCTGGTGTATCAGAAAAAACTAAATGCTCAGCTACCGAGAAAAATTACAGTAGCAGAGCGCATACACCGGTCTTAATGACTCTGAGTACATTAGTCATAAGAAAGAAAACCAAACTTAACCTTACTAATAAATTTACTGATTGGGAATTATTTAGAGAGAAACTGGATACTCTAATTGAGTTAAAAGTTAGTCTTAAAACTAAACAAGAACTTGAATTACAAACTAAACATTTTATTAACTCCATGCGTGATGCAGCTAAAGAGGATACACCCGTATTAGGTGAGAAAGTCGTACAAGAGATCTACTACCCCCTGGCGATTCGGGAACTGATAAAAGAAAGGCGTAGGAAAAGGCGCGTATGGCCAGAAACATTATTAATTTGGTAAGTAATAAAGTTAACCGATTAATTAAAGAACATAAAGAAGCTTGTACTGAATATTATTTGAAAGGACTGGGTCCTGAAGCTGACAAAAATTATTCTCTTTGGAAAGCTACTAAAAGATTCAAGAGACCAATAATCCAAGTGCCACCTATAAGGAACATAAATGGAGAATGGGTGCGACGTAATGAAGAAAAAGCAGAACTGTTTGCACAACATTTGGCATCAGTATTTCAACCACACGACATACAATCTAGGATTGATCCTAAACCAGTCTATAGATCTCCATCAAATATCAGAAGTGTCACCCCACTTGAAATTGCACAAAAAATTGACATGAATCTGAATCCCAAAAAGTCACCTGGAATTGATGACATTTCGCCAAGGATGTTTAAGGAGTTATCAAAGAGAGCAGTGACTATGTTAACATATATATATATAATGCTTGCTTTCGACTTGCATATGTGCCTGAGTGTTTTAAGGTTGCACAAATCATCATGATAAAAAAACCAGACAAACCAGCCGAGCAAATGGGCTCATACAGGCTGATCTCTTTGTTACCTACTATTTCAAAATTGTTTGAGAAGTTGTTATTGAAACGACTAAGACCAATGATCATTATACCTGACTTCCAGTTTGGATTCAGGAATAAACATTCGACAATTGATCAATTTCATCGCGTGACTGCAAAGATAGAACAAGCACTTGAAGAGAAGAAATATTGCCCTGCCGTATTTCTAGATGTATCACAGGCTTTCGATAGAGTGTGGCATGAGGGTTTTATCTACAAGATAAGTAAATTAGTGCCAAAAAATTACTGCCAATTGCTCGAGTCGTATCTCTCCAAACGAATATTTAGAGTATCACATGAAGTAACATACTCCAACTTTTACCCAGCCGTAGCAGGGGTGCCCCAGGGTAGCGTATTAGGACCCATCCTATATCTACTTTACACTTCTGATATACCGACAACAGAAACAACCTTCATTGGAACTTTTGCTGATGATACCGCAGTATTGGCATCAAGCGAATCGCAGAACCAAGCAGTAGAATACTTACAGCACGCACTCGATAAAATCAGCCAATGGACCAGGGATTGGAAAATAAAGCTTAACGAGCTGAAATCAGTCCATGTAACATACACGTTGCGGCACAAAAATAGCAACATCCATACATTTCTCAATGGGGTACAAATTCCCCAAGCTGAATCTGCAAAATATCTCGGATTGCATCTCGATTCAAGATTGAACTGGTAACATCATGTTAGACAAAAAGCAGAGCAAATGAAAATGAAACAACGTGAGATGTACTGGCTAATAGGAAGACATTCTAAGCTTAGCCTGTACTGTAAACGCCTGATCTACGAAACAATAATTTAACCAATTTGGACGTATGGTATCCAGCTCTGGGGCTGTACTAAACAATCAAATCGTTTAATTATTCAACGTTATCAAAACAAATTTCTACGTACAATAACGAATGCTTACCGCTACGTAACCAACGAGGAATTACACAAAGACCTAAATGTCAAATGGATTGATGAAGTGATCCAGGAATTTGCAATCAAACATGAAAGAAGGTTACTGCAACATACCAACAGTGAAGCAATACAACTTCTTGACATAACACAAGAACTGAGACGCCTTAAAAGAATTAAACCGCATGAGCTAGTCATCTAATAAATAAAGTTTCATTATTGAGAGCAGAATATTGATTTCTGTAAACCCACACTCGCTCCACTTATTAGTTTCAAATAAGTGCGTTATTATCTTTAGTAATAAATTATCATTTGATAAGATTGTACTATTTAAATAAATAAAAAAAAAAAAAAATTAAAAATGTCGTCGGAATATTGTAGATTTGGATCACTTCTGCGTGCATGCCGCAGAATGTCTTCACTGAGACTTTCACGATGCTTTTCCCAGAGTTCTTGTGGGTTCGATGGTTCGCATGTTGTTAAAATGATCGCAAACAAAGAACGTGTTTGTTTTGGATGACACGTAAGCGATGCCTCTGTTAGCGTTGTATTCCAATTATTGTCATTTTCAAGTAATCCAAGCTTGATACATGCCATCGATGGTTTTCAATGCAACGAACGATGTTGGACCTCTGACTGTATGCAATAACAATCTTAAATAATAATATTCAGCGTTGTTTGGATGTACTGTATATACACGTCCTAAAGCATCTGACGAACGTACACCAGCATTCTCTAGAACAATTGCATCTCGCTTTTTTCTCATGAACTTTTTTGTCGATGTGTTCCAGGTGTAGTATTTGGGCACTTCGTGATATAGCAATGTTTTAGCGAAGTCATCAGACGCAAATAATTGGAAAAGGGCGGTGAGTGTTGTGTTGGGTGGTTGCTCAGCTCTATTTTCTCAATTTTGATTGGTGAAGTAGACACGCTGGCCATTTTCTAAGTGAACAGCGAGATGTTGAAAAGTTGAATAGCGTTCGTGGATGTTGAATACAAATATTCTCCAAACGACTTCATTGCTGCTGATGTAGCATCCCATCTGGAATTGAGTAACTACATCGCCTTGATTTGCTAGTTCGAATACTGCCATATCACTGCATTTGTTGGCGTATTTGCAAATATATTTTATTGACTTTACTGAATTGCAATATACTCAACATTAATGTGGGCATCAAACATTTTTGAAAGAGGCAGTTAATACGGCACGATCCATCTGTTGTCGATGTCAACATCTGGATGGATATCGCTTTGTACACTTGCTATCCTTCATGCAGGGTGAATTTATATTAATTTATATTAAGTGCACCGCATGGTCCGTGGATCATATTTTTCTTGATTATTTCAAAAAGAATAGGATCTTCGTCTCGGTTAGGAAGCTCAGCAAATATCACGCTATAAATTTGTGTTGAAACGATTTTTAGCTTCAACCATATTAAAATATGTGCATGTGGAAGACCTCTTTTTGAAATGATGAATACATCCAGCAATGGGTTTCTCCAAAAATTTGGTTCTTAGTGATGACGTCTATCAACCGAATTAGCTTTTGCTTGAATACGAGTAGTGCGAGTAGATCATTTCTGTGCGATGAGTTTTGACCGGTGAAAAGTAGGTCTGTGATTTCAGTCAACTTTGTATTGCATGAGAAGGCGATGAACAGATCTATACGTCCATACTTTCGAATATGTATATGTCATGGCATCTTGTGCGTATTCGTGCATGTGCCGTGGGCTGCCGGTATACGATGCTGGCAAGATTACCATTTGTCCAATGTTAGCAGCATTTCAATCATTGTTAATTGCATAACGCAAATGAATGTATTCTTCAACACGAGGCTTCTATTGATTTAACCGAATGAAGAGAAGACATTCACTTTCAATTTTTGCATACATGTCTAGAATGAACTGATGGAATAGTTCACGGCATTTCAGTATGTAGTTGGGTTCATTTGGACGAATCATAATGCGGTTTGCGTAATAATCCATACAGGAAACTTTCTTCGCCGACTCTTCATTCGTACTAGGGTTGATTTGCATTATATTGAAATGGTAACCATCTTCTCCACGCGGAAATAGCAGTGGATATTGATGCGAATCATACGAACCATGTGTTTCTTAAACGCGAACCACATTTGCGTCCCGACGATGAATGAGTATGTCACGTCGATCGAATTCGGAGCCCACCATTATAACTGCTACATCACCTATCACACCTGGCGGTGTTTTGTCTGCTCTGATTACAACTGTATAATCATCTGTAGGCATTATAATTTCTTTGCTGCTGCCAGCATCAAAGAAACTATAATTGTTAAATAAATATTGTTAATGTTAAAAGTTCCAAGTTAACTGCTATAAAACTACACTGTCACAAAACTAGTTCTAGTGCTTAATTCTAGATGTCACTAATTTCGCAAAATGTCATTAATTTCAACACCCTTCATTGAACATCCACGCACAATTGATGTTAATAAGCGAAATTATAACATTATCCCCACCTAATCCTGTTCGTCCCAAGCGGAATCCTGCATCCAGCAAGCTACCAACCTGCAGTTTAGACAGAATAGCGCCAAACAATCCGTCTCATTCTTTGTCCTTGCCTCTTGACACCAGTCAACCTCGCAGTTAATCTCTATGGTATATAGCGGTTCAGCTTCATCCTCAATGACAATTCACACCGTCGGGACTATCTTCTTGTATATTTCAACCACCTCAGTCATCCTCGAAACAGCTAATGCCTCTAAACATAGCTGCAATAATTGTTTTTCGACCACATTTGAGAACATCGCCGCTTCTGCGACGAGTTTCTAATTTTTCTTTAAGTCATACTTACCGACACCAGCCACGGGTTGCAATCCGGTTCTCGATTTTCTCCGTCACCATCATTTCTAGCATTATCATTTTCCGTTACATAAACAACGCCTACAACCAAATTATCGAAACCATCCTAGACACATGGCCCGTTGTAATCCTAATTTACTATACGGACACAGACCCTAATGGTTCTGGCTGATTAATAAATGGTGCACTAAGAAACGTCGGTTCTGCATACGTTGAATATAAAAAATCCCAAGTATTTCGATTATTTTTTCTTAAGCTGCGGCAATATCCAGGTTGAATTGTTCATCATCGTCGTCGCTCAGCTGATTCTTCTTTTCTGTTGTTTTATCGACAAAAGACTCTATTCCACAAAGCAAAATGGTTC
This sequence comes from Nephrotoma appendiculata, assembly GCA_947310385.1. Lineage (NCBI taxonomy): Eukaryota > Metazoa > Arthropoda > Insecta > Diptera > Tipulidae > Nephrotoma > Nephrotoma appendiculata. The sequence goes on along the minus strand of OX371225.1, from coordinate 26,270,284 downwards.
CTCCAGACCGATATCACATATTCCATTATCTTCATCATCTAGTTCCCCACCTTTATCTGAATGTTTAACCTTCTGTTCCTTATCGCCTACATAATCATTTCATTTGCCAAATATTCTTCCCCTCTATTGGTCCTGTTACTTCTCGATGTTTTCGATGCCTGTTTCCATTTCCTCTACAGTTTACTTTAACTTCTAATATATTTCTTGTTCAATCTTTTAATCGATTTTCCTAAATATTGTAGTTAGAAAATTATTTCATCGACTTCATGTCTATTCGCCAAATCTTCTATCCAATACGGTTCGTACCGCACTAGATTGTGAATCTGCTATAGAATATGGCGGTTACAACACCAACTCTCCTAATATACTTCGATTTCGAAATATTCCCGAATATATCAAAAATAATCTCTGAATAATTTTCGCATTGTGTCTCACAATCTTGGAACAGGAGTAGACATGTTGCCAGCCCTAAAGCTGGTAAGTCGGATTAAACCGATCCCAAGGCATTTCGTCTTAGTTATTATATTAGTCTTTCTTCGACTTTTCTTAAAGCTATGGAAAAAATCGTTGACAGATTATTAGATAGCGACATTTATCTGTCATCACTTATCCCACTCAGTAGCGCTCAACATGCTTACAAATCTGATAAATCGTATAAAATACGATTTTATACGCATCAATAAGGCCTGCCCAAATTTTGGTTTTGACCAAACCATCGCTACAGTGATTCGAAGCCTCTCACTGTTAAGGCTGAGCAGGATTCTCTTGCCGTTTCCGTTAAAGTTTCCAAATGGTGCTCACTGGGAGGTGTTTTGCCACAGCTCTTGTGACTGAGCTGAGTGATCCAAGTTTTGATCACATGACATGCGATTCTCTATAGAATTGGCAATGTAATGTGATACGAAAATACTCACCAACCTTTTACGGCTCAAACTCGAAGAGAAACGATGGACAATCATTACGTGGTTCCACACAACATGTTCCTAAACTCCTCAAATATAATGCTCACATCGATGTCGAGATTTGTTCGTTATTAAAATAGTCAAATACTTCTACAAATATATCTACAACAGATATGACATGCGCTATCAACGAATAATTCGCGAAGAAATTGCAACTTTTATCGATACCAGATACATCAGCGCTCCCGAAGCAACTGGGAGATTACCACAAACGTTAATATACATGGCCATTTTCACGTCGATATTCGTTTGCTGGTTCATTTATTTCAACAACAACAAAAAAGAGAAAAGTGTGACAACTCATCTTTAACTCTAAGCAGAAATTTCATATAATTTTGTTCTTAATAGTGAAAAACGGCCGAGACGACAGAGAGGTGGAAATAAAATTGTAGCCCACATGGTCATCGTTAGTTTGAACAATCAGGAAAATTTCAACCTTCGAGTTCTTCTACTTCACGGTATGGGCGCAACAGAACGGCAAATGAGCCTTGGTTTCTCTTGGTCTGATGCTGCCACATCATTCAGTGTTTCTTCTCTTCCAATTACAACAAGCAGCGCTTAATTCAATCAAGGGACGACCAAGCAAAAGCTAGCGACTCTTCGCCATATAGAATCCTCACCAACACAATGCTTTTTCAAAGATAATCAAAGGGATTGATTTTGCTCATTATCAGAAGCCCAGGAGAATCCGGAAAGGAATATCTTTATAAAACATGTATGAGCTTCTTCCGAGATCAAGGACATTAGATAACTTACTTGCATTCTCATCGATAGGAATATTACTTTTGGTGAGAACTTAGAACAACTATTCGTCGATGAATTGTCATGTAATTTTGTCAACAAAAAACAAGGAAACGCTAAAGTTGACCAAGTAAGTAATCAAAAACCTTCACAGTCACATTCGGATATTCTTTAGCATAGACTTCGTCATCATCGAAGATCCCGAGTGATGTGAAAATTTACTAGGCATTCTTCTACACGTTTTAGTTTTAAAAATTGGTGGAATTTTGATGCTTTTTCTAAAGTTAATTGTTCAAGGTCTTCATAAGCGATTCATTATATGCGAAGCCGTATTTGAATCACATCGAGGCGACACCATTTTCATATCATGTATCGATAACGTACGAAGCGACAACAATTCGCAATTATTGCAACCTTCGTAGAGGCCATCAACAAATCGCAGGGTCAAACTCATGAAACAGCAGGAATTAATTTGCAGCATTAAAGTTTTCCAAAAACCTTTGTACGTATTTACCTTAGGTAGGAAGAAGTACATTATTACTATTTAAAATTTTGGGTTATTCTGGATTGATACCCAGATAGTATTACTAGCCATACAAATACTATCTGGCTATAGTCAGACTGCGATGAGACGATCGAATTTTTTAATACAAAGAATTCATTGTTTTATTAGTTCGAAACCAAACTTCCAAAGTCTTGGCAACCTCACCTTGATGAATTATTACTATTTATTAAAAATTAATATTAATTAATTAGTAAATAATTTTAACTGATATACGAAGTTTTATAATGTCCATGGTGTATTGTCGCCCAAATGATGCTGCAAAATGGAAAATCGTTCGTACAAAATCAACACACAATTGGAAATGAAACAAGTATGTTGTATACGAGGAGGATAAATAAAAAATATTCAAAATATGTGTTTGCATTACATTTTGTTCAATTTGCATTTTTTTTTTATTTGCTTAATTAATAAAGTCTTTGTTTTATCTCATGTTAATTAAAATAATTTAATTTTAGTTGGATGAATGATGAAAATAATAGTTTTTGTTGTACGTATATGCACGATGAATGCAAACGTTCATTATTCAGTATAAAATATAACTGAGGTGGATTTTTTATGGGGTGGCAAGCTTTTTATATTCAGCGTTTATTATTATATTCAATTGAATGTAAATACAAGTATTTTTTTGTTCCTGTTATATTGCAGATGTACAATGATATATGGGGGTACGAATAAAGCCAACCGTTATTACCTCGTTTCACAATTTCTACATAATGCAGTAAAGTTAGTATACTGGAAACTACTTGGTGTCTAATTAGTAGTGTAACTTGCCACCTACATACAACATAGCACGATATATTATTTAAGTGTAACAATAAAAGGGTGATCGATCATGGCAGGCTGTGCTTTATAAAAAATGACTTGCTCTTGTCCGGTTTGGGATTGACGAGAAATGGCAAATTGAACGTGAGATGAGAAGCTAACAGCTTTTATGTTTGGATGAGGTGGTAGGTAGGGGTGTGTAATGAAATCCCGGTTTTCAAAACCCCGGTTTTGTAAATCCCAATTTTTAGAAAATCCCGGTTTGAATTTTTAAAATTTGACATGTGGGAAAATGGAACTCTTAAGTGATTTTTTTGACAATATTCAAAAATGAATTTGCGATGAATTGGCTTATAGGGATGGAATTTGGCCATTTCTTAACAGGTTTTGTTGAAATTCGAGATGTGCGATGGAAATGGATTTCTAAAATGATTTTTTGATAAAGTTCTGAAATATGGCCATCGCGAAAATATCGAATAGCTATTTCATGGACTTTTTAAATTGAAAAAACCGGGATCGGGGTATTTGCCTGTAAGACAAAATCTTGTTTTGCATTCAATCTTGTTTCTTGAATTCTTACCGTATAAAATATAGCTTACCAAAATTTTTTTGGACAAAATCTTGTTCTATAAAATTTTGTTTTGCGTAATAATTATTTAGATTATTTTATAATGAAATAATGACTATTTAGTGAAATAGTTATTCTGGGATCGATATAAAATATTGCATTTCAAAATGTTGTATTAACAAAATATTGCTTTTGTTTTATTAATCTTGCAACTACAAGATGTTGTAATTACAAAGAAAATGGTGCAATTATTTTTCTGTTTAGTAGGTGTCATGATTTTATATATGTAATCCGCTCCTACGAAGGGTTAAGCGGCAGGATGAGCGTTGCGGCCTCGCACGTACCCGTTAGAGTTATCGAAGCCGTTAGCCTCTACAATTATTGTATTTCAAAATGTTGCATAAACACCGACTCCGATAAAATAGAACCAACTCCACGAAACCGACTCCTGCCTCTGACTTCACAGCCTTGGTATTTTCTTGTAAACTTTTGGGCAAGATATCTTATTTTTATATTAAAATATTATTAGTCTGGAGTCATGAAAATGTAATTTTCAAATGATTTTTGGGAGAAGTTTTGGGATATGGTTACCTGGGCAGATCTCGGCCATTTTCAGGAAAATACCCGTTGGATATACTTTGTGTTCTGATATCTTTAACGTGGGAGAATTTTCGTTGCGACACAAGAACGTGGTCAATTTGGTTGACCGTTACACTGTCGTTTGATTTTGCTTTGAATTTAAGGATAAGTTTATATTGAAAATATGTGTTTGCAACCACCAAATTGTACAGTATGGCTAGCTCAATGGTTCATTTGTTCATGTCTCATTGTTGTTTACAAACAAAGTGCTTGAAATTCTGATCGATGGTGCCATGATGTATATGGATTCTTTTTTTTTTGGTGCACGCGGTGGAACTGGCAAAACATTTCTCATGGCGCTAATTTTCGCCGAAATACGATCAAATAATGACATCACATTGGCCGTTGCATCATCTGGCATTGCAGCAACTTTATTGGATGGAGGCAGAATAGCTCATTAAGCATTTAAGCTGTCACTGAGTATTCGAAATAATCCAGAGGCAGTGTACAACATAAAAAAAATATCGTCCATGGCCACAGTTCAGAAACAATGCAAAATTATTATATGGAATGAATGCATTATGGCACACAAACATTCTCTTGAGGCGTTGAATAGAACACGCAATTATACCTAAAAAAAACAACAACAAACTATTTACCGGCACTCTGTTACTCCTTTCAGGTGATTTCAGACAAACACTTCCCGTCATTCCACGTTCAACGTATGCTGATGAGAACAACGCTTGCTTGAAATCATCGCCACTGTGGCGTAATGTTGAAAAAGTTCAGCAAAAATACACATATGCGCGTCCAAATGCTATAAACGGCTAAGATTTGGACACACCGTGTTTTTCACACGGACAATTGAGGCGTTGAGAAGCAAAGTGGTCCAACCGCAATATTTAACTTTTACAGAATATTGATTTCAAAATTTTGGAAAATTTTAGTTTGAGCTGGTGACCGCAGTTTTTCCCCTTATAACTTAAGGGAAAGTAATCAATAATGGTTTTATATGCAACATCAACATCAACAATTTAACTAAAAGTTCCTTTTAATATGGGTAAACTTCAACAATATTATCAAAATTGAAATTTTGTGGGTTGGACCACTTTGCTTCACAACCCCTCAATTATACGGAGCAAGTTCTCGCGTGAGTAAACCATCGAGCTTATTTGTGTTCGCCAAAGACAAACTGACAAAAAATCTCGTACACTCAATTGCTCTTCGAAATTAATATTGATTTCCTTTATTTCATTTTCCTACTTTAGGATAAAAAATATATTAATTTTTTTCACTTTAAATTTAACTTTTATATGAGATCAAACAATGAATATGTCCGTTACGTTAGTGAAATACATTGAATTGAGAACATGAATAGTTGGTGCTTTTTATTGTTTTTATCGGAGGTCATCGTCTACAGCGCTCCATTCCTCTTTCTGTCATAGATCCCATCCCCACACACTTACAATACATTCGTTAATTTTTATTTAACAACCAAAATATTCACTAGAAATAATTTATATGGCAGAGCAACGTTTACCACTCGATTTCTTTAAGTTTAAATAAATAAAGATTTTGTTTGCCACCATGCAAATTTATCAAAAATATATTACAATAATAACACTGTGCTAGTTGAAAAATGTGACAAGCTGGGCACCCAGGGGGTAAGCTTAATTTGAGCTTGGTTTCGACATGTTTTGGCTCTGAGTCAAAATATACCCTCATTTTCACGTTGATAGCTCTTGAACCATTAAGATTTTCTTTATGCTTTCTTCAGCAAAGTTGTTGCGCAGGTCCACCAACAACTTTGCCGAACATATCAAAACCGAAAAACCACATCTAATTTTTTTTTTGTTTTTCATTTCGACGAAAAACACTGTTTTTATCATTTTTTTATCATTTTGTTTAATTTAAATCGAGTAGAATCGATCAAATAAACATTGCATCGACAAATATAGATACAATAGAAACTATTAAAAGAAAGTTAAATAGATTTAGTTAATTTTATGGTGATATTTCCTAAAAAAAAAATCCTAAAAAATTAACATATTTCTTCTCTTTGACAAAACAATGGCGTGCCGTTGCGATAGTGAACAAAAATCCTGGATTTTTCCATCCCATCGTTTTAACCAATTACATCACGTAAGTTATCACTTTAGACGGCAGTCCAAACGAGTGACGAAAGCACCTACTGTGCTAGAAGTCGAACTCGTATATACGAGTTCGACTTCCAAAAAATTAGTTTTTCAGGTACAATTGCCCCAAAAAGTGCCCCAAATATTTTTAACTAGCAAATTATGGGTGTAGACGTCAATACCAATTCAACGATACCTCTAACGTCCAAAACGGATGATTTTGACCAAAGTTATGACATTTGGAAATTTTTCTATAACGTCACGATATAATCTAGCTTTGGTATATGTATATGTTTGTTTGTTTGTCCATACTTCTTTCATTTGATCTCATATTTTCAGGGTTTGTAGTATGTACTTAAAAAATTAAGCAACTTTTGTTCTACAACTTTTTGATATAGCCGCCATGTTGGCCGCGGCCAGCTTGGCGGCCAGCGACCAAATTGCTAAAAAATTAGCCCAAAACTTTTGGTTCATATTTTCAGGATTATTAGCCACAAACCTCACCTACAATATGACATCCATCAACCGTTTGTTCCAGAAAACTCGTATATTTTAGATATTGACCTTCATAACTTAAAAGCCACCTTAATTTTTTGCAAAATTTAATTTTTTGGCTCGAACGCACCCTAATATCGGTCCGTTGCGGTTCATAATGATTGTAAATCAACGTATTACAATGAAACAAATATAAATACGTCATATTATTATCATTGCTAAGAGAATTATTACCAGTGACCCGTTTTTCAAAACAAAAAAAATTAAAAAACTGACAAATTGATGTGATCGAAAAAATCACTAAAAACATTGAACACTTGACAGTCTTCTTGCATATTATCGATATTTTTTTAATCTTTATGATGATTTCTTTATACAGTAGATGTTATCTCCCCTCCCATCGCATGAAGATGGATTATCAGCGAGAGGGTCGCTACCATTAATTTTTGTTTCCAACTAACACACTATAATAATATGTATATTTTGTTGTATTGTTTAAGGAATCAAAAATGAATTGCTATCGAGGGTGTGTGAACTGTTTTGACTGACAGCAATTAAACGAATCGCAATTCAATTCATTTTCAATTTGTCGGGCCAAACACATTGATATCAAATAAAAAACCTCTTAACGAGGTAAATGTTCGAGTGACGAAAGCCGAATTCAATTCACACAATTTCTGATATTAAATTTGTGCCGAAAAAAACAATTGCATTCGATTTGTCACCGATTTTTCGGAATGTTAGTGCATTCAGTGCAATGCTCAATAACAACGCGCTGAATACGCTAGCATTCCGAAAAATCGTTGACAAATCGAATGCAATTGCTTTTTTCGGCACAAATTTGATATCAGAAATTTTGTGAATTGAATTCGGCTTTCATCACTCGATCATTTACCTCGTACAACAGACCCGCCACTTTGCATACAAAAAAGTTGAAAAAAATTGAAAAATAATCTGGGATAGAAAAATCCGAGATTTTTATCAGTCGTATGTTTCTGTGATTGAATGGCGCAGTGACATTTGATGGTTGATATATTGGCGCTCCTTCAAAAGTTAACTCAATTTCAAAAACAAAACAAAAAATCTATTTTGCTTGCCAAACTTCGTTTTATTATCATTAGCACACGTTACATTGTTTTCGTATTTTTTTTTGAGTTTGTTTATGAAGTAAAGGAAATTTTGTTTCTCTTCTTTTTTATGGTGGTGTTTTTTGTTTGTTTACGAGATTATTTTTTTGCTATAGTTGTATTAGTTAGTTTTTGTTAATTATGTATTATTAACACACTTATTGTCAATCATTCGACAAGGTTTTGAAATGCACAACATTTTGAAATGCAATAATTGTAGAGGCTAACGGCTTCGATAACTCTCACGGGCACGCGGGAGGTCGCTGCGCTCCCCCCCGCTTAGCCCTCCGAGGGGCTTTAGATTTGAACTTCGGGGGACGTAGGAGCCGGGATCAGCAAACATGTCGCACTGCGTGCCGCACGTAGGAGCCGATTATATAGAATCTATTAATGACGTCAAAAACCCAAACGTTCTTTTCAGGACGACCAAAAATATATTTTATTAAAAGAACGTATTTATATAATTCCAATGTTGAAAATTAAATTTTACAATTATTGATTGTGAAATGGTCAAATTCAATTGAGCAGGCCCAATTCCAAAAATTCTAGAAACAAAAAAACAGAAAAAAGAAAAAGAAAATAAAAAACGGGATTTGGCAAGCAAAATAGATTTTTTTTTTGATTCTAAAATTGAGTTAACTTTTGAAGGAGCGCCGATATATTGATGCAGATGTTTCTTAATTTACGTGTATAATTTACGTGATGTAATTGGTTAAAACGATGGGATGGAAAAATCCAGGATTTTTATCCACTATCGCAACGGCACGCCATTGTTTTGCCAAAGAGAAGAAATATGTTAATTTTTTAGGAATTTTTTTTTTTAGGAAATATCACCATAAAATCAATTGAATCTATTTAACTTTCTTTTAAATAGTTTCTATTGTATCTATATTTGTCGATGCAATGTTTATTTGATCGATTCTACTCGATTTAAATTAAACAAAATGATAAAAAGTCATAAAAAAAGTGTTTTCGTCGAAATGAAAAACAAAAAAAAAATTAGATGTGGTTTTGATATGTTCGGCAAAGTTGTTGGTCTTGACTTACGCAACAACTTTGCTGAAGAAAGCATAAAGAAAATCTTAATGGTTCAAGAGCTATCAACGTGAAAATGAGGGTATATTTTGACTCAGAGCCAAAACATGTGCCCAGCTTGTCACGAAAAAAAGTTTGCAATTCAAGCACAGTGTAATAATTAAAACAAAATCATAAATGATAGTTGAAAATCTATACTAAGTATATAGTAACGTGGTCTCTCTCTCTCTCTCTCTGGCACTATATCCCATCAAGGGATTTGGCCGCCTCATATGAGGTTTCATAATCATTTTTTCATTTATCACAGAAATTTTCAAATACTACTGCAAGTGCTACGAAAAACTGATCAATATCACGAATCTAAATATATTCACTGAGTATCATACCTGTTGGTATAGAAGGATTATATAATAATCCTAGTCCACACATCATGATTCCACAGGGATATCCAACTAATTCGGCCTCGAGATACTGTTGTTCATCAGAAATCTAAAACACATACCCCCATTACCATATCAGTGGGATAGAAGGTTTATATTAACCAGAGTCCGCACATAACGATCGGAGCACAAAAATTCAAATTTTCACTGTTACATTTTCTTCTGTAGCAGATTCCACAGAGATATCCACTCCTTTCTGATCCCACCAAATGCACAATATAACCCAACTTCCATGAATGTTTCGTTTTGCTGTTGATGTGGATGGTTCGATTTTTTGCGTTTTGGATTATGGTAGTAAATCCACTTTTCATTGCCAGTCACAATTTGAGACAAAAAATGTCATCTTCGGTGTCTTGTAAGCAAAGAAATACAAACCTTTAAACGATTTTCAATGTTGGCTTAGTCAGTTCATGTGGTACCCATTTTCCTCCTTTTTGAATCATTTTTATGGTATGTAAACGTTTGCTAATGGCTGCTTGAGTAACATTTAACTGTTCTGCAAGTTCTTTTTCTGTTTGAGCTGAATTTTCCTTCAATAATGCTTCCAATTCTTCATCTTCGAATTTTTTTTTGTTGACCAGAACATTATATGTTATACCTAAACGTAATATACTCGTATGTTGGATGAAAATAGGATTCTTAAATGATTTTTGAAAGAAGGGGCAAATTCGCAAGGGGTTTATAGTTTGAGTTTACATCAACATACTTTTTGCTACGTTTTTTATTCTGCTGGTATAAACGAGGTATAGGTTTACTTGTATAAAAAAAATGCCGCTAGGCTTTCATGTTCTTATATAGGGTGTGAGAAAACATTTACAAAAAGGGTATAACGTTTCCGTAAAATTTCGAAGTATTTTTTTTGTGTTTCAATGAATCACAAGACTCTTGTTACAAGAATTTAACCAATAGAAAGAGGACAGCAGAACGCGATCCAAGGCCTACAATTTCCTTAGGATACACATACTCAATACTTTGCTTAAACCAAGAGGAAAATAACATTTTATTTTCAGCTGTGTAATGGTTTTCGTTAGTACATATTTATTTAAAAATGTAATATTTTTTTCATTCTTTAACCATTCAAAAATCATCTTTAAACCGGAATCATAAATCAAAACCTATGTAGCTAGAAAATATTCGATTCGAGAAAATAAAAAAATAAAAAATTTGTTTTTATGATTGAAAATAATAAAATTAAAGGAAGCGGATGTACAAAAGACGACATCCATTTACAACAGAAAATAAAAATCGTTTTCCTTATTACAATGAAGTGTGCAAAAACAAACCGGAAAAATCCTGAATCAACTGTACTGTGTAATATAAAAATTTATTTAAAAATGTAAATTTTAAAAAATTAAAATAACATCGACGACGGCATTCAATTAATAAATTAATTCTAACATTTTCTCCATCCTATCTATATGCATATACATCTTTTTTGCTACGACCGGTTACGCTGCTTTGTCCAGACAATAACTCTCGCTCCACATCACAAAGCACTAGAAAGATATGGGCAAAAATTATGTCAATATTGCAATAAAAAAATTATTATTTTCGAAAGTTTATGTTTCGTCGTGTAGACGATACGATGTTCACTAATTAAATTTTATTTTCGACAGCAAAATTAGATGAATGTTGCAAAGGATGTACAAACAGACTCAAATCTCGACCAACTTGACCAACAAATAAATTTAAACAAAAATAAAACGTTAAAGTTGTTCAGTCTTATCACTTAAAGAAAAATAAACGATAAAATGAGAAACTAACACAGGAGAACCATTTATGTGATTTTAGTTTTAATTAAATTTTGTAGTTTTTTCTTTTTTAGTTGAAAACTTTGATTATCTTGAAAGATATTATATTTTTTTTTTTTTTTTAACGAAGAGGAACTTCACAAGATATAAAGTACTTCTCTAGTTAGAAACAGCCAACACAGAACTAATCAGATACAATTGTCCAATCAGTTAATCTCAATCTTTCTCATTCCTTTTAAGTAAATCGTCCTCTTTCCAAACATTATGTATGCATTTTATGTATAACACTAACCAATAGTCACGCGATTGTACTCACTCGTATTTAGTAGAATCTTTTGGTTCTCACAAGAAAACTGAAAGCATTTGAATCAACTGCTTTTGCCAGACCCAAATTACATTCCGGGAATTGAGAATTGCAAGAACTTATTCCTCCACACAAGACAATACTAAACCAGAAATAGATTGTGAAGATTTTTTTTAAAGAAAACAATTTTTAAGAAACGTCATGTTAAGGAATGCAAAACGAGTGGAATTATAGCATTCACCTTAAAGTTGTTGTTGATGCTTAGGGAATCAATACTCATTTAAAGAGATAGTTGTATCGTACTATTTAGCACAACACACTTTAGGCCTACCTTTAATCGATTTAATGCTGAATGCTGTCGTTGAATATCGCTAAATGGCAGTGTATGCCATTTGGCGAATTTGTCTCTCAAATGTTACTCAGGTACGCTTAAAAGTAGCCGTGTGCAATGAGGAACTGTCAATAATTAATTCCTCCTGTTTCTCCATCTTTATTTTCCAGGATATGCATTTTTCTTGGATGTATTGCCCGGCGTTCCATGGTGGCAGTATTTTACGTTATATCTCCTTGAACCTCTGCCCATATCCCGACACCAAATAGCAAAATCGGTGTACTTGATTCGCAACTGGCTTTTATTCTGTCAAACTGCCCAATGAGATAAAACGTGTTTGGCTGCTTAGTCTGCAGTGTGTTAGATTACGTCAAGGACGGACCAATCCTTGGTCTTTTCGTATTGTAACTGTATTGTAACTTCTTGTTCGGTAACTATTGTTGTAACTATATCTCCATCTCACTTTAACTACGTTCATGCTGGCATATGTTATTAACTGACAAGATAAGACATGCAGTGTACATATGTAACTTGTAGCATGTATGGATTCCGCTGCGGAACAATTTTTAGGTGCACACTCTGAAAATCATCGAGGTCTGATCCTTTCCTATTTCTTAGAGATTGATTTAACAGACTCGTAAATCATTTCTAGAGATAACACCGGCACGAGATTTACCTCTGCTCTCCGTATGTTATGAATGGCTTCAATGGCAGTATTATGTTTATTCGCTCCAAGCTTCTTATCTACAAGTTTGTAGCCAATATCCCTCCTGATGTTCCTAGCTGTATGATTGCTGGATCATTAGTATGCTTCCTCTCGTAACCTGGTTGCATCTGTCACCGTGAGTGCATGTAAATTCCTCATATCTATGCTCTGGTCTCCACTATCTTGGAGAAATTACATGTCTCGGCGATTAGCTGCTTGGTGTTTTTCACAAACGCCTTTATCTCGCTTGCATTAATTCTCTGCTTTGAAGTTGGCTTCTGCCTCTCTATGGCCAAAGTTCTTATGGATTGCTTCTCACTCGATCATACCATATTCCATCGTCGCATTGCCTCTATGTTCACGATGTTGTCGTTTGTCCAGTGACTCTCTCAATGCACATCATACTCAACGGGCATCATGCTTCTTAGGCATAGTTTGCGAGATTGATTTAAACGTTCTGCTTGTTACTCTTAAAGATCTCTTGGTTTCTATTTCATTTCCATTGAATATAGTCTCAATAGTAGCCGATACACACTAATTTCTAAAAATTTTGTGCGCTAACATAAATTTATTTTTTTTCAGTGAAATTCTAGATTACCTCTACAAATTTTACTGTACTGTAATATTTTGCAATTACATTCAATAATTGCTTGAATAAAACGCACAACTGATGTATTATCGGTATAAATTTAACGATATTATTATTCATTTTATAATTAAATTATTTTTACTTCACAAAACTCACAAAAATAAATAAAATTTACATCAAGGTGAGGTTATCAAGAAGATGGAAGAGTTTGGTTTCGAACTAATGAAACATTGAATTTTTTGTATTTAAAAAACTCTTCCATCTTCTTGATAACCTCACCTTGATGTAAAAATACTATCTGGCTATCAATCCAGAATAACCCAAAATTTCAAATAAAATTTAAACGTCAAAATTTTAACTTTTTAACTAGTTGCATTTGAAACAGCAAATCGGTTAAAAAATGACGTAAGTTAAATATTTCTTACCACAGTTAAAATATTTAACTTTTTAACCATTTGGAACACAGACTAAGTGCTTATTTCAATTGGTTTAAATTCCGCATAAAAAGTTAAAAATGGAGGTGAATAAAAATGTCAAACTTTTTATCAGCTTCAAATGACAATTGTTCGCCAATAGTTTTTATTTTTAGAACAACTGGCAATTATACCAAGAATAAAATTGACGTTGGAAATTGATTAGAGTAATGCGTCAAATTCTGTGTGTGAAGTAGAGTGGATTAACAGCAATTACGAAGATGAAGTGGACTACGATTTGAGTTTTGAGATTTGAGTGCCATCTAGGTTCTGATACTCCATCGGGAGCACAGTTAAAAACAAAAAAAAAACAAATTGGATGCAATATAGTCGATTCCGCATAAAACGAAATGCAGGAATTAATAAAAATTGTTAAGCAATTGCTGATTTTGGGAGAATGCAAGTGGGAGTTTTACAATTTGTGAACGATATTTTATACAACAAAAATAAAAAACAAACATTTCTATGTAAAAATAATTATTATTCATTTTTACGAAATTCATATGAAAATGTTCTTTATTTAGTGTTTACAATATTGAGATACTCCTTAAAAGTGTCTCTAATTAAAAACGCTTGTCTGCTGTCGTTGAATCTCGGCGTCCTCAAAATTATGAGTAACTAAAATGTCGCTCGTACAACTTTCTCAACATTCTCTGGGAGCATATTTAAAGAATTTCCGTATACACGAAATTTTGCGGTTAAGATGCCAAAAGCATTTTCGATTTTAGCCCTCGCCGAAGATAATTTTTTATTAAACAATTCCTTATCTTTTGGAAGGAGTCGCCCAGAGTATGGCCGGATAATATTATGTCGTAATGGAAATGCAGCGTCACCAATGAAGAGACATGGGAATTCTACATTTGTTCAATATCTAATTTCCGAAGGTGCTCTGTTTCAAAATGCTATCGTCGCTCTGGCTCCCATATGCACCAACACCGACATTTGGCATTCCCGTATTGGTATAACAGACCTCAATAATTTTCTCGTACTCGCCTTCAGTCGGTGGAGACAGGTAGATGCTGCTCAATTCATCCCAAATTATTTGGCACACATCTAATATTATTTCACGCATGGCCGACATGACAACTCGTTGCGAAAATACCATGACAATATTTGTCATGCTGGACCATGAGCTAAATGTTTAAACGTTACAATAAAATGAATTAGTATAATGTTAACATTAAATTCATTTAAAATAGTTATGCTTACACTAGTGCCAAAACCCATCTAAATTAGGGATCCAATCGAATAAATTTTTTTTTAATTTCTTTTCCAATAAATTATGCAAGATTTCGAATTGGATTATTCCCATCCTAGTTGCGTTCCTAAATTGCGCTGCATCTTATTCTTTAGTTTTAAGAAACAGCTTAGACAATAAGCCATGCATCTCGTTCATTCTCAGAAAATAAGTCACGGGTCCATACTCCTCTCGTTTTCGATCTTCGGTGAAGATCGTACAACCGAACTAATTTGATATTTATGATAACATAAATAAACCAGAATCAGTGTGTTGAAATTATCATACTTATAGCAAATTCTTTCGAAACAAAATTTTGATCTTAGATCGAAAAAATGACTGCCTATTCAATGCATTTCCGCACGTCTGTTTCCAGGAAGTTTGAAATATTCATTATTGTTGAATTTTATTTTAAATATTTACTGAAATATTTAATATAGTTTTCTATATTGATTAGATGCAGTATACGCCTAAAAACTATGTGCTCTTTATACCAAAAATTTGTTTAGGTATAGAATCATGAATTACGATTGATGACAATTTATATCGTTTATTAATAAACTTAACGTGCTTGTCAATCTACAAGTTCTTAAATCTTAATTGTTTATAGAAAGCTTTCCAATAGGAATGATATAATTTAAAAATTAAAAAAACACATAAATTATAAATTATTTATTCAGTGAGACCATTATGTATGGAAAATAACATCACTCAAATGACCACCACGACTTATCCGTACGTACTGCATTCTGTCAGCCCAATTTACTTTAATACTTTTTCACATAAATTTGGCTGTATTTCACTAATAACACGTTGAATGCTGATTTTTAGATGCTCAATTGTTGTTGGATTATCAGTATAAATTTTTGAGTTAACATATACCCAAAGAAAGAGAGCACAAGGTGTTAAATCACACGACCTGGGAGGATAATTAACTGGACCAAATCTTGAGATAATTTCATCACCAAATTTTGTTTTCAATAAATCGATTGTTAAGGTGGTTATGTTGCAGGTGGCACCATCTTGTTGAAACCACATATCTTCTAGATTATTCTCAGCAACAGCAGGAAAAAAAATCATTTAACATTCTTCTGTATCGTTCTCCATTGACTGTTACTCTTCGACCATTTTCATCAAAGAAATATGGACCAATCACTCCACCAGCATGAATTGCACTACGATGGTGGGCTAATGGCTTCAGTTCTTCAACCATTTGAGTTTTGTAAGAATGTAAACCCAAATCTTTTCTTAAAATTCTCCATGTTGTTGTTTGAGAATGATTTAATTGTTGAGAACGACGTGGAACCCATAAATTTGGATTTTCTCTTACACTTGCTGCTACCAAATTAATATTTTCTTGTGTGCGTGCATTTCGTACGTATCGTGTAAAGAAAATTCACTTTCAAATTTGTCTACAATACGATGAATAGTGAGTCGATTAACTGAATAACATGGTCTATGAATTCAATTTCTCTCAGTATTGACAAATGAGTACTGATTTTGATAAAACAATTTAACAATTTCTCAACGTTGTTGAAGCGTGTATCTTCCCATGATTACATGGCATAACCTATTGAACACAAATGACATAAGAAATGTCAAAAAATAATACGCAGTATTGCCATTATCATTCCTATATTGGAAAGCCCTTTATTAATAATGAGAGCTGCTTTTCTACTTAAGATACGCGAGATAAAGGAAACAGTTTTAATAAAAAATTATCATTCAATTTTCTTCAATACCAAAATTACCGTGCTGTATTCGTGGTGTAATTTTAATTCGGAATGGAGCTACATTTTCTACTTACATTTACACTTTTTCGGAATAGCTGCACTTTAACCGAGAAACGTACCAATTTTTTTGGGCTGACAAATTTCGGGCTAACTTCAATGACATTCAAAAACCACGGACCACATAGATGATTTTTGTCATTTTAATCAGGATTTAAGCAATTTGGCCCTACAAACCGAAGTTAAAACCTATAGAACCAGTGCATCCAATGGAAATCATTAGCACAATAAGGTGATTTCAGCGGTTAATAATATCATCGCTTTCAATAAATCTACGGAAATAACAAAGAAAAGTCAATTTTCCATGAGTAGAATCACAACTAGAAACATAAATCTATAGTGAGTATAAAATAACACAACATAAATATGTACAAATCTACCCCATTCGAATTAATATTCATAGAAAATTTGTTTACCGTTATTATTAGAGATAATATCGGTTTAGATATTATGTGTAGTGTGTACATTTTGTAATTATTTATTTGATTAGGCAACGGTAGACTCTAGTATGGATTACTAAATAATAATGATAATATTTTTCATACTTTTATACACACGGGTATATTTTCAGATATAACCATTAACCTTATTACCAATAATCATTATAATTTTTACCTTGAATTGTATCAGTTTATTTGTTGATATCATTATTGTGTTATTATTTTATCGGATACTCGTATAATGATAGGCACCAGTTACGAATACAAACGGTTACTGCGTGTATACAAATTTACGGGACGGTTTCAGCAACTTTTTATATTTACCGTACTTAACGAAACAAGGTTAGTTTTCCGAAAATAGGGATGTTTATTTTTAAAACATTGTACCTGCTGAATATTTATCTGGTCCGGATTTTTTTGGACACTCGGTATATGTCTACATGTTATTAAGATAAATAAAGTACAAATAAAAAGTTGATTAAACATACGAGGGTATATCAAAAAGTCTTGCAATATCATATGAAAAAAACGAGTGAGTGAGACAACAATATATTTTTCAAAACCATTTTTTGTCACGATGAAACTTCTAGAAGAACATTTCGATGTAAATTTTACGGTTCGTTTGTTTTTGTCAATTTAGTAACATGTGTTTTGAATTTTTCTTAAAATGAATGAAATTGAATATCGCGCCGTTACTAAATTTTTCTATAAAGATGGACGAAATGCAATTTATATATTCAACTATATATCAAAAGTTTACGGCGAATCTGCACCATCATATGCCACAGTAACAAAGTGGGTAAAATTATTCAAAAGTGGTTGGGAGTCATTATAAGACGTTAACCGCTCGGGTCGGCCAGCAGATGCTATTAGCCATGAAAACGTAATTTTGGCTGATTCTATTGTATTGGAGGACCGGCGTATTTCTGTTCCGCGGTTAGCGTGGAGACTTTCTCTTTCATACGGTACCACATATACTATATTACATGACCACCTTCACATGTCGAAAGTAAGTGCGCGATGGGTTCCCCGTTTGTTGAATGCTGAACAAAAAAAAATGCGTGTTTAAACTTCAAAGGCGATTTTAGATATGTACAAAGCAGATCCAGAAAATTTCTTGGGTAACATAATAACAGGCGATGAAACATGGCTTCATCACTGGGATCTGGAATCCAAACAAGAATCGATGCAATGGATTAAACGTAGTGAACCACCACCAAAGAAATTCAAAACTCAACCGTCTGCTGGTAAGGTTTTGGCAACAATTTTTTGGGATGCTGAAGGAATTTTGATAATCGATTATATGCCACCGAAAACCACAATCACAGGCATATATTACGCAGAGGTTTTGCGAAAATTGAAAAAAGCGATCCGGGAAAAACGGCCAAGGAAAGTTAGGAAAAAAATCTTGCTTCTTCACGACAATACACCAGTGCGCAAGGCTAATATTGCTCAAGCTGCATTAAAGGACTGCGGCTTCGTGGAAATTCCGCATCCACCGTACAGTCTAGACTTGGCACCCAGTGACTACTTCTCTTTCCCAATTTGAAAAAAACACTAAGGGGCCGGAAATTTTCCAGTGACTATGAAGTACAGTCTGTTGTAAATGAATATTTTATGGAGCAAAAGAAATCTTTTTTTTTAGAGGGTTTAGGTAAGTTAATTGATCGATGTGACAAATGTATAAACCTTAAAGGAGATTATGTCGAAAAATAAAAATATTGCTGTCTCTCTCACTCTTTTTTTTCATATGATATTGCAAGACTTTTTGATTTGCCCTCGTAGGACGTGTATACGAGTATATTGTGTTATGTGTTCTAATAATATTATTTACAATTATTGTGTTTCGTTGTTTAGAAAAGGTGAAAATTTATTATTATATTTTCCACAGTAACAAAAGAGCTTTTTGTTATCGACCCCCTCTCGTACATAATCTGTAAATATTATTCTCGAGTATGATATGATATCGTTGAATTAATCTGTTAATTATTTTGTTTGGTTTTTAATTTTTATATACTGATGTCTGTTGTAGTAGACGGCATTATTTCATTAATAGAACAAAGCATTCATAACAACATGAAAGCTAATATTCATGAAATTTAATTAACAGTTTTTCGTCAGAAGTATAATTATTTTTCATTAAACATTATGTCTATAACCGGCATCCGGGTAGCCATTTGGTTTTAAAATGCTCATAAAACTTCACATAACTGGCATGCAATTGTAAAAGTTATCAATTCTCCAAAAAACATTCATCAATTAGTCAGAAAGTACCCTCACATCCACAAAGATGAAGTAGCTCAACCATTTGAGAAAATGGTACAAGAAGGTATCATTCATCCAAGTTATTCACCTTGAAGTAGCCAAGTAGTAAAAAAAATTGTGATTGGCCATTGACTATCGAAAACTCCATGAGCAGACGGCAGAAGATCAATAACAGCTATTGCCTAATATTACGAAAATATTAGACTAAGTCGGAAAATGTATGCATATTTTTCGACGTTAGGTCTTGCAAGTGGATTTGCAGATAGAAGTGAAGCCGAGAGATATAGATAAGACAGCATTTAAATGACTTGGCATTATGAGTATATCAAAATACCCTCTGGCCTTGAAAATGCACCATCCAGACCTTCTATATTTACTACTTTCCTTCAAGGACATTTTCGAAAAACGTCCCAGATTTCAAAAGGTTTCTAGGTTTAATCGGTTACTGTCGAAAATTCATTAAAACCTTCGGCGACGTAACAAAATCTCTTGCATCACGTTTAAGGAAAATAAGAACATTTTATTAGACAAAGCTTATATCAATTGCTTCAACAGATGTAAAGAACTGTTATGTAACACCTCTATCCTACAATATCCTAAAGTAAATTAAATAATAATAATAATAATAATAATTATCCCAACGACCTATTACCCCTCCCAACCGCGCGCGGGGAGTCTCCATCTGTATTATTATTATTTTTTTGAGTATAATTCAAGTGAATTATAAACAAGGATATCGAGTTGCCTAACCAGTGAAATTGAAAAATTGAATGTTGAAACGGCTAAATATGTAAAGTATAAAAATCAAATATGATTATAAATGAATAGCTAAGTGAATAGTTAAGCAAAACGATACCCATCGCAGACGGAAGGAAAACGGAAGTCAAGTCTGCTTAGTACAAGCAGATTTAAAATAGATAAAACAAGATAAAATAAAGCAGAATAAAATGAAACAAATAAAAACAAATAAGTTAAATTAAACATCAAACTATAATCAAGAAAAATAAAAATGTTTTTTCAACATGCGTTTCGTCATATTAAAATCGATCAAATGGAAGTGCTGATTAGCTTCGAACAGCATTCTAGAGACGGGCTCATACTTTCCGTAATCAGTTCGATGAGGGTCGATTCTAAACATAGGTACCGTTCTTAAATCTCGTGAATTTATATTTAGATTAATTTTACCAAGCAGTAAAGAACCGCCGGTTAGTATTTGATGAATGAAAACCACGTCTGCAGCAACTCGGCGCTTACTAAGTGGTTGTAATTTAATTAGCTTTAGACGATCCTGATATGGAGGCAGGTTGAACATGTCCACCCACGGTAGCCCCCGTAAAGCAAAGCGAAGAAATCTTCGCTGGACTGCTTCAATCCTCTTAATATGAACCTCATGATAAGACGACCACACCTGGCTAGCATACTCGAGCAGGGGACGAACGAATGTTGAATAGAGAGCCTTCGTAACATAAGGATCATCGAATTCTTTCGACCAACGCTTGATGAAACCGAGGGCAGAGTTGGCTTGATTGATAATACGATCGATGTGTTGTCTGAAATTCAATTCACTGTCGCAAATGACTCCCAAATCACGAACAGAACTGGCTCTGGTAATTGCATCGCTGTTAATGTAATAGTTGCGAGAAATGGACTGTACACGTTTTCGAGAGTAGGTGATTGTCTGACATTTACCCACGTTCAGATCAAGGTTGTTCTTTGAACACCAAGTGGAGAAGTTATTGAGATCGGATTGTAATAGGCTCTTGTCGGTAATGTTTGAAATCCGTTTGTAAATCTTCATGTCATCGGCGTATATAGATATCGATGAATTTTTTATTAAACAATCAGCGTCGTTGATTGATAGAATGAAAAAAATTGGCCCCAGATGGCTGCCCTGGGGCACTCCAGATGTTGCTGATATATGAGTTGATACTGATGACCTGAATAGAACATGGTATAAACGGCCTTTGAGATAAGAGCCCACCCAACGGAGAATTTGGGGAGGAAAGCCAAGGACCCTAAGCTTAAACAAAATAACTTCATGAGAAATCCTGTCAAACGCCTTGCTAAAATCGGTGAAAATAACGTCAACCTCTTTTCCTGCTTCCATCGTATTTAGTGTTTGTGAAGTGAATTCAATAAGGTTTGTGGTCGTGGACCGTGCTTTGAGAAAGCCATGCTGCTTGTCGGAAAACAACGGTTTACAATGAAAGTACAGTGAATCATACACAATACTTTCAAACAGCTTAGGAATACTAGACAATTTTGCAATAGGTCGGTAATTACAGATGTCTGATTTGCAGCCGTTCTTATGAATTAGAACTATAAAAGAGCTTTTCCAAATGGATGGAAAAATTCCAAGCGAAAGTGACTTTTGGAAAAGTGTCGTCAGTGGCTGAGCAAGAAAATCACTGCAGTTTTTTATGACGATGGATGGTAGACCGTCAGGGCCGGATGAAAAATCATCTTTAAGTTCGGAAATCTTTTGTACCACGGAATCATAATCGATTTCAATGGAAGTTAAGGTTGTTTGATTACAATTATTCAAGTATGTAAAGTAACATTCATCAGGTTTAAAATCACTGCTTGTGAAAGCCAGACTGAAGAAGTTAGCAAAATCGTTTGTTATGACTTTAGGATCATTAGAGGAATGATCCTTATATCTGAAAGTGGAAGGGTATCCGTCGGACTTTTTCTTCATATTGATAAAGCGCCAGAAACACTTAGGCTCAGCGATTAGATTGGATTGCATGAGTCTGATATAATTCCCATAAAGTTCGTCAGACAAACTACTGAAATCATTATAACTATTTAAATAGTTAGAGTAATCAGAGTCAGATTTAGTTTTCAGGAATCTTTGCCAACGTTTGTTCCTAAGGTTACGTAACGTTCGTAATTCATTATTATACCACGGAGGGGATGGCGATACAGTTTTTTGGCGGGTATACGGAATGGAATGTTTAAAACATTCAAAAACTGCAGAGTAAAAATTGACAGTTTGTGTTTCTATATCGTTGTGATCATTTAAAATTGTGTTAAACTCATGTAAAGATTTTGACCTTACTACTGATGCTAGTAATTTTACAATAGGTGCAGTATTATCCCAGCGACAAATTGAACTAGACAAACATATTTGTTGCGGTTCTCATACCCTCACTAAAATACAGCAGAACCATTTGCTCATGTAAATATTTCCGACCTTATACTTATTCGGTTGAAAGTTCAAGGTAATTGCTGGATTGAATGGTTGGAGCCTAACTCAAAACTAATCCGCTGGTGCCAAAAATTATCTATATTAATAAAAGTCAATTGGCGCATGTATGACTGATCATTACTTGAGAACGGCTCGACCGATTTAGCTAATTTGTTTTGTTGTGTTTGTGATTATCAGGACAAGGTTTGTATGAAACAAAATTTCACGAAAATCCACCGGAAAATTCGGAAAATCGAAAATGATGTTTTGTAGGGGATTTGGACGTATCCAATCCAGATGGTTTTTGAGAGGAGAAAAATTGGAAAATCTGAGTGGAAAACTCGGAAACTTCCGGAAAAACCAAAAGGAAATTGATTTTTTTTCTAGCGCATCAGTTGAGAACGGCTCGATTTGGCTCAATCTCTTTATGATCGAGGAATTGAACGAGAGCGGCAATGCGATTGAAATTCTTTGAGTCAACCAGTACGAACAAAAGTCCAGCTTTTGACTCAGCAGCAGAAAATCGCGTACGATACACATTGATGATAGCAGCCAACAACGGTTACGGAGGAATTTTCTACCTCGATGCACCAGGCGGAACGGGCAAAACGTTTTTAATTTCATTGATTTTAGCTTCGATTCGCGCACAGAGTCAAATAGCACTGGCAGTAGCATCATATGGGATCGGTGCCACATTATTAGAAGGAGGACGGACAGCTCATTCTGCACTCAAACTGCCACTGAATTTGCAAACGATAGATAAACTAACGTCCAACATTTCCAAAAAATCAGCAATGGCGAAAGTACATTACAGATCCAAATGAAGTCGTTAATTATCTGAATTTCTGAATTCATTGGATTTGCCAGGAATGCCGCCGCACAATATGCAGTGCAAAGTCAGATCGGTGATAATCATGTTACGCAACGTGAACCAACCAAAACTATGCAATGGAATAAGATTCACTGTTAAGAGGTTGATTGCTTTAGAATGGAAACCCAAAACTCTGGAGCTTATCTTTTAATTTCAGGGTGCTTAATAGCCAACAGTGGTTTGTGGTTTTTTTAACCATTGCTGGTATTCCACTTCTGACACCAAATGTTATGAATTTCGGGCGTTCGATATGGACTCGAATAGGATTTTGCAAATAAAATACTGTTCGTTTAAAGTTACAAATTTTATATAAATCAATTGGAAGAAGTTCTGGAACATCGGGACGGAACTTGGCTATTTCTTAACCTATTACGATGGGATTTGGCATGTTGGAAGCAAATAGAATTTTAATATGTTTTTTGTAAGAAGTTTTGAATTTTCACCATGGGATCACCAAATACTGGATGGATATACAATTCTAAATTGATTTTGAAAGAAGTTCGGGAATATTGCCTTCCTAGACAGAACTCAACTTGTTCATAACCGTTCATGAAAAATTGCCCATATTGAATAGAAATGATTCTAAAATGGTTTAAGATTTTAGGAAAAACTTCTCGATCGTTACTTAGCCCAATCACACAGATACTATCTGTTTAATCAGCCGATTGAACTTATGCAGTTTTGCTTTTCTAAGCAAACAATAACAAGTATCGGGCGCAGAGATTCTGCTTGAAAAACAACTCGATAATATGTTTACAATCTTTTCACAATTTCACATAAGTTTGGAGGAAGTCCAACCTGGTGTACCTTAGAAGAAGTTGTTTAGTATTTGTGAAGGATTATCCGTTATTCATTACTAACCATCGGAACGACAAGATCCGAAAACAGATTTACTCCGAACACGGAACATAGTCACATTAAATCGCACGGAGAGTCTCCAAAGACTCTTTGAACAGATAAGTTTAAGAACAGATCGTCTAGTACTGCAGAAAAGTTCACTCCCTGTGGAAGTAATAATATGGACAAGCACGAATTTTAAGAAGTACCCCTCATCAATAATTTATTTCACCAACTCGTAAATGTTCATGCCTGAACATTAAACGCGATCAAACCAAACATGCTTTCTACAAACATCTCACAAAAGTGTTGACAAAATACCACAACACGTCATCATAATAATTTTGGGCGAATTTAATGCGCGCTCAGCACCTTGTCCCGCTGTAACTGCCAGCATAAAGCGGTCGTAAATATTTTTTCGTTCATGAATCAGTAGTAGGACATTCCGAGTATACAATCGCTGCCATTTCTGCTGTATCGTACTGAAGTTCACGATTCATTTCGATGTCCATTAAATCAGATGCACTTCGATTTGGCGAACTCATACCAAAATGACTGAGTAGTAAATTGGCAATGACAACGCAAAGATCCTCGATAGAATCAATGCCTTATTGTAGATAGCGTCGTTGAATGTAATCGTTAGATCCTTGCACCGTGTACGAATTCGATGCAATAATACATGAGTCATTGAATATTTGTGCTTATCCCACAAGGTATCTGCTCGTCCCGGGGAACATGTAGTCAACACTATAGCGAATAGTAGACGAATTTGTGTTGTTGTATAGCCCAAAGCTGTTTCAGCAAGCATATCGTACCATTTATTGTCGTTTCGAGCAAACCGAGTGCAAGGCATGCATGTGCTTTATATGTTGAATGTTGTTGTCCATTCACTTTGCGTATATCTTGAAATGACAATGGGCTGGTAGCATTAACCAACAATAGTCGCAGATAGAAGCACTCAATCTACCTCGGAGTGACTGCATATACCCGGTCCAAAGTTTTTGATTTGAATAGGCCAAGGCACGCATCAATTAGTGATCCTTTCTTGCGGGGCATCCATTTTTTGTTCGATTCCATGTAAAATAGCATGGTACTTCGGAGTAGTGTTTGTAGTGTTTGTGCAAAGGCTCCGAAAGTATATCCGCCCGATTACACAGTTCGAAAAAATCGATGAGTGTGCTTTTTGGTGGATTTATGGCACGCTCAATTGCTGTCTCGGTGGTGAAAAATACGCGCTGGCCGTTTTCAAGATGGTCGGCTAAATGTATAACTGCTGGCTCCCGTCCATAAATTGGGAAACCAAAGATACGCTAGACAGCTTCATTGGAGCTGATGTACCGACCAATGTGGTAGCGCATTATTCCGTCGTTGTTATTCAATCGAGTAGCATTCACATGCATAAACATTCTTGATATTTAGCGTAAATGATTGCTCGCCATTATCAGTATTTTCAATATAGGAAAAAAAAAACTTTGCACATTTTCCATCTACCATGCAAGGCGATAAACGATTCGGATCATCGCATGAACCATGAAATGTTTATGGTAACAATATCGAACAGTAGTTGATCAGTAGACGGATCTGGAATTTTCGCGCAAAATTACACTATCGAATTCCTCAGGGCGTATTTTGTCGACTAACCATATCAAAATGTGTGCATGAAGTAATACTCGCTTTTGCCATTCAACCGAATACATCCAGCAACGTGTGGGACCGAATACGTGTAATTTTGTGATGACACTCATTAAAGACTTCAATTTTTGTTGAACCCCTGGGCCTCTTTTTGTCTTGCTGGCATTTTGCACTGTAATATACACCACATAAATATACAAAATTGTTGTACTTACTGATGAAAAACGGTATACCGATAATGTATTTGTTCTTTTAGTATTTTACCAACCTTTTTACAATCATAAAACACGTATATATAGTATTTCTTATAAATTAAAATAAATCGTATAAAATTTTGCACGCACTGCGTTGTAAAATACTAAAATCACGATTAAAAAAGATGGGAAAGGTTCGGAGCCGAACTCTATAAGCAATTTTGTTGCCTGTATAGTATTAATAGTATTATTATATTTCAAATATCACACCCACCCACACTCACACCCACCTAGCTCCATTTTCATCCAGCCCAACCGACCCCAGTTAACCGGAAACCACCAAACCTAAACATTATATTACCACCCCCACTCACTATCCAATTCAAACCCCCAAAACCCATCTCACCCGCACCACCCTACACCGTACCACCCATATCATCATACTTTAAGAACTCCATACCCACTCCCACACACACCAAACCTAAAACACCTCATCCCACCCCCTCTTCACCTCCCATACCACCGCTCCTACCACCCCCATAACCACACCTTCCACACAAACCGACATCCATGAGATATATACATGAGATATATTATTATTATACATTCACATGCTCTATGAAACCAAAATAGAATAGAAAATAAAAAAAAAATCTATCTATTTTAAGGAGGCGGGTCAACGGAATATCTCCGAACACCATAACACAGAAATGTCCAAATCAATAGGGCACTTTTCCATGAGTTGCTTGAACTTTTAGTGAAAAAATTAAGTTGATATCTCCATCCGTTCTCAAGTTATCTTAGACACAGACGGACAGACGGCAAACCGAAACCATATAGCATTTTTTTTAACAAAAATGCTTAAAAATGTGTGGATGGAGGTAAGAGAAAAAAAAATTTATAGATAGGGACACCATAATCACTAAGCGGTATGAAATATACTTTACGACCTATTCTCATACCTACCAAATATACATAAAAAAATTCATAAAATAATGGTCATATAATAAAAGTGGTCATATTCCACAGCAGTTAAGAAATTAGTTAACTGATTATGATGGGATTGGGTTCCGTCTGAGGTGCCCATTTCCCAGAACTTTTTCCAATAATTTTTTAAAAAACTCATTTCCATACGATATACATATATTCAATCCCATAATAATCGGTTAAGAAATGAGAGAGATCTGTCCCAGATGTCCATATTCCAGACTTCTTCCAAGAAATATTTAAGAATACCATTTCCATCCAACATACCCAATCCCATTATAATCGGTTAAGAAATTAATTAGTTCTATCCCAGGTGGCCATCTCCAAGAACTACTTCCACAAATTATGTAAAAATCCCATTTCTATCCACTGTATCCAATTTCATCAGAATCGATTAAGAATTGGCCGAGTTCCGTCCCAGGTGGACATATTCCAGAACTTCATCTAAAAACTATTTTAGAATCCCATTTTCATCCAACTCACCCGGACGGATATATTCAAGTACTTCTTCCAAAAATCATTCAAAATTCCATTTCTATTGAGCGAATTTTTTTGCGCCTCCAGCAGTCACAGTTAAAAATGATGAAGTCTGGTCAAACTTTCAGCTATGTATAGGTTAAATTAACCAACTTAAATAAAAGCAGATAAATCTGAATTTTTATAAACAGTTCCTTTCTGATAGTTCAAAGGACAAAATAATCACGATTTGATTTCAGTTTTACGCCACCCCAAATAATACGAACACGCTAATTAAAAATAAAAAATAATGTGCGGTATGTCAAAATACATGTCATGCTCACCGCGCTTTATAACTGAATCCTAAAAGCAAACAAACACAAAATTATATTACATGTCTGTCACAAGCGTGTGTGTATGTATGTGTGCACACACATATGAACGCATAAATACACATGTGCTTAACCTGATTTGCCTAAAAAATTAATTATTTTTTGTGGTACGCTACAAACAACAAAACCATATAGACTATAGAAAGTCTTTTGTTTCTGATTAAGCCCTTTTTACAGTAGAACGAAATTATTTTTAAAGGTTATTTTGGGGCACAAACCCCACAAACATTTTCAACAAAACTTTTTCAAGCTTTTTGTTTTGTGTTATAATACAACATAGATAAAACGAATGAGTCGAGGCGCTCGTGCGAGGCAGAAAGAGATAGTGGTGGGAAAACAAAATAAATTCCATAAAATCAACAGATTTATAAAACTAAAAGTTCTGCTTAATAGTTAACGTCTTGGTTCTTTTTAATTATTTTGTCCTTAAATTTAATATGAATTTTTTTATTTTTAGTTATACAAAACTTTTCATTTAATCAACAAAACTTACAGAATAATCCAAAGCAAAAATTTGGGAAAAACTTTCTTTTTCAAATTTATCTTATAAAATAGTTTTTCAATTAACACAGACATTTTTGTGTTAAAGCGTTTGTTTTTTTTATTTTTGGACAATTTTTCCTGTTTCGATAACTATTTCGAATGAAAAGCTCGCTTAGCCGCATCCTTGATACACAACAAGTAAGAACCGGGAAATAATTTTTTTTGTGGCAAAGATAAGTTTTTTTGATTTGCTTTTCGTATTTTTTCCTTATAGAAGGGCACAATTGGCAAGAAGGGGGTAATGTGGCATTTACGAGATTCGTTTTATAACAGGATAGTTTGTGAACAAGAGGGGGGGTGTGGGTGGTTATAACTTAAAATATGTTTGTTTTATTTTAATAGAACTGTAATTTTCATTACAAAAATGTAAAATGTAAAAACCCCAAATTTAATGTGTGCAACAAATATGGCAAGTAGTTCCAAAACAATAAAGACAAGGTGTGCAACAGAAACAAAAATATATTTATGATGGTTTTTCATCTCGAGGGATCATTTTCCAAGGCTTGTTGCATAAAGTCCCAACTAAAAGATATGTTCAATTAAAGAAATGTTAACAAATGTGTTAGTATTAATATGAAGAACCTTGATGTTTGATTATTAATATAAACTAGCTGACCTGTGACTGAATAATCAGTCACGTGAATACATTTTGTTGAATTTTTGGTTAAGAAATGATCAAGAAGATTTTTTAAGATGTAAATTTGATGCACTTTTATCAAAAATAAAGTAAATTCATATACGTGGTTAATTTTTAAATCTTAAACGGCAAGCACGCGCTCAAATGTACACAGTATGACTTACGTGTCAAGTCAAATATTCATATCTCAAACAGGAAGCGCGCGCTCGGGATCACATGATCACTTACGCACCCAAACTAAATATTAAAATCTCAAAAGGGAAAAGCACACAATTGCTGAGGCAAACTATAATCTAAATATTTCATAAGAAATGTACAAAAGGATAATAAAATAGTAGTAGAAGGTAGATAATAAAATAGTAAAATACATTACAATTTACATGCACAGAATCTCTTCAAAAAATATATTCATTGTTGTGATGCGCCCATTCCGATCAGCTGATTGATCGCTTGTCTCAGCGATAAAACACTTTGAGTCCGTCAAATGAGCGGCATCGTGAAAAGGCCACATACATCTGATCATTCGTAAATACGGGTCCCGGCAAGTACACTACCTTCTTCAAGCTTTAACCCTGACTCTTGTTGATGGTTATAGCGAACGCGAGCTGAACCAGAAATTGAAGGCGAGACATTTTAAATGAGAAGATGCCTTCCAAGGGTGAGAGCTTAATGCGTGGGATGAGAACGCGCTCGCCTTTTGAGAAGCCAGTCAGCACCTCACATTCCAGAATGTAGCGGTTTATTTTTGCGACGCGCATGCGTGTTTCATTGATTCAACCCTTGCTAGTGTTTAGATTCCTCATCAAACGAACGATCGCGTTTACCTTTAGTGGGATGGCATGGCGCGGTAATCCCGACCCTTCAATTTTATTGAGAAACTCGACGGGTAGGCGGAGTTTCTCATGCATGTCGTCACTCTCAAGTTTATCAGCACTATGTTTCACTTCTTGTTCGTCGGGCAGTAGGTCAAGCACCTACTGATTGGTAAGCGCGCAATATTCCATATTGGGTGCAAGGATGGTGCGCTCCTCGATGGTTCCCTCGGCTGGTGATGTGTTGTTGCCACTATATACGAAATCGATCACACTTTGAGGATGTCTGCCGAAAGTGTGATCGAGTCGGTTCGAGCATTGCCGTTTCCAACAGAAAGCAAATATTGCGCAAACTCGTCCTCACCTTCATCGACGCGCATGTTCTTGGTGAGTGTAAACTTATTTACCAATTTCCAAAGCGGGTTATACTTGATGGTCGATTCGCAAGTTTGCGCGCGTCCCGCCTTCATGTAGTCACGACACATGAGGATGATTTTCCCAGCTAATGGAACACGCACTACCCGTCTATGATTGTGAGCTCTGCTCCTGGCATGATTAACTTTATTAATTTAAATCGCGCGTTAACCATTCAGCAACTTTGAAATTGATTCGCGCGCCGACAGTGTTGCAATTTCGAATCTGAATCGCATACCAACTGTTTTACAACTTTGAATTTGAATCGCGCGCCACTAATTTGAACAAAAATATTTGCTTTTTGGTCATCCCATAAAATTCTCAAATGTTGCAAGATTTCACGCGCACAAAAACTTGGAAATTTTCTGAAACCACCTGAGGTACCCATTTCGGTTACTTTCCGGTGGAATTTTTCCGAATTTTCTAGCCCACGCACAGCGCAATATTTATGTCGACCTACCCTGAAAAAATCTAACGGATCGGATCATGTTTAGGGGTCATTTTAGGGTTGAGTATGAAAAATTAAGAATATTAATATAATAGATAGATAGAAGATAGATAGAAGCTGACCTTCGACTGAATAATCAGTCACGTGAATATATTTTATTGAATTTTTGGTTAAGAAATAATAAGAAGATTTTTAAAATGTAAATTTGATACACTTTTATCAAAAATAAAGGAAATTCATATACGCGGTTAATTTTTAAATATTAAATAAATAGAGTGTCATGACAAAATTGTATTTTTACTCTCACAACTATTAACACCAAAATGTATGTAAAATCATTTTATGTTCTCTGTTTTGTTTAACTGAGATTCAATTACAAATTTTCTACTCATTTTGTCATCACAGTGTGTCATCACAAAAACATCGGCAATTTTAATAAATTTTGTCATTGTCACGGTGTAATGCGCATGATCATAGATTCAATATAAACATATTTTGTCATGGCATTCTGGCGTCGTGACAAAATTTTGCTGAAAACACCTGAGGTACCCGTTTGAGGTACTTCCCGGTGGAATTTTTCCGATTTTTCTAGCAAAGGCACACCGCTATATTTATGTTGACCTACCTTGAAAAATTTAAACGGATCGGATCATGTTTAGGGGTCATTTTTGCGTTGAGTTTGAAAAAATTAAGCGTATTAATATAATAGATATCGGACCGTACACACCCCATTTGTTGCAAAAAAAAAATGTTCAACAAATTGCAAAGAAGGCAAAGTGTTTATACGATTCAGCTTTTGCAATATCGATAATTTTCAAAATGATCATAATAAAATACTTTTATTAGACACACATATCTGTTCAATAAATTTCAAAAAATTGCCATGTTAGTCGACATCTGAGGTTATGAATTTAAACAACCGGCTCTAACGCAACGAGTTTGCTTCAATAAGATGGGTTTACAAATAAGTCTCCGTCGTTTTTTCTCAAAAATTGGGAATTCATTGTGGAAAAACGGTAGGTTATTTTCTATTCAAAGTATTGTCCATCGCTACTCCCATTACTTTTTTCCAAGAACGCTTCATCTTTTGAGGTTATCCATGAATCAACCCAATTTTTGGTATCTTCTTACGTTGTGAAGTGCTGCGCAGACAGACCATGCGTCATCGATTGAAACAAGTGGTAATCGGGGCAAATACAGCGGGTGGGGTAAAATTTCCCAATTGAGTGTTTCCAAGTAGATTTCGATCGGCGCTGCTGATGTAATCGAGCATTATTACACAGAATAATTTTGTTGTGTATCGGGTAGTGGATAGTGAACATGTTTTTCCTTGAGTGCTCGGCTCAATCTGATCCGATGAATATTCGGCTTGGTTATCGCTGTTGAAGCATGGTCAGGTGGTCCCCAGATTTTTTCTTTTTTAGGTTGTCGTAGTGGGTCCATTTTTATCACCAGTGATTGTGCGATACGAAAAAACCTCTTGCGTTTATACCAGGCAAACAGTATTTCACATCAAAAAAATCGGCGTTCAACATCTACTGGCTTCTGTTCATATGGAACCAAATTTCCTTTGTTTTGAATCATTCGCAATGATTTTAAACGGTGTGAAATTGATTGTTGGGTCATTCCTAATGTAAATGTAACTTCTTTTTGCGTTAGACATGAATCTTCATCGAATA
Organism: Nephrotoma appendiculata; assembly: GCA_947310385.1. Lineage (NCBI taxonomy): Eukaryota > Metazoa > Arthropoda > Insecta > Diptera > Tipulidae > Nephrotoma > Nephrotoma appendiculata. Next base: position 26,237,897 of record OX371225.1, on the reverse strand, counting down.
ACGTAATATTTTTTTCGGAATTTTTTATTAATGAACCTGACTGAGGTGCCGTTGTTTGACAATTTGGTGGGTTATAATATTGTTGCTAACTGTAATTTAGAAAATCGAAATGCTGGTGTTGCAGCGTATATTGAAATATATCTTTAAACGCACAGGTAAAATATTTGAAATTTTGAAGCGCTGATGGTATTAAGATAAATTTTAATATTAACAAAATTAGTTTTACTTTTCTGGGTTTTCTATATGCTTTTTCGATTGATTTATTTATGAGTGAACTTGACATGTACTTAGAAATGTTTAATAGTGATGTGCTAGTTTTTATGGGGATATGAACATTAATTTAAGTTCTCAATGTTAATCTTGTGTTGATTATATATTATTGATGTCTTCACATGGTCTTTTATCTCTTATTGATCAACCAACTAGAATCGTAAATGATAGCTCTTCAATAATTGATCATATATTTTTGAGAATTAAGCCGATCCTCGATTTTTCACATTCAACCTTGGTTAAAGATCCTCAAGTTACTGATCATTGTGCAACAACTTTTCTTATGTTGGAGATTCCTATTAGTTGTACCAGTATAAATTCGGCCAATTACAAAAGAATTGTTTTCGAGAAACTTGTATGCTGCTTGGATGCTGAGAGATGGACTAATGTATTCTGTAGTAATGAGGCTAATTCGGCCCATGATAATTTCCTTTTTACATTGTCAAAGCATGTGTCGTCATGTAATGTTTCTTTTGAACGTCAATTACCTAGCAATAAGTTGAAAGGCTGGTTTGATACTAAACTTTTAAATTTGATAAAACTTAAAAATAATTTAGGTTTGAAAGTTAAAAAGCACCCTAATAATATTCGGCTATCTATTAGATATAACAATTTAAAATCGCAAGTAAGAAGTGCTATCGCAAAGCAAAAGTTAATTATTTCAAAAAATTTGTCTTGAATGCCAATCATAATGTTAAAAAGCAATGGAGAATAATTAACGAAGTTACTGGCAATTAGAAAAGTAAAAAAAAAATCAAAATCTTTCAATTTTTGATGATTCAGGGGTTTTGGTTAATGACTTTAAAGAGGTTGCTGATATTTTTAATAATTTTTTTGTTTCAATTGCTAATGATATCAAAAACAAATATATTTTACGTACTTCAAATGGCATTAGTGATGAAAATGCATTTCTATATTCGAACATGTTTGAATATAAATCATTATTTTTTACTCCCACTTGTCCGATGGGGCGGTTGTACCACATTAATACCATGAAATCTACCAATTCAAGTGATTTAGATAAACTTTCCAACATGTGTATTAAAAGAGTAGCTATTTACATTGTTGAGCCGCTATCATTTATATAACTTAAGTTTGTCAAGTGAAATATTTCCAGATAGTTTAAAAACTGCAATTGTTATACCACTCTATAAAAAACGTAATCCCATTATGAAAAATAATGACCGCCCTATAAGCCTTTTGCTAATACTGAAGATGCGATTATTAACTATCATGATCATTGATGTTATGAAAGCTTTTGATACAGTAGAACATAACATTCTCCGTAACAAACTGTGATATGCGGGCTTTAGAGGTATAGCTCTTGATTTCTTTAAATCATATTTATAAAATCGATATCAAGTTTCACGGGTTGGTGATATTTTCAGTGAAAAATTGGCTATTACATCAGGTGTCCCACAAGGTTCAGTTCTTGGGGCAATTCTATTTTTAATATATATAAATTCATTACTTGCATTAAATCTTCGTGGCCGTATAACAGCTTTTGCGGATGATACTGTAATTTCAAATACAAATGTATCTTTAGATGGGTTATTTAATGACATGCAAGACGATTTAAAATATTTAAGCAAATGGTTTAATATGCATTCATTAGTATTGAGCGACAAAAGCGTTTTTATGACATTTAATATCTACAACTTTCGAACTACCTCTAATGCCCTTCTAAATTCTGTAAATTTTTAAAGTGTTGATTGTAACAATTTTCAATGTAAAAATGTAGAAAACTATAGAAAACTATATAAAACTATATCTGTTACGTAATATAGTCCCCAAAAAAGTTTTAAATTGTTTGTATTTTCCTATAATTAACTGTCATTTAGAGTACGGTATTGCAGCGTGGGGTGGTTCATTCAAAAATAATGTTAGTTTACTTGTCAAAATGCAAATGTATGCAATAAGAGTAATTCATTTTAAAAAAAGAACTGATTCAATCTCCTGTTTATTTGCGAAACGTAATATTCTGCCACTACGTAAGCTTTATGTTTATAAAGTATTGAAGATATTTTATAAAAGATCCATCTATTTGAAGTATATTAAGCCTAAAAATTATAATACGCGGAATGTTTAGTTCCTTTTACGAGTAAGGAACGTTGTAAGAAATTTTTTCATTGTAAGGCACCATTTCTGTTCAATAAACTGCCCTTGGTAATTAGATCGGCACCTACATATCTAAAATTTTCGAATAGCCTTAGAAATTGGGTAATGGAGGATTCTGATATTGAACGTTGGTTGTAATCTTGTAATTGTGTAATTATATAATTCCAAGTTTCTCTGAGTTCACCTTTATATCTATATTATGATTAGTTAAAATTAAATTTTTGCTTTTTTCTATAATTATAATTAAACTGCAAATAAGTCATATAATTTATATAATTAATATTAATCGTATAGTATGAATCAGAATTTTTATCTAAAAACTACTTATGTTAGTTTCTAAAAATTCTAACTTTTATTTTATTTTATTTTATTGTATAGTTTTTCAAATTTTCAAACAAATATTGTTTAAATAGCTAAATTGTACGGTTAAGAAACCATTCAAAAGTATATAAAATAAAATGAAATGATTAAATAAATAAATAAATAATGCTTCCAGTTCCGCGTCTTCGTACACTTTCAGTGTACACTTTCCGTTACGTTCTTTCTCTTCCATATCAAATTCACCGTTCTTAAATTTTTGAAATCACTCTCGACAACTTCTCTCACTTAAGGCAGCATCACCAAATACTTCAAGAAGCAATCGATGCGCTCAGCTGCAGATTTTTCCAAATTAAAGAATTAAACCCCGCAAATGACGCTTATTCGGGTTAAAACTCGACATTTTCACAAGAAAAAAAATATATGAGGTTGATATCAGATCAGATGTCCAACCTTAGGATATCAACTTTTACATCGGGCAATTTTAACGTAACTGACTGGTGGAACCTTATTTGTATATTCAATAACCTCAAGTATTGAGATGCACATAAGTGTAGATTTTCTTCTCGGGATAAAAATAAAAAGCATTTGCTTGAGCGTCTTTTTATTTTTTACATTTACAATTTCATTATCTAAAATGCGAAAAAGGGCATGATTGTATTGCGATTAATACCATAAATATTTATTAATTGTTTGGGTTCGTTATACATGACTTGTTGTTACTCGAACGGAGGTTGAAGTAAGAAGAAAGGTTTCACATGGATGTGTCGATTATGGCAGCTGCGAAAGGTTGTTGTCCAATATTGTGTGATTTAAAACCGCGTTGCCCAACGTTTGGTTATAGAGTGCCCACCGATAGGTGTCACCTTCGACTGTTGTGGAAACCTTTGTTTTCGTCTAAAACCTAAAGTATTTTAGTACTTTAGTGTTGATTGTGGTTGTCTGGAATAGGCAGCCGGCGCAGCTTTGTCACTGGCCGCTTGTAGACGCCATAAGTGGTGCGCGATAAACCTTTTAAATGGCGAGATGAATGCGTTTGTAGTGAGTTCGGACACCAGCTTTGAGGTTGAGGTGTGAGGACACAAGGTTTTGATGCTCAAAATCCAATAGGGACCACCTTGTAGCGTCGTGTGATGTGCTTGCGAAATGAGTAAATTCGAAGGGCGTAGTGTTCGAAGTGGGCTTTTGTCTAATATTGGATATAAAATCCGGATCGGCATCTTCATATCTCTTTAACTAAGTGCTTCTTGAAGCAGCTTCCATTTGAGGCTCCCATTTAGCCTCACTCGTTTTTGCCGTGGTCATTGACCTAGATTTTCTCGAAGCCAAACATGACCTGTCCAACTTAGCGAATGGCTGTCTAGTAATGAAGTATTAACACCACGAGACGCGTAATCCAGGATTTGCGAACCTCAATTGGACACAAAAGGCCAATACATCGGTCCATATACATTTGAACCAGTGGCACGTCGAGTGGCTGAACAATGGTACGCATGAGTTTGGAGAGAAGTATCCCAGCACAAAGCTCCAAACGTGGCAGGCTACTCATTCTTAGTGGTGCAATCTTGATCTTTCATGCCAGATTTGTGATTTTGGCAGATCCATCTGCTAACGTACGAGCATACACCACCGCTGTATATGCTTTCTCAGATTTGTCGAATGATTTATCCAGTGAACGATTCTGAGATGCTCCAATAATTTCAAACTATGTCGATAAGTGAATCATTTTTCAGCGATTAATTTGTGGCTTCATTTCACGATATGCCAAGACTCACAATTCTTGTAATATGATTTTCTTAATAATTGTGGTAAGAGATACACAGCCGAGCGGATCGAATATTTGTGATGCCTTCGACAGTATTGTTCATTTGGTTGGTAGACAGTTTGGTTGGTCTTGCTGATGTTGAATCCAAAACAATCGGTGCAGGAGACCACTCGAGCCCGAGTGTTCTCCAAGAAGACTGAAAATATTTCGTGATATAGCTAAAAGATGCTGAACCTATGAAGGCTAATTTTTACTTATAAGTAAATAAAATAATTAAATTTAAAAAGAAAATTAACAAAATTTGGTTTCTAAATTCGTGAGCTTCTGTAGAATGTCTTGCAGCATCTTCTTGAAAATTTAGTTCACCATCGTAATCTTCCAATTCATTCTTCTCTTATTGATTAGTCATGTTCCGGCACATTAAAATGACTTCTAACATTGTGGAATCCTGCCGCATGTTATACAGCCTTTTTACTTCTATATAGATTTAAAAGCCAAGGCAACAACGGATATCCAGCGTCACCTGCAAGAATAAATAAAATGTGTTAAGCAAAATACAAAATCTACTTATAAAACTTTCTATCCCCACTGTTATATAATGATTTAAAATATTCTGGGAAATGTAGCATCGATGCTTCGAGTTCGAAGTTTATGGTCAGACTCAGGTATGTGAATTCGAAGCATATCTGATACATTTCAAGAGTCTAGTCATGACTCATTTATTTGGCGTAACAATGGGTTTTCAATTATATTGTTACACGTTAACGACGTTCACAATAATTCGCTTGTAAACATCCCCCACAAATAAATATCTCGATCAATACAACTCATTGTCAAAACAATTTAAAAATAACTCAGTTCTAAAATTAGACGCCATCAAAAAGCCGTGAGTACACAAAAAGTGAATAAATACCACATTGTGATTAATCACCCTGTAAAAATTTAATACAGAAATTCCTATGATGTATACAATAAGATTTAAGTGAAATTCCTTTAGAATTTATGTAAATTCTAATTTTACTTTAAAAATGAAGATACTCGAATTTGGTGCCAATTAATTGCAACGTTCATGACAAGATTACTTAATTTTTTTGTTGTTCTTGTAACTGTGTATAATGTGTGCATATAGCCGCCTACACTAATTTTAGAAGTTGAACCAATTAGAAATTGGCATTAAGCCACATAAATTACTACATCTACAAGTTGTTGAAATAAAACAACAACAATTCATAAATGTTCCAACAAAAAGTTTACTATATTACTCAAAATACTTAAATTTTTTAAATTGTTAAATCTGTTAAATCTCAGATTCTTGTTTTCACTACACCTTCTTACCTTTATAGGATAAATGTTTCCAGTATCAGTTTACAACTGTACGCGTTGTCATCACGGAATCTGAGTAGCAACTGCCCGATATTCCTTTCGGCGTTTGTACGACCCAACACATCATAAGTGTAGGTTTGAAGATGGTTTGCAACGTCTCAATAACTGACTCATCAATTATGGTTTCACTGGAAGCTGCCTTCCACGTGCTGAATCTGGAATCCTGTTCTCGCTTCCGATCACTTCTGAACTCAGTTTCAGTGCGTTCTTTCTAACTGTTGCGGTCATCTCCGGAAATTATTTGTAATGTTTCTGCAGCAGAACATCATAGTCTGCCACTTGTCCACTTGTCACTGCTCCTTTTAATCTCATAATGAATATATTTCTCGAGACGTTGGTTGCCTGTGATTTCAATTGGATACTGTTAAATTCTCTGTTAAACATCTCCTGAAATATCTTGCCCAAATACTTCCCCGCATGCTTTTGTCTCCGGCTCTTTGTTCTCATCCTTTTCCGTGGCTTCATGTAGTCAGCCCGTTATTAAATGTCGCTGCTCTAATTAGAATTTTACTACCTGTAAATTCTTTTCAATACCAAATATTCCGACGAAAACAAAAAAAAATCGTCATTGCGGCGTAAAAACAATTAAACTTATCATTTGTTTCATGATTAATCATGTTTTTCACTTTTTGTTTCATGATTAATCATGTTTTTCGCGTTATATTTAGAAACAGGCCAAATCCGACTTTACTCTTTGCGTTTAATGTTTATAATGTTGATTGTTGACACGTATGTTCGCTCTGTCTGTGCGTAAGGTTGAAGCAGAGTGATGAGTAGTTATTTAGTTTATGTGATTATAGTAATCCCCGGAATGTTGGGGACCATCCTACCAATCGATTAACAGATTATTCAAAACGAATAGACATTGGTAATTTTTCTAATAATATTAATAAGGAACATTTCTCCCTGCCCCATCTATCGTTTTAATATTTAATAAATTTAATTTAGGCAAGACTAATGATCGCGATTCCGAAACCCCCCAGGATCCTATTAATTTGATATTGATCGTGTCGTGTATTCCTACGATTGTATTACACGTATCCTGGATAAATTATATTTTGATTTTTTGAACATTTATATGATTTTAAAATATTTGTGCTTCGTATTCACTGTATCGAATCCTAAACAACTTATATTAAGCCATATCATGCATTATATTGTTGAATAAAGTTTATATTTGCTTGTTCTCAACAACTCTGATCAACTCTTGATTTTATCGAGTTCAACAGAGATCATCAAAAAACGTAATAATTCCTGAACTGACGAAACAGGGAAATTTTTTTAGTTCACAATTTTTTGATTGTTCCTTACTTCATTTACAACACATAATATGAAAAAATTACAGTTCTGTTGTATTTGCGGATGGATATGCCGAGTCGGATAAAATATAAATACGAAATCAAAAATAATATGTAAGTAAAGTATTTTGCTTTGTACGTAATCAAAAACATCTTAATGCATAAATTATTTAGAAAGATAAATTATTCCATTTACATTATAGCTACAACTCTGACTAATTCAATATGGGTGGTAAAAACAAGGCTATGTTTTCATATTCAGACGGAACACGGCATGTTTGATGCTTTCGTGAAAATTTATCGATTAAAGATATGACTGGTTTATATCATGATTTCATTCGTGAAATGTTTGGCGATGTTTCTCATGGGACACTTCATTTTATAACCTACGAAAAAATAAAAAACCCATTATACTGTACATCGACTAAAATTCAATTATTATCAATTATTGTGTTCAGAATAACACTTATGTAGTTTACCTGAAATTTTTAAAAATAAAACAATACTGTTGATTAATGGAAATTTTCGGCTTTTTATTATAAATTTAATTTTCATAATTTCGGATTATTCTGGATTCTCAACTTTATCGGGTGACTATAAAAACAAAAAATGTTTGCGTCCTACAAATTGTTTAATAGTACATACTGCCAATTTTCACCATTTGTGCTTTAGCTTTATGTTGTCTTTCTACAGTACCCATGGGAGCTTCCGAACGAACCGACAGGAAATCAATTTTCCCAAAAGTTACAAAGGTCATGTTTCCGTGACAACTTGTCCCAATTTCAAGTCAATTTTAGCATCGGGTCGAGCGATTTTATGTTTAATTTATCGACCAACATACTTATGGTGATGTAAAATTCACGGTTTCTAAAATTTTCTCGTGTTCTTTCTCATTGTCAGCCATGACACTTTAAACGGTCAATTTTTAGAAATTTTCAAATTTTGTGAATGAATTTTCAGAAATTTTCAAATTTTATGTGTGCGATATATTCAATCGAGTTTTCCCGTACTCTCCACATGGAAATTGACCTGACGTTTTTAAATGATAATTATATTAGATGAAGTGCCATTTAAAATATTCTCCAAACATGTAACGATATAGATGCATTTTACGTCTTACCTCCACAAACATCTAATACAGCTCTTAAAGAAATTTGGTTTTGTATATTACTTTTAATTATTTCGAATGAAAATTTCTAATCTTAAATTTTTTAGTTGGTTTTTAGGAAGAACAAAATAAAAATTTCTAATATTCCGGCATAAAATTCGTACCTGCACTACCAATATTTTCGGCTGGGATGTTCACATTCCGTCATAAAATTCGTATCTACATTACCGACATTTTTCGGCGGGGTGTTACCGACAAAAATCTGCTGTCATTTTCGTTTGATTACTTTGAATCTGCATTATCGTCATTTTTCGGCAGGAGTCGGCTAACTTTAATAGGGTATCATTTATCGCGAGTCGAAAATGATATAACATATACCGCCTTTCGACTTTTTTCGAATTTCGATTCGAAGTGAAGGTACCGCCCCATAGGAATTATTAAGTTTTTTGATGAACTCTGTTGTACCTCTACATAAAATGAAGAGTTGTACAGAGTTATTGAGAACAAGCAAATATAAACTTTATTTGACAATATAATGCATGATATGGACTTAGTATAAATTCTTTAGGATTATAGATGTTATGGTCAAAGTTTATAATTCGGTGATTATATATAATTATCGGTCATTATGATTTTCCTATAATTTTTAATTTTAACCGGTTATTATATATAATTACCAAACCCCTTTGGTTAAAGTGAATAATATGAAGTTCTTTTACTTAGTTTAAAATTATAATTAAAATTTGATACTTTAAGAATTGTACAGATTCAGGAAATGCTGGGGTTTGGGGGTATTGCCTGGGCTCTGGGGACCTGCTAAGCAATTACTGTATGCAACAAAAGTACCCGCAATAGAAATTTTAATTGAAATGATAAGCGCCGCATGTAAAAAAATGAAAAATTTTGCACTACAACCTTGGAGATAAGAAAAATGTACCTTGCATGCATACGGGGTGGAGGCGGTCATTTAAAACAAAATTTAATAAATGAAGTTGAGTAAAAATTTATCAATAACTTAAAAGGTAAACTATATTCTTAAACCTGGCCCCGGCGAAATACTCTTATTTTGACCACAAACTGAATGATTTCTATGACGTGTAGCATACCGTTGGAAAGGGCATAAGCTTGAGAAGTTTTTAAAATAAATGTTATTTCAAAACAATTCCTAGTTTTTTTTAAATGCATATAGAAGGTAGACATTTTTTATACTTTGTAACGTGTGTTCAATGTTGTTGGTGATTTACGACGTTAAACTGTATCATGGTTGAATTGCGTTCTACAGAGGCTAGCTGTATAATACCCTGCATTATCATTAGTATCTACAAACGCCGGAATGTACGCAAATTACACATTTTACACTTAGATTTGGGTTCATAGACGTAATTCAAATAAATACGAATGATGATGACTTTATGGGCCTCAGTTTATGACCTGTTTATTGATCGTACGACTTTTGTTGTTTTCGCGCGAAGAACTAGTTTTGGTATGAAAAGAAATTTTTGGTGTTGTTGGGTCTCGTCGGGGATATAAAAAAAAGTTGAGGTGGATTAAGTTTTTTTTTTGTGATTGGCGAGATAGTCAAGTGTCAAATTTCAATCTGTTCATACAATATTATTAAATATTGAATTTAGAAAGAAAAATAATCTATAAATTGGTTCTCATTAATATAAAGTGCAATATTATATTAAATTGCTCAAAGTTTAGTTTTGTCATAATATAAAGAAGTGTCAATCATAGAAATTACAATCGAGTGCTACGATAAGTCGCTATTGAGCTTTTGCCGGCTGATGATACAATATAACCTTGAGTGGAAGGTATCTCACTTTTTCGAATGTGATATAAATTTTTATTTGTGGCTGTGTGAATAACAAAGCAATTGTCTAACATAAATTCGTATGAAGGCATAAAATAATTAAATTGAAAATCTAAATACGAATTGGCCACACATGTGAATTGTGAAATCGTATAATCGATGTTATAATATAACCACAAAGACGAGAGTTATAAACGAGTGGAAACGTTATCAAAACCATCGGATTGCTAAAATTAGTTAAGACCTTTGGCAGAGATCGGGTGGTGTAACAATTGTTACAGAAAAATTCGGTTGCTCTGGAACATATCGTTTGATATTTGGTATTATGGTGGAAAAATCAACGCAGAGGAGCTGTTAACCAACGGCGTGAATGAAATTGTTGGAACTCGTTTTTTCAATTACGAACATCAAGCAGTCTGACATTTTGGACGTTATTTGAATAACACAAATTAAATCAAAGGATCGAATACCGCTAAGCATTACAGTGGTAAATTTTGCGGTTCAAAATGTCAAGGGAGAGCAGCAGTTTCTTCGTGGAAAGATCTGGATGGACCACAGCCTGCCGTATTATTCAAGGAAGCCTTTTTCTTTGGTTACTAAGTTCATTTTATTTTATTAAATTATTTGTTTCTTAATTTCTTAAGTATTATATATTTATTAACTTCAACTTATTTTGGTTTTGGGTATTGATTGATTTTAAATTTTTTTTTTTTTAATTCTCATAAAATCATTAGTCTTGCGTTACTGTTGTTTATTGCTGGTTAATAAATAATTTATTCTTTTTCTTTATTTAGAAATATTTTTCAAAAATTGATTCTGCAGTGCCCAGATCGTGGAAAGCTTTCTTCGCATCTAGGATGCTTCAGGTTACATTTTATAACTACATATATTTATATTTTTTGGTTTGGTCATCCCTGTGCAAACCTCCGTATTCAGATGATTAATTAACTAGGAGCCATATTTTTCTGAAATAAAATATATATTCAGATGATTAATTAACTAGGAGCCATATTTTTCTGAAATATTTTTAACGTAGAATCAGCATACTGTAACATATTGTTAATAGTTTTTTTTTATTAATGTTAATAAATTTGGTTATAACCTGGTTGAAAATAAATTACATTATTTTAATATAATTATGCATCTGGAATAGAGCAAGTGGCCATTGGAAGTGGGTGACCAGAGTACCAACCCACGACAAATATAACCTTCACCGTCGAGCTAGCGGCATGAAGATGGTATACTCTGGAGTCCAAAGGAGGGAAGCAGATTTACCTTTAAAACAAAAACCTTCAAGTTTTTGCTAACGTCAGCAACACCCAAGCTGGCTTTACAACTTTTATACATTTTTTAGGATTTGGAAGCGCATAACTCAATTTTCTTAAACCGATTGTATTAAATAATGATTTATTTAGAACAAAATCACATTGTAGAACACAATAAAAATTGTTTCGCGTCTTAACGTCTACAAACAAAAAAGATATGACCATTTAAAGGTGAGATTTTGGGTAATTTAAAAAAAAAACTTAAAAATATCATATCTCAGTTACCGTTAGACTAAGAACATCAGTTCCATGAGATGAAAGCTTCCAAATGACCCCCTTAATCTGCCATAAAACGTTGTCGGTCCACTTGCCAAACACCCAATTGATTATTATACAATCAATTATACACTTTAACCGTAACATATACATTGAACAGAGCAACTTTTCCTCAAAAAACGTAGCAATCGTTGATATGCAATCAGATGTTTTTTGATTTTGACCTCGTTTATCACCAATGTACAAACATACAAACATTTTTTCTTTGTTTATTATTTTATGGCTGTTCGTAGAACAGTGATCTTAAAATTTTGTCAATTTTTTAATTATTTAGATACACTAGATTGATGTTCTACCTTACTTAATCATGTCGATTATAGAATTCGCGGGAGCGAATCGATTGCGGATTGAAAACTGCATATAAAAAAAACAAACCAAAATTTTTAATCATATAGAAATTCCTATGGATTTTCGACGTGAATATTTAAGTTATTACTCTTCTAGAATCTAGATAATACAGTTTTTCTTTGCTGGTTTTAATTTTAAACCGCATTTTTGTATAATTTAAATAGTTCATTTGAACCCATAGCAAGATAATTTTGCACTCCATTATCACGATTCATTCTTGGCGATTTGTGCCAACCCGTTCTATTATTTCTTTTAATTTTATCGAACAACTGATCGACTATTCAGTATTCACTATCCCGCAAAACGGCAAAACGATCAACATCGTTTTATACCTATCGGGACATGATATAAATACAAACAAATTTATAGTAACGACGGAAAAATTCTCCTGCGGCTGATAATTGGGAAATTTAAATTCTAGTACACGTGAAATGTTAACATGTTGTCTGCACGGGTATCTATATGAAGGCTTACTTGCAAGATCTATTTTCAGTTTTATAAAAGTCCAATTAAACCCTATATTTTAGATGCTGTATAAGATAGCGGAATTTTGACAGCGGAAAATAAGAGATTGCGCTACTCGCCGCAAGTGGCAGCACTATCACTAAAGAGAAATAATTTTGTAATGTAATTACCAGCGGAAATTTTTCATTAATTATGTACCACTTTTTTCAATAAATAAAATATCCCAGCGGAAAAAAATATTAAAAGTGAACCTTAAAATGGCAAATTAATTGATCTCCGAAGTAAAGAAACTCGGCATATGAAATCTTGAAATTTAACAACAATCCGTCTATCCGCCATTTCTTCCAATATTAACCAATACTTTCGGTTGTTTTTCTAGTAGCTTAGGTCATACTGAGACTATATGGAAAATTTGGGGAAAATTCAGAGACCAGAATTTTCACTAGAATTTTTTGATTTTCTGCGGCCATATGTTATTTTCAGTTTTTGACCAATAACTCAAAAAACTTCCACTAGTAACCAATACTTTCGGTTATTTTTCTAGTAGCTTAGGTCATACTGAGACTATATGGAAAATTTGGAGAAAATTCAGAGACCAGAATTTTCACTAGAATTTTTTGATTTTCTGCGGCCATATGTTATTTTCAGTTTTTGACCAATAATTCAAAAAACTTCCACTAGTAACCAATACTTTCGGTTGTTTTTCTAGTAGCCTAGGTCATACTGAGACTATATGGAAAATTTGGGGAAAATTCAGAGACCAGAATTTTCACTAGAATTTTTTGATTTTCTGCGGCCATATGTTATTTTCAGTTTTTGACCAATAACTCAAAAAACTTCCACTAGTAACCAATACTTTCGGTTGTTTTTCTAGTAGCCTAGGTCATACTGAGACTATATGGAAAATTTGGGGAAAATTCAGAGACCAGAATTTTCACTAGAATTTTTTGATTTTCTGCGGCCATATGTTATTTTCAGTTTTTGACCAATAACTCAAAAAACTTCCACTAGTAACCAATACTTTCGGTTGTTTTTCTAGTAGCCTAGGTCATACTGAGACTATATGGAAAATTTGGAGAAAATTCAGAGACCAGAATTTTCACTAGAATTTTTTGATTTTCTGCGGCCATATGTTATTTTCAGTTTTTGACCAATAACTCAAAAAACGTCCACTAGTAACCAATACTTTCGGTTGTTTTTCTAGTAGCCTAGGTAATACTGAGACTATATGGAAAATTTGGGGAAAATTCACAGACCAGAATTTTCACTAGAATTTTTTGATTTTCTGTGGCCAAATAAGAGATTTTCAGTTTTTGACCAATATCTCAAAAAACTTCCACTAGTAATCAATACTTTCGGTTGTTTTTCTAGTAGCTTAGGTCATACTGAGACTATATGGAAAATTTGGGGAAAATTCAGAGACCAGAATTTTCACTAGAATTTTTTGATTTTCTGCGGCCAAAAAAGAGATTTTCAGTTTTTGACCAATAACTCAAAAAACTTCCACTAGTAACCAATACTTTCGGTTGTTTTTCTAGTAGCCTAGGTCATACTGAGACTATATGGAAAATTTGGGAAAATTCACAGACCAGAATTTTCACTAGAATTTTTTGATTTTCTGCGGCCATATGTTATTTTCAGTTTTTGACCAATAACTCAAAAAACTTCCACAAGTAACCAATACTTTCGGTTGTTTTTCTAGTAGCCTAGGTCATACTGAGACTATATGGAAAATTTGGGGAAAATTCAGAGACCAGAATTTTCACTAGAATTTTTTGATTTTCTGCGGCCATATGTTATTTTCAGTTTTTGACCAATAACTCAAAAAACTTCCACTAGTAACCAATACTTTCGGTTGTTTTTCTAGTAGCTTAGGTCATACTGAGACTATATGGAAAATTTGGGGAAAATTTAGATACTAGAATTTTCACTAGAATTTTTTGATTTTCTGCGGCCATATGTTATTTTCAGTTTTTGACCAATAACTCAAAAAACTTCCACTAGTAACCAATACTTTCGGTTATTTTTCTAGTAGCTTAGGTCATACTGAGACTATATGGAAAATTTGGGGAAAATTCAGAGACCAGAATTTTCACTAGAATTTTTTGATTTTCTGCGGCCATATGTTATTTTCAGTTTTTGACCAATAATTCAAAAAACTTCCACTAGTAACCAATACTTTCGGTTGTTTTTCTAGTAGCCTAGGTCATACTGAGACTTTATGGAAAATTTGGGGAAAATTCAGAGACCAGAATTTTCACTAGAATTTTTTGATTTTCTGCGGCCATATGTTATTTTCAGTTTTTGACCAATAACTCAAAAAACTTCCACTAGTAACCAATACTTTCGGTTGTTTTTCTAGTAGCCTAGGTCATACTGAGAGTATATGGAAAATTTAGGGAAAATTCAGAGACCAGAATTTTCACTAGAATTTTTTGATTTTCTGTGGCCAAATAAGAGATTTTCAGTTTTTGACCAATATCTCAAAAAACTTCCACTAGTAACCAATACTTTCGGTTGTTTTTCTAGTAGCTTAGGTCATACTGAGACTATATGGAAAATTTGGGGAAAATTCATAGACCAGAATTTTCACTAGAATTTTTTGATTTTCTGCGGCCAAATAAGAGATTTTCAGTTTTTGACCAATAACTCAAAAAACTTCCACTAGTAACCAATACTTTCGGTTGTTTTTCTAGTAGCCTAGGTCATACTGAGACTATATGGAAAATTTGGGGAAAATTCAGAGACCAGAATTTTCACTAGAATTTTTTGATTTTCTGCGGCCATATGTTATTTTCAGTTTTTGACCAATAACTCAAAAAACTTCCACTAGTAACCAATACTTTCGGTTGTTTTTCTAGTAGCCTAGGTCATACTGAGACTATATGGAAAATTTGGGGAAAATTCAGAGACCAGAATTTTCACTAGAATTTTTTGATTTTCTGCGGCCATATGTTATTTTCAGTTTTTGACCAATAACTCAAAAAACTTCCACTAGTAACCAATACTTTCGGTTATTTTTCTAGTAGCTTAGGTCATACTGAGACTATATGGAAAATTTGGGGAAAATTCAGAGACCAGAATTTTCACTAGAATTTTTTGATTTTCTGCGGCCATATGTTATTTTCAGTTTTTGACCAATATTTCAAAAAACTTCCACTAGTAACCAATACTTTCGGTTATTTTTCTAGTAGCTTAGGTCATACTAAGACTATATGGAAAATTTGGGGAAAATTCAGAGACCAGAATTTTCACTAGAATTTTTTGATTTTCTGCGGCCATATGTTATTTTCAGTTTTTGACCAATAACTCAAAAAACTTCCACTAGTAACCAATACTTTCGGTTGTTTTTCTAGTAGCCTAGGTCATACTGAGACTATATGGAAAATTTGGGGAAAATTCACAGATCAGAATTTTCACTAGAATTTTTTGATTTTCTGCGGCCATATGTTATTTTCAGTTTTTGACCAATAACTCAAAAAACTTCCACTAGTAACCAATACTTTCGGTTGTTTTTCTAGTAGCCTAGGTCATACTGAGACTATATGGAAAATTTGGAGAAAATTCAGAGACCAGAATTTTCACTAGAATTTTTTGATTTTCTGCGGCCATATGTTATTTTCAGTTTTTGACCAATAACTCAAAAAACGTCCACTAGTAACCAATACTTTCGGTTGTTTTTCTAGTAGCCTAGGTAATACTGAGACTATATGGAAAATTTGGGGAAAATTCACAGACCAGAATTTTCACTAGAATTTTTTGATTTTCTGTGGCCAAATAAGAGATTTTCAGTTTTTGACCAATATCTCAAAAAACTTCCACTAGTAATCAATACTTTCGGTTGTTTTTCTAGTAGCTTAGGTCATACTGAGACTATATGGAAAATTTGGGGAAAATTCAGAGACCAGAATTTTCACTAGAATTTTTTGATTTTCTGCGGCCAAAAAAGAGATTTTCAGTTTTTGACCAATAACTCAAAAAACTTCCACTAGTAACCAATACTTTCGGTTGTTTTTCTAGTAGCCTAGGTCATACTGAGACTATATGGAAAATTTGGGAAAATTCACAGACCAGAATTTTCACTAGAATTTTTTGATTTTCTGCGGCCATATGTTATTTTCAGTTTTTGACCAATAACTCAAAAAACTTCCACAAGTAACCAATACTTTCGGTTGTTTTTCTAGTAGCCTAGGTCATACTGAGACTATATGGAAAATTTGGGGAAAATTCAGAGACCAGAATTTTCACTAGAATTTTTTGATTTTCTGCGGCCATATGTTATTTTCAGTTTTTGACCAATAACTCAAAAAACTTCCACTAGTAACCAATACTTTCGGTTGTTTTTCTAGTAGCTTAGGTCATACTGAGACTATATG
Organism: Nephrotoma appendiculata; assembly: GCA_947310385.1. Taxonomy (NCBI): domain Eukaryota; kingdom Metazoa; phylum Arthropoda; class Insecta; order Diptera; family Tipulidae; genus Nephrotoma; species Nephrotoma appendiculata. Next base: position 26,221,034 of record OX371225.1, on the reverse strand, counting down.
GAAAATTTGGGGAAAATTCAGAGACCAGAATTTTCACTAGAATTTTTTGATTTTCTGCGGCCAAAAAAGAGATTTTCAGTTTTTGACCAATAACTCAAAAAACTTCCACTAGTAACCAATACTTTCGGTTGTTTTTCTAGTAGCCTAGGTCATACTGAGACTATATGGAAAATTTGGGAAAATTCACAGACCAGAATTTTCACTAGAATTTTTTGATTTTCTGCGGCCATATGTTATTTTCAGTTTTTGACCAATAACTCAAAAAACTTCCACAAGTAACCAATACTTTCGGTTGTTTTTCTAGTAGCCTAGGTCATACTGAGACTATATGGAAAATTTGGGAAAATTCACAGACCAGAATTTTCACTAGAATTTTTTGATTTTCTGCGGCCATATGTTATTTTCAGTTTTTGACCAATAACTCAAAAAACTTCCACTAGTAACCAATACTTTCGGTTATTTTTCTAGTAGCTTAGGTCATACTGAGACTATATGGAAAATTTGGGGAAAATTCAGAGACCAGAATTTTCACTAGAATTTTTTGATTTTCTGCGGCCATATGTTATTTTCAGTTTTTGACCAATATTTCAAAAAACTTCCACTAGTAACCAATACTTTCGGTTATTTTTCTAGTAGCTTAGGTCATACTAAGACTATATGGAAAATTTGGGGAAAATTCAGAGACCAGAATTTACACTAGAATTTTTTGATTTTCTGCGGCCATATGTTATTTTCAGTTTTTGACCAATAATTCAAAAAACTTCCACTAGTAACCAATACTTTCGGTTGTTTTTCTAGTAGCCTAGGTCATACTGAGACTATATGGAAAATTTGGGGAAAATTCACAGACCAGAATTTTCACTAGAATTTTTTGATTTTCTGCGGCCAAATAAGAGATTTTCAGTTTTTGACCAATATCTCAAAAAACTTCCACTAGTAACCAATACTTTCGGTTGTTTTTCTAGTAGCCTAGGTCATACTGAGACTATATGGAAAATTTGGGGCAAATTCAGAGACCAAAATTTTCAATAGAATTTTTTGTAAAATTGTTGTTACCAATTGTATTGGTTACTATTGGACATCAAATTTTAAACTTTAAAAGAAAATTAACTTGGTTTAAAGATACAATTTCAAGTCAATGTTCATTTTTTTCGTTAGTTTAATCATTTCTTTATTTGAAACTAATTTAAATATTTTGCTAAATCATACCGTTTTAAAGAAAATTAACATTTGCTGAAAAGTGGTGAAAATAGATTTAGGACATCTCAAATATATTTGTAAAACTCATACTTTTTTTTATTTTTATTTTTATTTAAAGCACGCAGGCTTATCATTTATTTTCAATACGATTTTTTGTCACATATAATAATAATAATATACAAAAGAAAATAAATGAGTAGGGTAATCATCACCGATTTAACGGCAGTATTGATCTACCATTTAACAAGAAAAATTATGAAAAAAAGTTATGAATATTACAAATAAAAATTTAACAATAAAAATATAAAAAATAAAAATATCAAAAAGATAAACAATTGAAACTAAAATTAAACTGCATCAGACAAAAACTCTAAAAAGGAAATCGATAATAGGGTGCTCAAAAAGCCAAACTTTAAGTAATTGGAGAAATGATTTTGAATTTATTTGTTGCCGTATGCTAAATGGAAGTTTGTTAAATAAGGAAGGAGCAGTTACCAGGAAATATTTTCTAAAATGTTCACTAAAAAAATGTGGAACAACAAATAAGAACTGATCATTGTTCCTAATGTTGTATCGCACATTTGATCTCAATGATCGGTGCCCACTTCGCAAATAAAATAAACGTAAAACCTTATAAACATATAAATGTTGTAATGGTAAAACTTTAAAACTCAAAAATAATGGCCATGCAGAAACCCGTGAAGACTTAAAACACATGATACGAATAGCATATTTCTGAACAGTAATGAGAATTTTAAAAGTTGAATGATAGCAACCACCCCAACACGATAAAGCATATTCGAGCCTAGAGTTAATGCAGGCATAGTAGAATTTTAGCAATACCGATTTAGGAGCTACAGTTCTTAATAGATATAAGGTTCGTAATGCATTGCTGAGAGACTTTTTTAATTTATCGACATGATGCTTCCAACTCAGATTACAATCAACAATAATTCCAAGATACTTGAAACTCTCAACAGCTTCAATGGAAATGCACAAGCTGGAGCAATTAACGGTATTACAAAAACTGGAATGATACGTTAACGGTGAATGTAAAATACTGCTACACAAACTAAAATGCATAATCTTAGTTTTGTCACTTAAAATTAAGAAATGCTGGTCAAACCATTTCCTTAAAACTAAAAGGTCCGCTGCAATTTTACGGCGAACATCAGTTTGTGAGGACTCACGATAATATAAGCTCATATCGTCTGCAAAGGCAACAATCGTGCCTGCCAAATTTGTACTAAAAATTGAGTTTATGTAAATTAAAAATAAAAGAGGGTCCCAAGACGGAACCTTGAGGAATCCCAATGTTTAAAACATAAGGACAGCTCGTAGTTTCATTCACCTTAACAACATGATTACGATTTGCAAGATATGATTTAAACCAATTATTAATCTATTAATCAATTAATCTATGAATTTTTCTCAAATTTTCCATATAGTCTCAGTATGACCTAGCCTACTAGAAAAACAACCGAAAGTATTGGTTACTAGTGGAAGTTTTTTGAGATATTGATCAAAAACTGAAAATATCTTATTTGGCCGCCGAGAATCAAAAAATTATACTGAAAATTCTGGTCTGTGAATTTTCCCCAAATTTTCCATATAGTCTCAGTATGACCTAGGCTACTAGAAAAACAACCGAAAGTATTGGTTACTAGTGGAAGTTTTTTGAGTTATTGGTCAAAAACTGAAAATAACATATGGCCGCAGAAAATCAAAAAATTCTAGTGAAAATTCTGGTCTCTGAATTTTCCCCAAATTTTCCATATAGTCTCAGTATGACCTAATCTACTAGAAAAACAACCGAAAGTATTGGTTACTAGTGGAAGTTTTTTGAGTTATTGGTCAAAAACTGAAAATAACATATGGCCGCAGAAAATCAAAAAATTCTAGTGAAAATTCTGGTCTCTGAATTTTCCCCAAATTTTCCATATAGTCTCAGTATGACCTAAGCTACTAGAAAAATAACCGAAAGTGTTGGTTACTAGTGGAAGTTTTTTGAATTATTGGTCAAAAACTGAAAATAACATATGGCCGCAGAAAATCAAAAAATTCTAGTGAAAATTCTGGTCTCTGAATTTTCCCCAAATTTTCCATATAGTCTCAGTATGACCTAAGCTACTAGAAAAACAACCGAAAGTATTGGTTACTAGTGGAAGTTTTTTGAGTTATTGGTCAAAAACTGAAAATAACATATGGCCTCAGAAAATCAAAAAATTCTAGTGAAAATTCTGGTCTCTGAATTTTCCCCAAATTTTCCATATAGTCTCAGTATGACCTAGGCTACTAGAAAAATAACCGAAAGTATTGGTTACTAGTGGAAGTTTTTTGAGTTATTGGTCAAAAACTGAAAATCTCGTATTTGGCCGCCGAAAATCAAAAAATTCTAGTGAAAATTCTGGTCTCTGAATTTTCCCCAAATTTTCCATATAGTCTCAGTATGACCTAAGCTACTAGAAAAACAACAGAAAGTATTGGTTACTAGTGGAAGTTTTTTGAGTTATTGGTCAAAACCTGAAAATAACATATGGCCGCAGAAAATCAAAAAATTCTAGTGAAAATTCTGGTCTCTGAATTTTCCCCAAATTTTCCATATAGTCTCAGTATGACCTAAGCTACTAGAAAAACAACCGAAAGTATTGGTTAATATTGGAAGAAATGGCGGATAGACGGATTGTTGTTAAATTTCAAGATTTCATATACCGAGTTTCTTTACTTCGGAAATCAATTAATTTGCCATTTTAAGGTTCACTTTTAATATTTTTTTCCGCTGGGATATTTTATTTATTGATAAAAGTGGTACATAATTAATGAAAAATTTCCGCTGGTAATTACATAACAAAATTATTTCTCTTTAGTGATAGTGCTGCCACTTGCGGCGAGTAGCGCAATCTCTTATTTTCCGCTGTCAAAATTCCGCTATCTTATACAGCATATATTTTAGATATAATTGGTTCACTGATTTTGTAGGTATTCATAGGTCTGATTCTAAATTCATGTACGTACGGTCGTGCAGACATTACATTTATTATAATCGAGAACCCAGCAGGATTTCTGAAAATTCCTATAGGAAAAAATAGAATTTTTTCAGTCAAGTTAAATTACTTTCACAAGCGTACTATATGTCTCTGAATTTTATTTATAGACTGTATCAAATCAAACCAATATATGTTTTCCAAATAATTAGAGTCCATGGTGATGAAATTCAAAAACGTGTACAGATCTGATAATAAAATAAAATAGCATACATTTCCAAAGAAAACCATTTTTGTCATTTTTCATATTTTATGTAGTATATACGAGTATGTAGGGCATAGTAATTTACAAATCTACAATCTCATTTTCGTACTGATGCAGACAATAATCAGAGTCATATTCCTGTTGTGTTAAAACAATTATCTTGAAAATTTATTGCCTGCTACATTTGCAAAAAGAAGTTGAACGATTTAATAAAAATATGTACATTGGCTTCTGACATTTTATTTAATATATTTATTACTAGATGACCCGATGAACTTCATACCACCTAAATTTGATTTGATTGTAGCTCTTTATAAGCAAATATGAATTCCAACCAACCTCAAGTTTGTAACAAACATGCGCGAAACACGGAAACTCCAAGTTAATTCCGTAAACTTCCAACGACTGGCCTTGTGATTTGAGGATGGTCACCGCGAATGCCAGACGCACGACGCAAAACATCCTCTCCTTTGTACTTTCTCTAGATAATAATCGTCGCCTCGATGATGTAGTTAATAGTCCCAAACCAAATGCCACAACTTTAACCACTGTGACTTTAGATCGGTTACTAAATTTCATGTTTATCGGTATACAGAACTACGAATAAAAGGAAAGATATGTTCAGCATATCTCAAGGGTGTAATGAGTTTAAGACAATAAAACAATTTTCTTTTGATGTTACGGTTATTTTGTTAACCCTTAAGCGTATTGGTATCCAAACTCATCTCTAAATAAGAAAGAAGTATTCTAAATTTAACATTACCATTAGGGTTAACATTTGTATTTACGAGAGATAAATACTTGATGCATACAATACACTATGTATACAGTTTTTTATTTTTAATGCTTGGTTCACGTATGCGATCACAAAATGATTCGCGAATCAAGCCAATCTTTGAGCGAAAATATTTCGCATTATTACTAATACTTTGTTATTTTTTTTTATTATGTTGGATGCTTCTGATCAAAATTTTCCCAAAGTTAAAATTATTTCATCTCGGGCGGGAAAATTTGTATATGTTTTCAATGATTTAATTTTCCTTTGATTCGCGAATCATTTTTTGATCGCATACGTAAACCAAGCATAAACGAAAATTGAAAATTTATTTTGCTCCTTACTCGGGTAATTTTTGTATTGGTTTTGGCGCCTTCTTTTTTTTACATTTTCTAAGAGAAAGAAAAGCGAAATAATATTAAGTTAATAAATATTTAAATTATTTTAGCTCAGAGAAAACATTTCATCCTCGTACTCGTACCTGTTAGGCAGACCTAATATGTGGAATATAAAAACACAAAATTTTATGCTGCTGCTTTTTGCATGAAAATATTTATGTTTACAGATGTCAAAAATAAATAAGATAATCAAAAATTCTTTGTAACATTTCAATTTATCCGGAAAAATAAATGTATACATGTATTTTCACGAGGTGGAATATACCTGTCAGTGAGGTGTATGTATTTTTGATGGTTCATGATGATAAATTGGTTTTCAATTGATTTGATTTGTTTTGTAAATTGATTTTGGGGTGTAAATTCTAGGATATATACAGCCAAATATCGGATTTGTGGATTGGATTTGCATTGAAATAATTTCAACAACTCTGAATTCCCACAAATCAACAATTCTAAAACGTAAAGCGTTTCGATGTTTATAAAATCAAATCCCTTAGCTGTATACGAATTTCTATCAGAAGACAACGATAATTGAAAATAAAGTTACCGAATTAAATCCCTTATTCACTATAAGTGAAGAGCGCTTTTCCCAAAAGTATATAACCAAATATTTTATAAATGGAAAATTAAGCAAAATATGCATTCCAACATGGTTTCTGAACTTACGATTTACATTTAAAACATTCGTTAAATCAAAACACGTTTAGGGCGTCCTCTTTAACTGTAATATTGAAATATAGTACATTTACCAAAGAGTACAAGAACAAAAAACTCATGAGATATTAAGCTAATTTACTATGAAAAGTCGACTAATTTCCTGGGAGGCACAAAAACCCGTTTTTTCAAAATCTCGTATTTTAAAATTCCGTATTCCTAAATTCCGCATTTTAAAATCCCGTAAAATTTTATAAAACTCCTGTAATGTTGATACTAAGGGTGCCATTCTGCGTTTCTTCAGTACATTGTTTGGAAATGGAATTTTAAAGTGATTCTGAAGATGAAGAAGATCTGGAATATGGCCACCTGGGACGGAACTCAACCTTTTTTACCGATTATAATGGGATAAAGTAGTATGATGGATGAAAATGAGTATATAAAATTATTTTTAGAAGAAGTTTTTAAATATGGCTACCTGGGGCGGTAACAGACATTTTCAACCCATTATAATGGGATTGGGTTAGTTGGATGGAAATTAAATTTTAAACTTATTCCAAAAATCATTTAATAATCCTATTTCCATACACAATCCCAAGTATCATCATATCAGGTGCCCATATTTGAGAACATCATCCAAAAATCATTTTATAATCCCATTTCAATCCAACATACCCAATCCCAACAAAATCGGTTAACAAATTCCTGAGTTTGAAGCCCAGAAGGCCATATTCCAAAACATCCTCCAAAAATCATTTTAAAAATCCTATTTCTATCCAACATGCCTAATTTCTTCATAACTAGCAAAAGAGATTTTTCATCAATAGATTACGATCTGTGATGAAAATGAACACAACTGTGACCCCCTGTCGGAGTGCAGCGGTACTGCGTAAGGTAAGGACGTGAAAAGCGAATTGCGAAAGAGTTAAGAGTGCTTCGGCCCCAGAACAGATTGCAAAGATTAAATACTAAAAAAAAATTATAAAATATTTAGGATATGCACTCGATGCATTGGCCCAGGTGCAAAATATTTAAAAAAAACAAAGTTCAATGATCAATGGGATTTTAAATTTTCCTTGGTATGATTTAATAGAAAATTTTATTACTAGATCTTTGATTATAAGCAATCCATCAAAATTTAGTCATTTGATTAATAAAAGTTTGAATTTTCTTTCCTGACTGCATCAAAGAAACGTACAAGAATATTTAGATTAGGATTCAATGTAAGGGAAAAGTTAAATATATTACAACACATGACGAGTCAGTCAAGCTGAATAATGAGAGTCCTAATATAATGAAAAGCACAAACTAGATAAATTATAGGAGTACGAATTGTAGAGAGCATTTTAAAAGATGATCGATAACTAGGAGATATGATGGACCAGGAATTATGAGAACCATATAAAAGGATATTGATAGAGCTTACAAAACCATGCTTTATACAATGCTCGAACAAAAAATCTCGTATGGGCTTAAACTTAAAGAGAATGTGCTTACTGACCATCTGTGAGAGGGTGTTGAACCGTACAATATTCGGTTCTATAATATGCAACAGTCAACCAGGTCAATTGTAAGTGTAACTTTTGCTTCGGCTTTCGGGTCCAATTCTACAACCACCAGAGATTTTTAAGAAGCTGGAAAATAAAAATCCGACCAGACCCGACAGACGTTGTACTGCCCGAACGTTGGCTTGCCTGATACTAGTGTGTTCAGCAAACGTTTTTTCAATATTCGAATTTTCGATAATATAGTTAACATTTGACATTGAGTTTGGCATTTCAATCTTTTCCTTTCGGCATTGTGTAATTTGCTATTGCTCAAATCAATATCAAAAAATGAGTTCAATTTCTCTTTATCCTGCGCCGTTCTATTCTCGTGTCATGGCCGGAAGATGTTTGGTGCGCTTGTCAATATGGCACATATGGCGAAAGTGGCGGTAGTTTTCGTGAGAATGAAAGAATATTGCTGTTGTTGTATATGTGTAAATGTCTGACAGCTGTGGTTTTCATTAGCTGTGTCCAAAAGACTGCGTGGTATCAGTTGATCTGTCAACTCATAATGCTTGAGGTTTGTCGACTCAAGAAAATGAACGCTTCTTCTTTGTGGCTCAAAATGATTGGTGAGCCAATTTTTATCGCAAGTTGTGTGGTGGCATTTCCGGTAAATCTAGTGAATTCATGAATTCAACAGAATAGTTGACTCCTTCGTCAGCGGATATTTTCTGCGGCCAAAATAGCTCGTTCACGTAGTCACGCATGATTAATGTAATTAGTCCGCAAATCTGTGAATATCCTTTCAAACAAAGCTTCGTTCGTGGCTGTCATGTTGCCAAAATTGTCTGGCAATTTAATGCATTGTGTATTTCCATGCAATCGAAATCGAAATTTTGGGGTTATATGTTCTGATATGCCAAAAATCAAAAAAAAAAAAAAACTCCACCAAAAATAAAAAAAAACAACTTCCTAGAACCCGATCGCACCACCTACCAGGTCCAATTGTGAATCTAAACCAACCAGGGGCTCACTCAAATACATACAAAAAAATTCATTAAAATCAATCCAGCCGTTTATGAGGAGTTCAGTGTCATACACACGTACAAAAAAAATATATATTTAAAGATTGGGGGTGGTGGGGTCGAAATTTTGGGGTTATATGTTCTAATATGCGAACCCCGACCGTAGCGCCACCTACCGGGCCTAATTTTTACTCTAAACCATCCAGGGACCAGAGAGTGGAGAGAGGGGTAGGGGGTGAAATGTAGGGTTTATATTTATGTTCTGATATGCAAAAAATCAGACAAAATAAAATAAAATTAAAAAAATGCAAGAACCCGATAGCAGCGCTACCTACCAGATCCAACTGTGAATCTATCCAAGCCACTCAAACAAACACACACACACACACACACACACACACACACACACACACACACACACACACACACGCACACACACATACATACACAAATCACCAAAATCGGTCCAGCCGTTTAGGAGGAGTTCAGTGGCATACGCACGTACGGAAGAATTATATATAAAGATTGGGGTTGGTAGGGGGAAGGGGAATTTTAGGGTTATATGTGCTGATATGCGAAAAATTTTAAAGAAAAGAAATTTTTGCCACCTGCCGGGCCCAATTGTGAATCTAAACCATCCAGGAATCCACTCAACTAAAAAAAAATATCAAAATCGGCCCAGCCATTTAGGAAGAGTTCAGACACATACACACGTACAGTAGAATTATAATAAAAATATAATTTTTTTATGTCTAGTTAGAAGTGGCGTGTGTGTTGATGCGAATATGTGAAAAAATTGCTCGAGAATGGTTCGCAGCAAAAGGGGAAGATTTTTACTGGGGTAATATGTATTCACAAATTTCCCGAAATATGGGAAAAATGTATAACAAGCGATGAAGCATTTTTTGAATAAAGCACTTTTTATCATTCTTCCGAATTTTACATTATTTTTTTTAGTAAAAAAAATCCGCATTTCATACTTGTAAACCTGGTACTTTAAACTCTGGATATACATTACCCCTAATTTAACATTTTTTGTTTGTACGACAATTCTGAACCACCGTACGGTCTTAAAATATTTGTACGAAGCCCAAATGCTTCATCAGCTACCAGCAATGGTGGGTTTTGGTACTAACACTGGGTAATACTTGATCAACAGGTAATTGTAACACTGGATCTCGTTGTACCCCGTTGTTTCCAAAATTACTTGCCGCAAAAATACAACCGTCCCTAATTGAACGACCCTACTTGCCTATGTCGGCCATTATAAACTGGTATTGTGCATCGCTGATGCTCATTAGCATTAAGCCAAATGTTTTTTATAGTTAAAACTCCAAAATCAATATTTTTGTGTCTTTGATATTTTGTAGTATGGAATTTGGTACTATTTTTTCCACACAGTGGAAAAATCGCATACTGGGAATATACAAAAACTTTGCCAGCTAGAGTCAAAAAATATCTTTTTTTGTTTTTTTAGATAAATGAGTGCGTTTTATGTCAAAACACGTAATAAAAAATTACGCACTTCTTCTGCCACGCTTAATTAACCAAGTGATCCAAACGCTAGAAGTGCAACCGGCAAATATTTATGCATGGACCGACTCTACCGGCTTGGCTACAGAAACCAGAAACAAACTGGGAGCAACAAACTGGAAATCGGGTATCAGAAATTCAAAACAACATAAAACTCGGGGGATGGAAACACATAGCCTCAACACAAAACCCAGCAGACCATGCATCTCGTGGCATTTCACTATCAAAGTTAATTACTCTGGAACAATGGTGGACCGGACCTGAAACAATGAGGGAACCTGTAATAAATGAAACTATGGAAAAGTTTGACACGAGTATCGATGTGAAGCGGACCAAAACTGTTATCCACGTACTCAATAAGGACGCGGCATCTGAGAACACCATAATCAAGCTGATCGACCGCAAATCAGATTATTTAAAACTCCTACGAATCACAGCTTATCTCCTCCGATTCATATCTAAGATCAGTAAGAAATCAACGTGTGTGGATGAAATACGAGCAATAGAACTACGGACAGCATTAACCACAATCGTAAGAGCAGTCCAAGGTGTTATCTTTGCATACGAAATATCAACATTAAGGGATCAACAGTCAATTAAGAAGAAAAGCACCATCGCCTCACCTAATCCGTTCCTAGATAACGACGGCCTTATAAGGGTAGGAGGCAGACTAAACAATTCGGATCTTCCATTCGGAGAGAAACACCCGCTAATTCTACCAGCTAAATCACACCTTACCAGCCTAATTATTAAGTGAATATACGAATCTCAAAAGGCAGAGGAAATAAGGCCTACAAGGGATACATTGCTGTCTTTGTATGTCTGTCAACAAAGGCACTTCATCAGCATTCAAAAGATTTGCATCGCGCCGAGGAAATATTGCTCACATATACAGTGATAACGGTACAAACTTCGTGAAGGCAAACAAACTTCTAATCCATGGCCAACGGCAGTGGCAGAAGAGTATCCAGGATCATTTTTCAAAGCAGAGCATTACCTGGCACTTTATTCCTCCATGCGCTCAACATTTCGGAGGATTATGGGAGGCGGCAGTGAAATCATTAAAACATCATCTATGCCTATGAAGAATTATCCACTACGCTACGCATGATCGCAGCATGTCTCAATTCACGTACTCTGCGTCCTATATCCAACGATGCAGATAATATGGATCATCTAACTTCCGGATATTTTTTAACTGGTGATGCTTTACTGACTTCCCCGGAGAATGATGTATTAGATAAAAATCCCGGTATATAAACTAGATGGGAGTTAGTAAATAAAAGCCACCAACAGTTATGGGAAAAAATGGCACCAAAAATATTTATCCCAGCTTCAACACCGCATCAAGTGTAAGATCAAACACCCAAACATAACTGTGGGTGACTTAGTACTGATAAAAGAAGATAACTTACCTCCTTTGATGTGGGCAAGGGGTCGAATCAAGGAAATTCACCCTGGTAAAGACGATTCGTAAGAGCAGCTACAATTTCTACTCTCAAAGGAGAAGTTAAACGTCCTACTGCAAAATTGTTTTCTCTCCAGGCCTAAAAGATGGAAGTGAGAGCCCATTAGGTAAAGATGAAAGCAAGCCACCTTCAACAAGAAGATCGTGCCGCGTACCAAAGGCCGCGGTAACTCTCCTCACCGTATTATCCCTATTAACTAATAGGTTAAAAGTCAGGAGGCATATAATTCGATAATGTAGGAGAAGTTCAGCTCCTTGCTGCACACTGGAATGTGTGAAATATCGAATCATTCGAAGAGTTATAATAATTATACCATAACTCATCTGAACAAATTAGAAGAACATCAGCAGCAAGTGGATTTGGAGTTGAAAAATCTTCAGGAATACAATACCAAAATGAATCAGAAGAATATTATAGTAACTGGTATTCTTCAGTTGATGTTAATGTTTAAATCTATTCAAGACACACAACAGAATATTATCGAAGTTATGCTCAACACCCAGCACAATACCCTTGATCGATCGTTGTTAAACACATTACGCCTTCAAGACGAAGTTAATCAGATCAGGGAACATCTGTCCCCAATGATGTCTTTGCCTGGCAGGAAGCAAGGAGATCTAATGAAGCTGTATCAGATATTAAAAATCGAATCCAGAATTACCAGCAATAACATCATTATACGCGCTCGCATCCCGATGAAGATACATTTCTACCAATTGTTTGCACTCATATCCGAATGATCATCACCGGGAACATTATGCACCATTCAACAAAGAAACGTTTAAGCAGTGATTACCTATATTCTACGGATTGTTTGTGTGCCACGTTTCACCCATTTACACAAAGCATTCAACTGTATCTTAATGTGAAATAAACATGCTATTACGAAAACATAACCTGCATTCCAGTTGCATAGTTCGAGGTCTTACCCCTGCCACTCATTGGATACCATTACACGAATCAAACCAATGGATGTATGCCACCAAATCAAAATCTACAAAGGCTAATCTACAAGGTACTGGAATGATCTCCATCAGCCCAGGATGTATCATTAAGGATGAAACATTACAAATCTCCCCCATTGGGAGAGAAGTAACTAAGATCAACTTATCATTCCTGGCAACAGCCAGTATGAGTCAGATAGAGCCGTTTCTACGCAACATAAGCCATCTACATCAAGAACAAGAAAGGCGATTTCTACTACCACAGCATCGTTAACAACAATAGACACCCACGAGCTCGAGGAACAAATAAAATTTCAAAAAAATCAGGCAGCTATCAATAGTCAACGCTCATCACATACACTATTACACGATGATTCATGTAACATTTGGTACCGTTATGAGAAAAAAATAACGGCGGGTGGGGTAGAATTTCCCGGTTCTGCCTGTCAAAGTAGTTTTTGACAGGTATATAGCAACATGTGGCCTAGCGTTGTCATGTTGCAAACTAATCTTATTGTGCCTTTTGTCCCATTCCGGTCATTTTTCAGCTATAGAGCTTACTTTAAAGCCATCAGTTGTCATCGATAAACTTGTCCCGTAATTGTTTCACGTTCTTTCAGCAGCTCATAATAAACGACACCCTTCATATCCCACCAAATACAAAGCATCGCCTTCGAACCATGGATATTTTCTTTTGGCGTCAAAGGGCCTGGTTCACCTAGCTTCAGCCACGCTGGTTTGCGCTTTGGATTGTCATAATGGATCCATTTTTCATCCCCAGTGATGATCCCATGCAAAAACCCTTCCTTTGTTGTCGTTGAAGCAACAATTCGCACATGGTTTTCTGACGTTCCATGTCCCTTTCTTTCAATTTGTGTGGCACCCAATTTTCCAGCTTCTGAACCAATCCCATTGCATGTATACGAGGGTATATCAAAAAGTCTTGCAATATCATATGAAAAAACAGAGTGAGTGAGACAACAATATATTTTTCAAAACCATTTTTTATCGCGATGAAACTTCTAGAAGAACATTTCGATGTAAATTTTACAGTTCGTTTGTTTTTGTCAATTTAGTAACATGTGTTTTGAATTTTTCTTAAAATGAATGAAATTGAATATTGCGCCGTTATTAAATTTTTCTGTAAAGATGGACGAAATGCAATTTATATATTCAACTATATATCAAAAGTTTACGGCGAATCTGCACCATCATATGCCACAGTAACAAGGTGGGTAAAATTATTCAAAAGTGGTCGGGAGTCATTAGAAGACGACAACCGCTCGGGTCAGCCAGCAGATGCCATTAGCCATGAAAACGTAATTTTGCCCGAATCTATTGTATTGGAGGACCGGCGTATTTCTGTTCCGCAGTTAGCGTGGAGACTTTCTCTTTCATACGGTATCACATATACCATATTACATGACCACCTTCACATGTCGAAAGTAAGTGCGCGATGGGCTCCCCGTTTGTTGAATGCAGAACAAAAAAAATGCGCGTTCAAACTTCAAAGGCGATTTTAGATATGTACAAAGAAGATCCAGAAAATTTCTTGGATAACATAATAACAGGCGATGAAACATGGCTTCATCACTGGGATCCGGAATCCAAACAAGAATCGATGCAATGGATTAAACGTAGTGAACCACCACCAAAGAAATTCAAAACTCAACCGTCTGCTGGTAAGGTTTTGGCAACAATTTTTTGGGATGCTGAAGGAATTTTGATAATCGATTATATGCCAACGAAAACCACAATCACAGGCATATATTACGCAGAGATTTTGCGAAAATTGAAAAAAGCGATCCGGAAAAAACGGCCAAGGAAAGTTAGGAAAAAATCTTGCTTGTTCACGACAATGCACCCGTGCACAAGGCTAATATTGCTCAAGCTGCATTAAAGGACTGCGGCTTCGTGGAAATTCCGCATCCACCGTAAAATCCAGACTTGGCACCCAGTGACTACTTTCTGTTTCCCAATTTGAAAAAAACACTAAGGGGCCGGAAATTTTCCAGTGACTATGAAGTACAGTCTGTTGTAAATGAATATTTTATGGAGCAAAAGAAATCTTTTTTTTTAGAGGGTTTAGGCAAGTTAATTGATCGATGTGACAAATGTATAAACCTTAAAGGAGATTATGTCGAAAAATAAAAATATTGCTGTCTCACTCACTCTTTTTTTTCATATGATATTGCAAGACTTTTTGATTTGCCCTCGTACGTTGCGAAACACATTATTGGGTAATATTCAACTCTTCTGCCAATTGTTTTTCAGTCTGACAAGGGTCCACGTCAAGCAATTCTTCCAATTCTATATCTTCAAATTTTCTTGGTCTACCTTCACGTGTTCTTTGTCTCTTACGTCAAAATCAACAACTTTGAATCCTTGAAACCACTCTTTGCTTGTTGTTTTCGATGGCGCATGTTCACCGTAAACTTCCACGAGCAAACGATTTCTTTCCGCTGCACTTTTCTTCAACAAAAAATAATGAAATAAAACTCCCCGCAAATGTTGTTTTTTTGGCACAAAATTCGACATCTTAATTATTAATTATTCAAGCTTGACATCTAACCTCCAAAAAACATGTATTGCCCGATTGAATAATATGCAAGCAGTTATACTAACGACACCTATCTAAAAAGGTCGGAAATTTATTTTTACACCCAATAATTATATTAGACATATCATTTTCTGAGGTGTTTCCGGTGTACAGTCATTATTTTTATACTTATGAATTGTATTAATGTAGACCATATGTCAGCAAGTTTTTTACGAGTAGTATGTATGTTTAGTATAACTTGTAAAATTGAGTTTAATAATGTGTAAAAAAAGTAATAATCATTCATAAGTAAACTCAATTCGAACGATTGTGTTTACTTATTTAAGATGGCGGCAAATTCACACGTTGCACACTTGAGTTATGTTTTTTGACTGATGTGAGCTACATTTTCATTTTACAGCTTCCCGTTTTTGTTTCCAAAACTCAAATAAGCGAAACATTGTAGATAGATCTCAGAGTCAACTCAATCAGTAAAGCAATATACCTATGTATTTAGATATTTTATTTTCGATTTGGAGATAAATCATTAGGTCACATCGCTCACAAAATCTTCTATTCCATAGCTTTCAATAAAACGAATTCGGTTTCACTTATTTCGGATTTGTAATTTACCCGAGAAGTTGTTACAAGAAAACATAGCTCACTTTGCTAAAAAAAACATAGCTCAAGTGTGAAACGGATCTTAGCCTCTAATAAAAGTGACGGAATATGTAATGCAAACCCCATTAAAAATTAAAAAATAAGGTTTTATAAACATTTGGTAGAACATTTGGCTTGTTCACTCCCAAAAGTATTGCTTGTGTTTAAAAATAAAAAGTATATGAAACAATATGTCTCTAATAAGTGACCATTCTCTAGCGGGAAGAAATTATGATTCACAAAACTAGTTTGAAAAATTTAGATATGGAAGCATAATTTCTCATACGATTAAAGAATTGTGTACAAAAATTTTGTTCAAAGCTCATTAAACATTCACAGATTTTAATTAAAGAAATTATTTTTTTTACTCAAAAGCTGTGTGCAACGAATGTAATCTAGCTAAACGAAATAGTTATTATAGTAATAGAAATTCTAATTTGTTTAATTGCTTGCAAATTTTATTATATATAGTTCTCAACTGTAACACAGCATGGAACGACGATGATGACGATATAATGTTTATGAAATACCTTAAAGGCTACATAAAAATAATTTTTGTATAAAACTGTTGTTAAAATATACGAAGAGATTAAAGTAAATGTGCCGAAAAGAAAACGAAATTTTTTTAACAAAAATTTTAAACATTTCGAATTAAATAAATGAAATTAAATTAAAAAACCATTTCCCCTTCATCCATTCAAAGGGTTTTGTGGCTGCGCTTAATTCGGTTAGAAGCAAGTCAAACATAATTTTTAAGCGTTAATAATGTAATTGAAAGGATTAAAGCAATTATCTTAAAGGAAATTATGTTAATTTGTGCTTTCTTTGATATTTTGTTG
Source organism: Nephrotoma appendiculata (assembly GCA_947310385.1). Taxonomy (NCBI): domain Eukaryota; kingdom Metazoa; phylum Arthropoda; class Insecta; order Diptera; family Tipulidae; genus Nephrotoma; species Nephrotoma appendiculata. The sequence goes on along the minus strand of OX371225.1, from coordinate 26,204,259 downwards.
GTTAGTGACTAATTTACTTAGTTTCTTGTTATTATCGGGCGTTCGGTGCGTATAAACTGGATATAACCTTTGACTAACTGGATAACTTTAAGATACTAGAATGATGAATAAGAAAGTTAATTTTAATACTTATATCGTCTGTGGTCATTATAAAAAAATTGTGGTAAAAAATTATATTACATTTCTCAAAGTCACGTTGCTTCAACTAGGGGAATGGCTTTCCTGGGCTGATTCGAACTTGAAAGAGATTCTCGTTTTGCATTGGCACTGTTTTTTTTTCTTAATTTTACACAGAATATACATCATGAATATATTTTTATTAATCGATTGCAAAATCGAAAATGTATACGGTTTCCAATATAAACTTTCCACCTTCATGCACTTAATAATAATGCCAAAGTCAGTAATCACTGCAATTCCTTTTACATTAAATCGACAGAGCAATGAAACACGAAAAGCGGTATTTGTTATTATCAATTTGCTTGCCCTTCTATATTAGTTACTCTTGAGATAATCATGCCTTGATGGGAGTTCGTTCCCATCCCCTATCAGCAACCATCAACAATTTGGTTACCGATTTTAAAATGGGTGGAACTAGGTCAAATAATGATATCAGCAGTTATCGTATAAAAAACAGCCATCAGTCCGGAAATCGTTGAAAAATCATAAAATAATTGTGGGGAACCGATGACAGGGGTTTAGTTTAGTTCTAGTTTTGAACCAAATTCTTCGAAACCATCCTCACCAGGTGATACGGCGTGATACTGCCTCACCCGGCTTCCGCTGACCAACAATTTGCTCAGTATGAGACACCGACTCTGCATATCGCTGAGCATCCATCTGGTGTTTTGAATTGGTTGCCTATAAAGTTCCTCCGCACCTTCCTCTAAGTTTTGACCTTGTTAATCAAACCACCGATTTATTTGTTGCACATCTGTAATTAGATGAGCAAATTTTTGAGTTATAACAACCAACATTTTCGACTTTTGAAAAGTGCTAATTGGCTCGACAACTATTCCCACCACCATATATTTATCGTTTACTTTCTTCTCTATTACCTCTTGATCTCATAATGGCTTGGATGTAAGCCATGCTTCTCCATAGCCTCACGTAGTCGCAATACTACTTTCTTTTTGCAGCCACTCACCACAATTTGTTACTAATTTGCCCTGTCAAATCCGTCAAGTGTCCATGGATTTTGAATATCGCTATAAAGTCGACGGTTTACAACAACAATTATTTTACTTTACACCACTTTCACAATTTCCACCATTGTTTATTAATTAACTTTACATCGTTATCACAATTATATTTAATCACACCACTGATTTCAATTTAAATACCAGTAATAATTTATCGCACTCTTAACTTTCGCATTTACACATTCGCGTACCGCGCCTTAACCAAGACTCCCGAACTATAAACCTATTTCTAATGGTTAAATCTAGATGGCACAAATTCATAAATGTCACTAGACTAATAGGCGGGATCGTAATATTATTGTCACTTGAAAAGGACATTAATCCAGCATAGATTCGTTAATTAATGGTTGAGGATGTAATGGCATTTATTAGTGACATCTATATTTAAGCAAGTAGTTTTATATCAGACTAAATCAGATTAGTCTAGAACAAAACCTTTGTTATTATTCCTGTAGTTTCTGGAAATCGCGCTACCCAGTATGCAATTTTTCCACTGTGTGGAAAAAACTGTTTTAATTCCATAACAATTTCGTACTATAAAATATCAAAGACACAAAAATATCGATTTTGGAGAAAAATAATTGTCTTTCTCTTTCTGTTTCGCGGTAATATTATTTTTCTTTTATAAGTTTCGATTGTATCTTTTATTTTCAGTCTTTTAGTTAGTTTAGTTTTTTTTTCTTTAAAGTGTTGTGTTTCATTCAATGTTTTTCTATTTGTGAAAGTAAATAATATAATATTAATTATTAACTAATTTAGTGATCGCAATGTACAAATTTGGACTAAAAAGGTTATAGATATCTGTCTCAAAATGGCGTCGTCGCAAAATACATTTACATTGTAAATTTTCAATTAATTGTTTTTTCAAGGTCTCAATCTGCTGAAGATTAATAAACGAGTAGCACGTGGCGGATGAAATACAAAATACAATTTATTAAATTTAAATATATTAATAAATTTTCTATGTATGTTTAATTAAATAAAAAATAATAATTACCTTCACAAAAACAAATGACAATAAAATCTTTTATTTCGAAATCGATTTTCATGTGAAAAATACTAGCGAAATCTGTTCTTTTTCACGCTGAAACGTAGTGGGAATCAGTATAGAAAAGTGTATGGAAAAATCCCGAGTTTCCGACGAAATTCCACCTACTTTCCAATTTAATTTTTTCTCTTTTTAGTCGGGTCTTACACCCACACTGGAAATTTTGTGACACTTTTCTTTGGCGAGTAGTACGGTTTACCGTGTACATAACATGGTTCTTTCCATAGAAAGAGTGTGGTTTTTACACGCGAATGTAAACGGAATTCCGTCGGCATTGCATATTGGGTAAGTTCGTATGTAATGAATGCTTCCTATGCACACTATGCTTGCTATGCCATCAAATTTATGTCTACAGTTTATTCTTTAAACTGTAGATGGTAGTCATACTCATAAAAAGAATAAACGAAAATACACAGAAAAGAAAAATTATACAAGTGCAAAAAGTAAGGTTATATCTTCTCGTAAATTACATGAAATGTGTACACATTTTATACGTGTTTACATATTTAGCACAATTTAGAATACATAATTTTATAATAATATTATGAATTAATACTTACGAATAGCTTTTTATTAAATTTTTAAATAAATTATTAAAATATTGTTTGTTTGCAATTATTTTTATCAATATAACAGCTTAAACACAAAAAAAAAATCAAACAATCTTTTTAGTTTTAGTGCTGCCTATAATAGCCATCAAAGAAAGAACTGACGACATAAATTGACGTCATATTGACGATTGGAGCATCACGGATTACACGTAGTGCAATTGTTTTGAACTATGATAACTACAAATTTTGACATTTCTATGTTCTAAAATTAAGAGGATATCCTAATCAACTTTTTCATACCTTCTGTTTTATTAATAATAAATTATTTATTTATAAATTTATTTATATATATTATAATTTATTTATTAATACAAAATTATAATAAATAAGACGGAAAGTATGAAAAAGTTGATTAGGGCATAAGTTGACTTACGCCCTTTTAATTCTACAACACAGATTTATGCCACATGCATGAAGAAATCAGCAACATTCACGATATTTCATCTTTTTACTGTGCTAGCTTTGCTCGGTTTAGTTTTGTTTAAAGATATTAATTAAAAATGATATAGGTTTTGTATAATTAGTGATTTTGTGGCTTATGTAATATAAAAAACATGAATCTGTGTTTCCTTGATTTTGTGGCATATCGATCACACCTGCCATTTTTTTGTAGTTAAGTTAGTTTCAATCTGATCCACCAGCGGCGCTTTTCCAACTTTTACAATCGTCAATAGCAAAATAGCAGTGTGGCTTGTAGTATTTAGGTGTACTGGATGAACGCAATAAATTAGTCTTGAGTGAGTCTGTGAGAAGTTGAGGTGCGATAATTTAAAAGCGGTAAATTATTATTGGTTTAAACACCACCCACTAATAATTTATTGCTAAATTAGTGGTGTGTTTAAAAATAATTATGAAATTGATTGTTGTTTGGTTTTAGTGTTGGTGGATAATAGCGATATTCCAGTGGTAGTGTAAGTATTCAGTAAATATGAAGAAATTATTCAGACATTACTCGTGAATATTCGGGAAGTGGTGTAAAATACAGATATAGGTTTTCTAAATTCCCTTACGGCCTGGAAGTGCTGTTTCTATGATGTTGTTTTGTTGTGACCATGATACAGATATCATCAATCTATACCACACACCTACTACACCATCCATTCTATACAAGTAAAGTGGTGTTATAAAACTTGTCAGTTCCGAACAATTTTATTAAATTTGAGATGTAGAATTTTGTGTAAATTTTATTTTCGAGAAAACAGATTTGCAAAATGCAAATTTGGTGTTTTAATATAAAAAAAAGGTTTAAATTAACAATAAAATCTATTACGACTTAGTTTGAAACCAGAAACTAAAATCTCGAGCTCAACTGATTCTCGCACCATGGCAAAGAAATATTTCAAGGACACCTTGTTTAATTGTTGTTTTTGGGTTAATTTTTGTTTCGAGAGGAAAATATTTTTTTTTATCAATCAAAGAAGCAGTTTTTACAGCAAATAATAAAGTTTTTTTAATATACGAATAAATCAAAAAACATAATTTTACATATATATGTACATAAACAAAGGTTGCGCAAAGAAAGCAAATGTGATGTCGATTGATTTTTTGAAGTCATGGAATCACGATAAAAGAAGCAGTGTGGAAAGGCTCATTCGCTAAATGGTATAATGTATAAAAGCAAATAAACAAAAAAAATAGTTTTGTGACATTCATTTGAAAACCGTTAGTTTTGTATAAATTTGCACTGAATTCTAATTTCAAATTAAAATTTAAATTAAACATCGAATACAATCTTTATTAAAATAGTAAAATTTTAAAAATTATCAAATCCAAAAACCTTTAGTTAATGTTTAGTGTTTTTAAATCGTTGATCGAAATAATTCGAACATTTTAAGATATCAGCCACTAGTAGCAACCCAGTTATCTATCAGTCACCATGCTGACGCGAAATGAACGAAAAAAATTGCAGCAGATAGGTATTAATTGCGAGTTAATGGTGTTAGGATCACTGCCTAAACTAAAAGTGGAAAGAAATGCCGACGAAAGTTCAAAAACTGTCCGTAAATTGGTCGAATGTGCAGAGGAAAATAAGGTGCAATCAGGTAATGTTGGAAGTACTGGCAATCCATTAGAAAATGAAGAGCATGTTACAACCTCCGAATGTATAACAATGATGGCAGGTGAAAATGATATCGGACAGATGTTTGTACCGGATAGTACGACCGCAGATGACGCAGTCCAACCAAATCTAAATTGTACGTTGATCGATAAACCACGAGATGGTATTCATTCAAACCCGTGTTATTGCGATTTTATTATTTTACCGTCAACAGAACCTGAGGCACGATCAGAAACTAGCACGACTTTGGATGACATGCTTTCCTCACTTGGACTTGTGCGAAACATTAAATCAAATCTTAAAATTGATGAGTTAGAAATAGAAGCTGAACCGCCATATAAATCAGGACCTCATGAAGAAGCCAATCGATCGAGCTCGGTTTTACCATTACCAACCAATTATAAGTGTGAATCAAATGATGAGATTATGGTTGAACCAGAAATAATTAGTAGTATCTTAGACTTCGAAACCAATCTAAATGAGACGGATCATAAGATTTTCTTCGACGAGGAATTCCTAAACGAAAATAACTTTTCATTTGAGTTCAGCATGTCGAACCTTGATCAAGAAACGATTTTGGAACCCAGTGAAATAAACCGAATAACACCGAAAGTGAAAGTGTTAGACATTCTACATTTGCCGCCTTACACAATAGATCCGCTTTGTCCGATCGATATTTTTCACGAGCCAATCGATTTAAGTATGAAACAGATAGTTCGAAAAGATCCAGCGCCCGAAGAACCCTTAGACTTGACTGTACGGAAGGAAGTTCCCTGCAATGATCAACCATCAAGTAACCAATCGAATTGCGCAATAATCCATTCATCACAAGTAACTTATGAGGATGATGAGGTTCTAGTATTGGATACGTCTTATGCAAGCTTTGATACTTTATCTTTGAGTTCCGTTGGTTCTGGGAATTCTGAACCATTAAATCGAGCGGAAAGTAATATTCAACCAGAACCATCTTGTCACAAAGAACGGAAAGAGCGCCTTGAACCTGATGTCCGCCCACCAATGTATTTGCCTGAATTCTCAACCAACCTGGAAATTAGGCGTCGCATATACGAAATGCTGGATTATCCATGTTTTCGGTTTTTTGGTAATAGCACATGTAAACGAATTCCATGTGAATTTCGACACAGTCTGGTAGAGGCCGAACACTTGCAAGAAATGCTTGAATACGAGCCGATAATCATAATCGAGAAATGTTACTTACTAGTACAAGAATTTGATAGTCTGTTTATCAAATACTTCCAAATATTTTGCATCATATTTGGCCAAAAACGAATGATCAAAAATTTAGTACGTATGGTACACCATTGCGAGAAACCCAAGAGACCTGTTACATTCTATCGACATATAATAACAGGTTTCCGACTATGCAAATTAGATGAGGTCGAATGTTTTGCTAATCTCATATGCAATTCCACTTCGAAGTCACCGAAATCGTTTAACATTTTGATCTGGATCATGTTCGATTTGAATGTGGTGTTAAATTTTCGTGATGAATTGAGAAAGATTCTGAATCATGATGGGTTCTATATAAGTGCGCCTAATTTAACGCGATTACTTGGAGTTTGTAGCCGAACAAAAAACTGCGAGTTGATACGTATTATTTACGAAGCGGTTGAAAATTATCCGGAAAAGATGAAAGAGCAGCTGCATTGGAGCTTGCGTCCACAATTTATAAGAATGGACAAATGAAGATGAATCGAGCGAGGGTCATTATTATTATATTTATTTTGTATCTTAATTTATTATGTATATTCTAACGATGATTATTAAAGTAAGTTTAAACAAGCGCCCGAAATTATCGGAAATCATTTATCGTTATATTCAAAAATTAGTTTTTGAAATTTGTTTTCGTTTTGTGTAGCGCGCCTATTATACCTCCCATGGTTCCACAACCCACCATAAAATAACACCTCCAATCCGTATGTAAATTATGCAAGTAAATTATGCCAGTATGCAATTTTACCAGTGTGGAAAAAAATGTTTTACTTCCATACTAAATTCCGTACTACCAAATAGCAAAGACACAAAAATATTGATTTTGGACAAGAAATATTTTTTTTCTCTTTCTATTTCACGTTTTTGTTTTATTTATATAAATTTTTATTTTGTATCTCCAGTTTCTTGTGACAAGTTGGCGGAGCACTACGCACACAGCTGTGCGTGCAAATTTTTTCATTTCAATTTCTTATTGTTTTTGTCAATAATGTTTTGATTATTAAAAGAATTTTTTGTAAATTATAGTGCTTTATAAGTGATTTATCAACGTTGTACTAAAGGTAAGCAAAAACTATTTCAATATGGCGTCTCCATATACTCTTAAAATATACATAAATATCAAACAATTTAAAAGTACAGAATGAGTGTAATCAACTGTCAAGTTTCACAAATTCAGAGGGTAAAAGATAAAGCATCTAAATCAACGTTATTACAAAAACAAAACACAATATAAGAACCCCACGCCAATAACCAAAATTGTTTTCTTAATTTTTTCTGATTTATAACTTAAATTAAGGATAAATTTACCACAAATCACTAGCTTCTTAACATAATTTAGATTTTATGTTATATAAACACTTGGTAAACTACTGATGGTAAGATATTCCTTTCTGTATTTTCTTCGGCGTATTTTGGCATTTTTTCACAATACACTTCATTTTACATAAAAGTCTGTAATTTTTGTTATCAAATAATGCACCACTACATAAACCACTAACTATTTGATAATGTTTTTATTATTTTAATTAATAATTTTAAAAATTTATAATTTATTTTTACAGTGCAAAATTAAGTCGCGGCATCATACCAAAACAACGACTGGTTTGGCGGGTTCTTATTTTGAGATGAAAAAGCCATATGGATTTTTTATATAACCATCCTGCTCTGGCTTGTGACAGATGAAATAGAAAATTTTAGATGGGTGAAATATTGACACCCGTTCTACAGAGTTTTAAATTCTTTGGTAAATATATTTGAGACGATGTAAATTGCTGATGAATGTCTCTCCTTCTTATTTTTAAAGATGTTAAAGAGTTGAAGCTATCAAATCGGGTGGCGGATGGCAAAAATATTATAACCAAATATTTAATGTATTGATTTAAATAAAATGTATATTTTTAAATAAATAACAAAAATCATTATTTTCGAAGAAAAAAAAATTATTGCTAGTTAAATACGAAAAATACTAAAGAAATCGTCGTTATTTTACGTAGAAAACCACGAGCCTACGTTTCCACTTTCTTTCCTATTTGATTTTTTCTCTTTTTAATTAGGATGCCCACCGACACCGGAAGTTTTGTGAAACTTGTCTTTGGCGGGTAGTACGGACCTCCGTGGCTCAAAATGGTTCTATCCGTAGAAAGTGTGGCGCACGCGAATGTAAACGGAATTCCGTCGGCATTACATATTGGGGAATGTCGACGTTGAAAAGGTTGAACCCGTGTAACCAAATTATATGATATACCAAAGTACGTGTTGTGCAGTACTGCATTCAAAAATGTTTAATCGGAGTGGGTCAAAATAAAATTTAGTTTGCTGAAAGGAAATACATTCAAACCAGTTTTTATACGATTTTTTTTATGTGGTATGAAAAAATTTTATTCAGTACAATCCACGTGAGTACTTTCGAAATTTCAATCAAATTAGAACATAATTTAATGTGATTAATCTAATTAGCTAATTGAGATTGGCCATTTTGTTTTATCGATTTTTGATATTTCATCACATTGCGTAATGAAAGTAAGTATTGCGTCAGGTTGCATAATGTTTTGAGTTTTTTTCTACGTGGAAATTTTTTTATGCGGTCCCTATTCACCGTATAACTTTTTTTTTAAATGTGTTGCGAAAACTATTTTTATACCTACTTGTGAAGTTTCGGAAGATTTTTTTTATGCGGTTCCTATTGCCACACAAAAACAGATTTGACTGTATTTGGAAAGAAATTTGATTACTATGGCTTTAGTATATGTGGCAGTTTTGCCGTTTACTTATCCACCTTTCAGGTGTTCGGATTATTTTTTTCTGTTGTTTTTGAGATTTTTACTCAAAATCCTCAATTAATATATTAACGGCCGGTTACACTTCGTAGAGCAGTGTTATGAGCGACATTTCAGCCTGCGAGCAAAAGACTGAGCTATATTTCATTGTAAATCTTCGATTTTTTATGGAAATACTTCAAGGAAAAGCTGTACAGCAACAACCCAACCATAATCTCTAAGCTTAAAGTTAATATTCGATAAGAAATTATGGAAATAAGACAGAATCTCGATCGGCTTCTGGACGTAACAGAGCTCTCACAATAGAAAAACTTTTCCTTTATAAGTTAAATTGAAAATAAAACTTGAGATTTTTTTTTTTTTCGTTTTTTACTTAAGGCTGTGTGATATTGAAAAAAACAAATTTCTGTTTTAGTATCGATATTAAATTGTATATAAACTGATTCGTTATTTTAATAAATATGAATACACATTTTATTAAACACTTGTTTTTTATTTCGCAAAATTATATTTTTTGAATATTTTTAAAAAGTTTAAAAATTCACTCGATCGATTTCGACTTGCTAGGTCATCATCAGGAGTATCTACTGGTTTGTAAAAGTAAAACTTTTGTTATATATAGAAGAAAAAAGTAAAATATAAATAAAAGAAGGATGGATCACGCAGGTAGGCGATTAGTCATTGGCTGAGTAATAAAATTTTAGGTATATTGAAGTACATTTAATTACCCGACGTATAAGTCAAATTATTGCGTACGTGAGAATAGAAAAGAGCGGGGTCTGTAATTGGTCAGAAACGGATTTCTCTCTGTTCGTTAAGGATATTTTGGTTGAGAAATATTAATTTCCGAATTTCGTAAGATACCTTTTCTATTATAACGTATTCATTGTTACATTAAATTGTAACAATGAACAAGTGCGAACTCTAAATTGTTACAAACGTCATTCTCAACCCTACTCGAAACAGCCTCTACGAATGTCATTTTTTATGTTGCCGGCAGAATCTACTTAAATATAAGTCCTGCTAACTCCACACATATGAAATAAACAATAACTAAGTAAAGATGTATTGGAATTTTTTTTCTATAGTAATTTTTTTTTGAAAAACTAAGTATAAGTGTATTAGCGCAGAAACAAAAAAAATGTAGAAAACAAAATTCAAATTTACGTTGCATTGTTAGTGTAACCAACACACTCTTTGTTAGTTTTTTTTTAATAGGTATATGTCAATGGAAGAGTAAGCAGGACTTATATTTAAGTAGATTTTGTTGCCGGTATCAAAAGCAACATGATCGTGCTATCAACAACCAGTAGGTTTGAAAAATAATTTATAGAACAAAAATCAATTTGTAATATATGTATTTATTAAACAAAATATTGTGTTTTATGAATACATTATTAATATATGTTACTCTTTTATGTTACGAAGAAATTAACTTTTTATTGTTTTCATTTGTTTTGACACTTGAGACAATCTCAATGTTAACTACTACGTCATTTCTACAATGACAGTTGTTACAAAAACTGTGTTCCAATGGAGAAAGCAAACTACTCACAAGTACTTGTATTTACTCGCAGCTACCCATACTCAAACGATGGTGTAGATGTTGAAAGCTGTTAAGCATAAATTTGGCGGTAGGTAATTTAGTTTCAAAAAATCTAAGAGATGGCTTTGTAATGGTTAGATTATGTTGAAAAATCAGATTATTATTAAATTGATGGAAGGAATTGTTTCGTCTACTAAAGCGGTGGATTTTTATAATAAATATACGTAAATCAATTTTATTAACATTTTCAATATTAAAACCTTAATACTCCTCTTACCTGCCAGCGTATGCACAGATTAAGACTTTGCCTTCATGGTATGTCCAATTTTTGACATTATTAAAAAATTGTATGCAAATATTCAAACAAATTTAATTTATAGCACTTTCTTTCCAAGTAAAAAAGTTGATTTTTTTTTGATCGCAATCAAATTTGAAAAATCTCAACATTTCATTAGAATTTTTTAGACGTTTACAAACACATAAATATGTTAGCGTCAAAAGTATAAACATAAATATTTCAAAAAGTATAAACATAAACATTATGACTTTTTGACTAGTTGGCCGTGAGAATTTGACAGACGAAATAATTTTATTTTTCGCATTAAAATAGTTGTTTCGTTTTCACTGTATAAAATAATTAAAAAAATAATTAAAATAATTGTGTTGACAAAAAATTGTGTTGATAATTTATTGACAATAAACTCTCTCTCTCTCTCTATAGCTTCACATTCCATGAAGGGATTTTGCCGCCCGCACTATGGTCCTCCAGCCGTCTCGGTCCATTGCTCTCGCCCTCCAGTTTCGACATCCTAGTGCATGTAGATCTTGTTCGACGTCGTCACGCCAGCGCAGTCGGGGTCTTCCTCTACGAAGAACACCGGCTGGTTGTTGATGGAACACTTTATTCATCATCCGTTGTTGTGGGGATCTTGTAACGTGGCCGAGCCATCTAACTCGATTGGATTTGATGAATCCGATAATATCGCAGCCTCCAAGAATTTGCTTTATCTCGTGGTTCATGCGAATCCGATATTCATTGTTCGCAACTTTAATTGGACCAAAGATTGAACGAATGACCTTCCTTTCGAAAGTTGATAACAATCTACAATCGTTAGTGGTCATGGTCCAGCTCTCGCTTCCGAAAGCCAGCACAGGTCTTATGAGTGCTTTATAAAGTGCGAGCTTGCACGACTGCGATAGATATCTAGATCGCAATAATTTTGATTGAGCGTAGAAAACTCGATGTGCGGCAGCGATTCGGGCTTTTATATCTGCCTGCATGTCATTTGATGATGTTATAACTGACCCGAGGTATTTGAAGTTTTCAACGTAATCAAAGTTATGGTCGCCAATTCCGAGATTTATCATGGAGATGTTCCTGGGTGTTGATACAAATTTGGTTTTGCTACTGTTCACCTTCAAACCAAGTCTTCTTGAGCAGCGATCAAGCGGCACGAAACTGTCTTTGATATCGCTAGGTCTTCGGCCAAGAAGTACGATATCATCTGCATATCCAAGAATTTGGCCTGATTTATTAAATATACAGCGCAAAGTTTCGATGTTGCTTTTCCTCACTACGTACTCAAGCGCCAGATTGAACAGCACAGGCGCGAGTGCATCTCCCTGTCGAACACCAGATGTTATTTCGAAGGAGTCTGACACAGTTCCTTCGATTACAATTCTACATACAGACCCAGACGTTGTTAGATTGCACAGAGAAACGAGTTTCTCTGGAATTCCTAGGCATATGAGCGCGGCCCAAAGGTTATCGCGGTTTATACTGTCATATGCCTGCCGGAAGTCTATATATAATTGATGTATGGTTATGTTGTACTCCCAATATTTTTCCAAGATCATCCTCATGGTGAAACACTGGTCAGTGGTCGACCGGTTGGGACGAAAACCACACTGATAGTCGCCAATGATGTTTTCGGCGAAAGGGATGAGTCTTGCAAGTACAACATTAGCCAACACTTTGTAAGCAGTGTTCAATAGAGCTATACCACGATAGTTTTCACATTTAAGACGGTCGCCTTTTTTATGCAACGGACATATGAGTGCGGTCTTCCAATTCTCCGGCAACTCTTCTTGGTCCCAAATACAAGCGACGAGATCGTATAAACTTGTTGCAAGAGTAGCGCCTCCGAGTTTAATTAATTCTGCGGGGATTCCATCGAGACCGGGTGCCTTGCCGTTTTTCAATCGACTAATAGCTGCGTCTACTTCCTCTGCTGTGGGATATTCGACGAAGACCTCATCACCTGGAGGAGCTATTGCTCTAATGGGGGTCACGTCAATATAAAAAATATTGACAATAAACTGTCAATATACAATTTTTGAAAACCGAATGTCAATTTCCACAAATTCATTAGAATAAAAAAAATCAATCCCGTATCGTGTTCTTTGCCACACAAAAAAATCAAATTATTTTTGATTTTTGGAAAGAACTAGCTATTAGTATAACAAAATATGTTGCCGTCATAATTTTGCCCGTTCCTTTGGTTATCTACTCAAAAGTACTTGTGAGTAGCAAATTGTTTCCATTGGAACACAGCGAATACTGAACATTATAAATCTCGTGAACGCACTCCCTGTCTCATTCTTCGTTTTTCCCCTTACCCAATATGCAAGGCCGACGGAATTCCGTTTACATGCGTGTTCAACCACACTTTCTATGGAAAGAACCATGTTGAACACACGGAAATCTGTACTACCCGCCAAAGAAAAGTGTCACAAAAATTCCGGTATCAGTGTGAATCCCAACTAAATAGAGAAAAAAACAAATAGGAAAGAAGGTGGAATTTCGTTGGAAACTCGGGTTTGTTCTATACAATTTTCCATACTAATTTTATACATTTTTCTACGTAAAATAAAGCCGATTTCCTTAGTATTTTTCGTATGGAACTAGCAATATTTTTTTTCTCTTGAAAATAAAGATTTATGTTATTCATTTAAAAAATATATATATTATATTTAAATCAATACATTAAATATTTGGTTATAATATTCTTGCCATCCGCCACTCGATTTGATATCCTCAATTCCAGCTTACTGAACATCCTAAAACATAGGAAGGAGAAAATTTCATCAGCAATTTACGTCGTCTTAAATATATTTACATTTTATAAACATATCGCGAAGCCATATTAAAATAGATTTTTATTACCTTTAGTACAACGTTGATGAATCACTTATAAAGCACTATAATTACACTATTATTGTGATAAAGCACTGTAATTTAAAAAAATTCTTTTAATAATCTAAAACATTATTGACAAAAACAATAAGAAATTAAAATGAAAAAATTTGCACGCACAGCTGTGTGCGTAGTTCTCCGTCAACTTGTCACGAGAAACTGGAGATACTAAATAAAAATTTATAAAAATAAAACAAAAACCTGAAATAGAAAGAGAAAGAAAATACTTCTTGTCCCAAATCAATATTTTTGACCCTGGAAATATACTCGACGCGACCGACGTGACTAAGTAAAAATAAAAAGTTAAACTATGAGAATTTATATTAAAGCAATTATACTCGTCGTGATTCAGACGTGATACAAAAAAAGTTGATTTAACTTTAACTTTTTGTTGTTGTTTAGTACTAAAGTGACATCTTACAGAAGTTTTATGAAATAATTAACCAATTTTATTTTATTTTTTGTTACCATTTTGACCTTTTGAAAAATCAACTGCGCATTTTTCTTTCAACCACTAACTTTTAATATTTTAAATTTTAATTATTTCGCAAAAAATGAAATAAATAAAATGAAATTCAAAAGTTAAATAAATGTCAAAAACGTGAATTCATATATTGAGTTTATCTTGAGTATAATCGCAAGCGCGTTTTTGACATTTCGAAGCTTCTGAGTAACGTCGAGTATATCTCCAGCATGAATCTTTGTTTGTAGTACGGAATTTAGTATGGAATTAAAACAATAGAATTGCATACTCCCAATAAGCAATGCCGATGGAATTCCGTTTACATTCGCGTTCATAAACCACATTCTTTCTATGGAAAGAATCATGTTATGTACACGGAAATCCGTACTACTCATCAAAGAAAAGTGTCACAAAAATTCCAGTGTCGGTGTGCATCTCAACTAAAAAGAGAAAAAATCAAATAGAAAAGAAGTTGGAAATTCGTTGGAACTACTACTTCCCTACTAATTTTAAACACTTTTATACGTAAAATAAAGGTGATTCCCTTAGTATTTTTCATATGAAACTAACAATATTTTTTTTTCTCTCAAATAAATATTTTTGTTATTTATTTAAAAAAATATATTTTATTTCAATAATAAATACAGGATCCGCTGTTTATATTTTTTTGATCCGCCCCCCGATATCTTCAACTCCAACATATTGATCATCTTAAAAAAGTAAGTAGAAGAAATACCATCTACAATTTATGTCGTCTCAAATATTTTCACATTTTATATGTATATGGCGACGGCATATTAAAATAGTTTTTTATTTTTTCTAGTACAGTACATCGTTGATGAATCACTTATAAAGCACTATTATTATTATTATTATTATTATAAAGCAGTATATAAAAATTTCTTTTAATAATTATAAACATTATAGAAAAAACAATAAGACATTATATTGTTAAAAAATTTACACACACTACTGTGAGCGTAGTTATTCACCAACTTGTCAAATGCAACTGAAGGAAGAGGAGAGTAAAACATAAAAATAAAAACCAATATAATTTCAAGATAATTTCTCTCCAATTGGATTTTAAAATCTTTTGTGTCCTTGATACTTTTTAATACGGAATTTGGTACTATTTTTCCACACAGTGGAAAAATTGCATACTCGGTTAAAATCAATATTTTTGTGTCTTTGATATTTTGTCATATGGAATTTGGTATGTACTATTTTTTCCATACAGGAGTAAAACTGCATACTGGGTAACCATTACAACCGGTTTGCATTTTCCGGTTTTATAGGGCTATAGATAGGGCTACCTATAGGGCTATAGATAAAAAGGGGAAAAACGAAAAGGGATGACCTAGGTAGTGTGGAGTTGGAGTATGAAAGGAATTTTGTTGAAACCATGCTTGTATTCTACTGTAACTGAACTAAATTTTTTCAATTTTCTCGTTGGAATACTGATGATCATATTTAATTAAGACTAAAATGTAAAATACTTGGTCTAAAATAAAAACATTATTCATTTTATTAAAAATAATATCCAATTCATTAAAATTTTCAATATAAAAAAACTTTATACTTCACAAGGAAACTAAATCTTTAAAATTCCAAAATGTAACCACAAGGCACGTGACTAATTCTGTAAAGTTTTTAAATTTCGAACCATCTGCAAAAATTGTGTCAACAAAATCGAATTCAAGCGCTTTTGACACTCGCTCGGATAACTATTAATTGTCTCGAGCACTATTCGGATTAATTCAGGATCCTTGGTTCGCTTACCAACACCAAGCATTCGATCAAAGAGATCGATGTTTATCCGATACAAGTCCCGTTTTAAAAACTCTTCTAATTTATCTGTAAATTTTAAAACCACATCCAATTCCAGCATGATCTCAATTAGTACATCAATCGATCGTTTTGTAATCGGACCAATATTTTGGACCAGCGTCGCATAACATTGTACCTTATCTAGATTACAGAGCGTTAATCCCGTTACGATATGCCGAAAAAATCCAATAGGTCGGCCAACACGCTCGCAATGTTTTATCATATGTATAAGGGCAGGAATCATTTGTCGTTTTCCATAAAGAATACAAAACGATTCGAAATAGTTGGTGAAAAGCATGTCATACCGAACGATTAGAGCGTAGCATTTATCTAGAACGATTACGGGTTCTAAGGCTAGCGTACCTTGCAAAAGGCGCGGTTCGATAAGCTGATGACTAAATTTACACGGGAATAAGACGCATTTTCCAACCAAAAATCGAAAACATGGAAAACCAAAAATTTTTGCGACACGACGATTTAGTGGCGTTTCATCGATTGTTACATGACCATTGTACTGCATTTGGTCCGGTCTTACTACCACAGTCGGTGCACGTACATCTAAAACCTGATCTTCTTGAGATGGTGGCTCAAACTCATTAAGCCGAATAGTACGTGTAATTTTACTTAATTCCGAAAGTATTCTCGAATTTCTTAGGTTGTCTTGGCTTAGGAAATAATTCGAAGAATATCTAAAAATATAAAATTTATGGTAATATTGGTCCTGATAAATCAATACATTTCATTGGATACTTACGGTTCGCGCGACGTTGTCGGCACACTGTGGGCTTCATATTGTTCATGTTCACGGATCATAGCATCCATATCACTGACCAAAGCATCCATTCTATCATTTTTAGGGCGCTGCGGATCCATTGAATAGTTTTCGAAACGCTCATTCGAATTACACCTAGGCGAGGTATCGATACCTATATAAGAAGCATCCAGTAATAAAACATCATCGCTAGACTGTGGTGACAAACTTGGCGCGTATTTTGGTTCTATGTTACATAAAGATGGATTTTGTGTAAGACCTGTTCGGACAGATAAATCGAGAGGCTCTGACGCTGGTGAACTGACGTACTCATCAGTAACCTTACAAAGTTTTGTATCAAATGGTCGCTTAAAACTAAAATCGGAGATTTGCGTTTTCTCGTCAACTTCATTCACCGTAATAGGGATGCAGCGATCGTCGTTCACTTCAGGGATAGTTGGGTATCCTATTGCCGGTGGCGGTAACTTTACCGGAGTTATCAAACCACATCCCGTTTCGGTGCAATTGAAAAATGTTGTATCGAAGTTCATCTCCGGTAATGTATCAGTAGCGAGCTTTTCTGACATGTAATTTTCAATCGGATGACTGGGTTGGTTAGGACACGGAGTACTTGTAAAACTTGAATTTTTAGGATAGTATTTATCTTCGAGTACCATGTCTGTATCACTGTAGTTAGACGTATTTAGAGACACTAGGTCCAAATCCTGTGGGAACCAATCGATTGATGGATCACTAATAGTTGCTTTCGTTGTGTCGGATGTGGCTATTTCTAAAATACTTCGCAACTGTTCAATATTTTCTGAATCAGATGTAGCCATTTTTACTGGCTCTTTAATATCGGTTTGGGGTTTCTCACGTTTCGGACTCGCTTCTATAGGAGGCAATTGAATTTTGATGACTCGAGGAATCCGAATGATTTTCGACAGGGGAATTCGACACATAAAATCGTCGGCCATTAATTGTTCTTTAGTCCAACTGACTCGCGCCATATTTGGAGGCCCTTCTATGATTGGTAATGATTTGCCGGGCATGACAGGTTGTACTGAAGGTCGAAGTGGAAGTGTCGATGACGGTTGAAATTTATTTTTCGTTACATATTTTTTGCGCGTTTTTTTCTCAATACCTGCCACTTTTGGTTTTGGCTTAAGTTTTGGAACGCCGGAAATATTTCGTGGTCGCCCTCTTGGTAATTTTGGTTTTGGCACCATTTTGGATGGGGTAACAGGTTCGGTAGGTGGCAATATTACGAAATCAATGCAACACTTACGGCCTCTTTTGGATTTTGGTTTTAGTGTATAATTCAGAATCGGTGTTGAACTTATATCTTCAGTCGGTTTCGATAATGGTTCATTTATGGTACTATCAGCTGCCGATGAGTATCCCGTTTCTGCAGTACGCGTTGATTGTTCCGCGCTGACGGGATCAGATTTGGCCAATACAGGAGTAGCATTACCAGTATTTTCGTTTCTTTGGGTTATAATTGTTGGCGCTGAACTCTAAATAAAATGAATGAGCTTATAGAATTAAAAGAATTATAAACAGATCTTACTTTCGTTCCCCGCTTCCTTAGTGAAGCTCGTGATGGTTTACGTTTCGGCGGCTTTTTAGCTTTATTTAATGTAGAAATATTCTTTGTCGATTTCCCCTTCTTACATTGATCAGCTGATGCCCGCTCCGCTTTAATTTTATCACTAACCTTCTTAGATTTCTTCTTTATAATAATTTTTGGAATAGGCTCCAATGTTTCTAATTCACAATCAGTCGGGAGGTCCCGATTTAACATTTTCCAAGCACTTCTAGTAATCATAATGCCTTCCGCACTATTACTCACCTTACTTCTAGAATATGTATTGTCTAAATAGTATTCGTAACTTTTATCAAAATTGTGGTCGGACACGTCGTTAGAACTATCCGATATCTCAACATCAGGACTTTCAATAACTTGTGTCGCCAAACGATTCAACACAACTTTAGCACAGAAAAATGTTTGATAAATATTATCAGGGATGCGGCACAGCAAATTGTGTGTCATCTCCCGGAAGTTCACTACTCTTTGAATCACTTAACTTTTCACATAGATTCCATAGGTACACTTAAATTTAATTGATTTGTAAAATATTTGCAATAATCAAACTTTTTGCGGTTATTTCCTATTTTCACATTTGGAATTTTCGTTTTCTCCGCCGATTGACATCAAAATGCGCCGTTACTTGTATGCAGGGTCGTCAAAACCAATTTTAAAAACTCCAAAATTTATACCATTCGAATATCCAAATGAATAATCCGTGTTTCTAGAAATTTATCCGTGGTTTTAATTTTGGGACTGTTGAGCGTTGTCGGTTGCACGAAAACGAACAAATCATTCGTTACACAAATCGTTGTGCATTGTTAACCCTAGACAGACACAAACTAGTTAAACGCGAATTCGAGATTACGTAGTTAAGTAACCTTCAATTTTAATCCAACCCACACAAATGTGTGAGTACAAAACCATAGTATGTAATGGCGTTGTTGATAAAAAATTTCGCTTGATTTGAAGTACAACCAACACAATTATGTGTATAGATGTAGTGTTTTTTTCGGACGAAAATAAGTTAAAAAGGAATTCACAAATGTGTAAGTTGGTTCAAAAAACATACAAAACTATATTTTTGACATGGTACTTTTGCCCTACCCGCACAATTGTTTTAGTAAATCACAAAAGGGATATAAGAAAAAATCAGTATGATTGTATGGGGCTGGGGAACATAAGTCATTTTCATTGAATGTATACAGAAAAATTGTTAGATTATAAATTATATTTTAAAATTGTTTAACTATGACAGAAATTATGTATACAATTAGTTTATATTAACTTATTGTAACTGATTCGATGTAATTCAAAATCATCAAATACGCATTGAAATTGTTTTATTTCATTAATTAAATATGAATTTGAACGTTTGCAAAATAACAAAATCGGGTTTGTGTCTGTCACCATAATTATAAAATCGCGATTTGATTTGTTTGACATGTAACCGCGATTGGAAGAAATCGAAATGGTTTTTTTACAATAGAGTTACATTAACCAGAGCAGCAACTATTTTTTCCCATATAAAAATCAATTTAATATTTGCTATCACTTTTGAGTCATGTGGGAACAGGATGGTTATATAAAAATGCATATGGTGATCTCAGATGTCAAAAAAAGCTAACGGGACAAGTTGTTGTTGTTTTAAAAAGTGATGCGCTAAATTTTGTGTTCTTAAAAAATCGTTCTCTTTTACCCTCCGAATTTGACTCGTTTGACAGCTGATGTCATTCATTCTATATTTAATTTAATTTCTTTGTTTTTTACTCACACATTTGTGTGGTTTGGACTTAAATTGAGCCATTTTTTTGGTTTAGAAAGGGATATGTATACTCCACATAGATAAAATGTAACCAGTGGCCCTATTCTGGTAATTCCCCGGGAATAATTTTGTAGCAGCTATTCCCCAGACATTTTTCCCAATTCCCCGTTTTCCAAAAGTTAATTCTGTTAATTGAGGACTAAATTTACGGGAAAATAGTTTAATTATTTGCGGTCGATACGCGATCGCAATAAAACATTGGAATAGCTGCAACAAAAAGAAATCATTCCCTATTCCAGGGGAATTACCAGAATATGACCACTGTGGGTCTATTCTGTCTTTCCCTGGGAATTTGGAAATGAAAGGAATTGACAGTATTGTTGCAACTAGGAATTATTTTTTAAAAGTGTATTCTGGCGACAAAGAAAATATTTTTTTAAGAATATTTTATTCCTAATTATTGTAGTTTTCACAAATATTTTTCCCAATTTTTTTTTGGGGAATTATTAAATACTAAAATAAATAAAATAAAGAACTACATAGAATGCATTTTATTTACACAATCATTTAGAAAACACATAGTAAGATAATTATTAAAAAATTGTAGCGATTGATTTCTTCAATTACATAAATTAACAAATAGAAAATACAACAACAACTATGGGTAATGTAACGGATAATATGACGAGTAATGTATCTCGGTTAATGTAATGTGGCAGCCAAATAATAAAAATCTAAACAACAAAAAATGGTTTAAACCAGATTTTTATTACTAACATTTGTGTACGCATTTAGTCCGACAGACGAAACATAACGTTTTCGTAGACGTATAAGGAGTATATCATACAATTTTATATTACTGTGTATAATTTTTCTGTGGTTAATTTGTTTGTTTTCTGTGAATGTTGTTTCGGAGTGTTTGTTTTCTATGAAACAATTATGAATCGGTATAAATTGGTTCAATTTTTTAGTGCTTATGTCTTTTCGTTGTCTCACTTTTTTACATCTCACAAATTTTTTGAGCGGCGAGTTTACACGTCCGCGCAAATGACTGCTATAGCAGTTATACAACTTTTTTGTTTATTAACACGTTCGCGCAAACACTTTCATTTTTTAAGGAATAACTCGTGATATTTTCAAGTTCCAATCATACATTTTTTTCTGCAATAAAATATCACAGCAATTACAAAAGTTATCAAAATGTTCCGGAGTAGCACACATTTAGAAAGTGTGCGTCAATGTGTTAAGAAAAAAATTGAACTACAAACATTTTAATTTTTTTTTTCAATGCGATGTCGAATAAATGTTTTGTTTCCTCAGAAATACAGAATTAGAAATTATTTTAAAACTAAAATTAAATAATTAAGCAAAGTAATTTTATTAAAAGTATATTTGGATTTTCCTGCCCGGTAACACAGTTGTGTGCCTACGGCAAAAGAATCGGGTCAACAATTTATTTTTGTATGTTTTTTGAATCAACTTACACATTTGTGCATTCTTGTCAAAGTTATTTTCGTTCTTAAAAAACACTATCACAATACACACAATTGTGTTGGTTGTACTTCAAATCAAGCGAAATTTTTTATCAAAAACGCCTTACATACTATGGTTTTTTTACCACACATTTGTGTGGTTTGGACTTAAATTGAACCATTTTTTGGTAGAAAAAGGTATATACATGTAGGTTCTGTACTTGTGGTTATTTTTTCGTCAAATGTCGGATTTTGAACAAAATCGATCCCCAGGCAGTTTAAGGACAGATTTTTTGAACAGTTTGTCATAGAATTTGTGAAAATGAATTTACCGAAAAATTTATTTAAAATTGTTTTTTACCTTAAGCTTGGAACACAGCCAGAGAAGCTCAAAATAATTTGAATGCAAAGCTAACTTCGAAATGCGAATCTAATTCTTAACAATTTTTTTTAACGAATGATTTGGTGGTTTTCGTACTATGGCTGCGGACCAATTTTCGGGTAAAAGTCAATTTTAAGTAAATTTTCGGTAAATTCGTTTATTTTTCAAAAAATATATGGCAAACTGATCGAAAAATCTGTTCTAAATCCGATTTTTACCATTCCGATTTTTGGCCCTCAGCCCTAACACACAATTCTAAAGGAAAAAGTTTGTATTACGCACGCCTGCTAGGTGCGTTCCAAATCGATGTACAATATATTGTACAAGGCGTTCGAAAGGGTTAAAATTGACTTTAACCTTGAATTGGTACGCAGCCATATTTGAATATTCAAATGGTATAAATTGTGGAAATTTCTAAAATTGGTTTTGACGACCCTGCGTACAAGTAACGGTGTATTTTGATTGGGTATTATTTATGTACTACGCAAATTGTAATGTGAAAATAACTGTAAAAAAGTTTGATTATTGGTGGGTGATACATATTTTTCAAATCAATTAAATTTAAGTGTAATACCTATTTATGTGAAAAGTTAAATGATTCAAAGAGAAACAAACTTCCGGGAGATGACGGACAATTTGCTATACCGCATTCCTGATAAAATTTATCAAAAATTTTTCTGTGCCAAAGTTGTGTTGAACCGATTGCCGACACAAATTATTGAAAGTCCTGATGTAGAAAAATCGGATAGTTCTAGCGATGAGTCCGGCCACAATTTTGATAAAAGTTACGAATATTATTTAGAAAATACATGTTCTAGAAGTAAGATGAATAATAGTAGTGCGGGAGGCATTATGATTACTAGAAGTGCTTGGAACATGTTAAATCGGGACCTCCCGACTGATTGCGAATTAGTAACATTGGAGCCTATTCCAAAAATTATTATAAAGAAGAAATCTAAGAAGGTTACTGATAAAATTAAAGCGGAGCGGGCACCAGCTGATCAATGTAACAATGGAAAATCGACAAAGAATATTTCTACATTAAATTATGCTAAAAAGCCGCCGAACCGTAAATTATCACGAGCATCTCTAAGGAAGCGGGGAGTGAAAGTAAGATCTGTTTATAATTCTTTTAATTCTAACTGTAACCTCGTTCATTTTATTTAGAGTTCAGCGCCAACAATTATAACCCAAAGAAACGAAAATACTGGTAATTCTACTCCTGTATTGGTCAAATCTGATCTTGTCAGTGCGGAACAATCAACACGTCTTGCTCAAACGGGATATTCATCGGCAGCTGATAGTACCACAAATGGATTATTACCGAAACCGACTGAAGATATAAGTTCAAAACCGATTCTGAACTATATACTGATGCCGAAATCCAGAAGAGGCCGTAAATGTTGCATGGATTTTGTAATATTGCCACCTACCGAACCTGTTACCCCATCCAAAATGGTGTCAATACCAAAATTACCCAGAGGGCGACCACGAAATATTTCCGGTGTGCCAAAACTAAAGCCGAAACCAAAATCCAAAATGGTGGGTATTGAGAAAAAAACGCTTAAAAAATGTGTAACAAAAAATAAATTTCAACCGTCATCAGCATTACCGCTTGGACCATCTATACAACCTGTCATGCCTGGCAAATCATTACCAATCATAGAAGGGCCTCCAAATATGGCGCGAGCCGCTTGGATTAAAGAACAATTAATGGCCGAAGATTTTATGTGTCGAATTCCTCCGTCGAAAATCAGTCGGATTCCTCGAGTCATGAAAACTCAATTACCTCCTATAAAAGCGAGTCCGAAACCTGAGAAACCCCAAACCGAGATTAAAGAGCCATTGAAAATCGCTAAACAGTTGCGAAGTAATTTAGAAATAGCCACATCCGACACAGCGAAAGCAACTATTAGTGATCCATCAATCGATTGGTTCCCGCAGGATTTAGACCTAGGGTCTCTGAATAAGTTAAACTACTATGACACCGACATGGTATTCAAAGATAAATACTACCCTAAAAACTCAAGTTTTACAAGTACTCCGTACATGTCAGAAAAGCTCGCTACTGATACATTAACGGAGATGAACTTCGATTCAAAATTTTTCAATTACTCCGAAACGGGATGTGGTTTGGTAACTCCGAGAAAGGTTCGGCCACCGGCATTAGGATACCCAAATATCCGTGAAGTGAACGACGATCGCTGCATCCCTATTACGGTGAATGAAGACGACGCGAAAACGCAAATCTCCGATTTTAATTTTAAGCGACCATATTTTGATACCAAACTTTGTCAGGTTACTGATGAGTACGTCAGTTCACCAGCATCCGAACCTCTCGATTTATCTGTCCGAACAGGTCTTTCACAATATCCATCTTTATGTAACATAAAACCAAAATACGCGCCAAGTTTATCACGACGGTCTACCGGTGATGTCTTATTGGATGCCTCTTATATGGGTATCAATACCTCGCCTTGGTGTAATTCGAATGAGCGTTTCGAAAACTATTCAATGGTCCCGCAGCGCGGTAAAAATGATAGAATGGACGCATTGGTCAGTGATATGGATGCTATGATCCGTGAACATGAACAATATGAAGCCCACAGTGTGCCGACAACGTCGCGCGAACCGTAAGTACACAATGAAATAAATCGATTTATCGGGACCAATATTACCATAAATTTTATATTTTTAGATACTCGAATTATTTCCTAAGCCAAGACAACCTAAGAAATTCGAAAATGCTTTCAGAATTAAGTAAAATTACACGTACTATTCGGTTTAATGAGCTTGAGCCACCATCTCAAGAAGATCACGTTTTAGATGTACGTGCGCCAACTGTGGTAGGAAGACAAGACCGATTGCAGTACAATAGTAATGTAACAATCGTTGAAATGCCACGTGTCACGAAAATTTTTGGTTTTCCATGTTTTCGATTTTTGGTTGGAAAATGCGTCTCATTTCCGTGTAAATTTAGTCATCAACTTATCGAACCGCGCGTATTGCAAGCTAAGCTAGCCGTAGAACCCGTAATGGTTCTAGATAAATGCTACACTCTAATTGTTCGCTATGACCTGCTTTTCACCAACTATTTCGAATCGTTTTGTATTCTTTATGGAAAACGACAAATGATTCCTGCCCTTATACATATGATAAAACATTGCGAGCGTGTTGGCCGACCTATTGGATTTCTCCGGCATATCGTAACGGGACTATCGCTCTGTAATCTAGATAAAGTACAATGTTATGCGACGCTGGTCCAAAATATTGGTCCGATTACAAAACGATCGATTGATGTACTAATTGAGATCATGCTGGAATTGGATGTGGTATTAAAATTCACAGATAAATTAGAAGAGTTTTTAAAACGGGACTTGTATCGGATAAACATCGATCTCTTTGATCGAATGCTTGGTGTTGGTAAGCGAACCAAGGATCCTGAATTAATCCGAATAGTGCTCGAGACAATTAATAGTTATCCGAGCGAGTGTCAAAAGCGCTTGAACTCGATTTTGTTGACACAATTTTTGCAGGTGGTTCGAAATTTAAAAACTTTACGGAATTAGTCACGTGACTTGTGGTTACATTTTGGAATTTTAAAGGTTTTCGTTACCTTCTGAAGTCTAAAGTTTTTTTATATTGGAAATCTAAATGAATTGAGTATTATGTTTAATAAAATGAATAATGTTTTTATTTTAGATCAAGTATTTTTCATTTTTAGCTTTAATTAAATATGTGAAGGTTAAAAGCAAAATATGCTGTTATACCAAAAAATTTTTCCCTAAATATAGATAACCTAATTTGTGTCTGTCTACGGTATTAGATTCGGGATGCTGAATACTATTATCTAAAAACTATCATTAAATGATAAAACATATTTTGTAACATATTATATTGGTTTTCAGCAAAGAACTATATACTATAGAATGAATGTAAAGTTTTTCCCATATCCCTTTTCCAGCCTGCCCACACAATTGTGAAGGAAAGGCAATAGAATCATGCCAAAAATTTATTGTCAAAGAAGTTAGAATACTAGAGAATAGGTGACAATATTTTACCCATATAAAATTTGCTATTTCATCTGTCACAAGCCAGAATAGGATGGTTATATAAAAAATCCATATGGTTTACTCATATCTCGCTATAAGAACTCGTCAAACCAATTTTTGTTGTTGTACGAAGTGACGTTTTAAGTTAATTTTGTGCTTTAAAATTATAAATTTTTAAAATTATTTACAAACAAAAAATTTACAAACTTTTGTGTAAAATGAAGTGTATCGTGAAAAAATGCCAAAATACGCCTAAAAAATACAAGAAGGAATATCTTACCATCAGTAAGTTTACCAAGTGTTTAAATAAAATAAAATGTAAATTATATATTCGAGTTATTTTTTGATTACTTATTAAATACCAACGAGAACCGACATTCATTGTTAAAAAATCGACAGGAGGTTTTAGATGTGTCCTTTGCGTCAGAAACGATCTTTCATATGATCAGAGGATGGAGAGTGGCGAAGGAGCACTCATTCTCTGATCACCGATATGTAACATATAACCTCGACCTTAAACCTGTTACCCGGAAAGCCTTCAGGAATCCCAGAAGGACAAACTGGAACAAATATGGAGAGAGCCTGCAATCTTGCAATTAATGCTGCGAGGCCCCTGATAAAGCCTAGGGGCAGGCAGAAACCGACTTGGTGAACCACGGAGTAGGAAACCTATCGAAGGGCGTGTAGGATAGCTTTTAATAAAGCTAAGAACACAAGGGAGTTTCGGGATTGGGGCTCCTATAAGGGGGACCTAAGAAAGTACAAAAGAGAGTTGAAGAAGGCGCAAAGTGGGTCTTGAAGACTTCAGGTGTAGGATAGAGGAGGTCTCTGAAACTTTTCGCCTTAGGAAAATTCTAGCTACTAACCCAACCAGTCCTAGTTATTTAATTAGAACGGACGGGTCATGGACAGCTTCAAGTGCGGAATCATTGGAGCTCCTCATCGCGACCCATTTTCAGAGAAGCTTTGATGACTCGATGTAACATCGAGTAACACCTTCAATAGAGATGGAGGGCATCATGGTCAGTTAGCGGATCCGGTGGGTACTGAACGGTTTTAAGCCTTATAAATCGGCGGGCCCGGATCGGATTATACCAGCAGAGATACAAAGGAACTCGGCAGTCATTCTCCCCTGGCTGGAGGGTATCTTCAAGGGATGTCTGAAACTGCTCTATATTCCTAGGAAAAGGATGGAGGTCAGAGTGGTCTATATCCCGAAATCGGGAAAAAGCTCACATGCTTATCCAAAGGACCTGAGACCTTTAACTATCATCCTTTCTGTTGAAAACCTTGCAAATGTTGGTAGATGTAGGTATTCGATCAAAAATTGAGCATGATTGAGAAGTCAATTTACTTGCAAGAGTTTTGTCATAGTAGCATTTCTCGACATTGAGGGTGCCTTTAATAACGTAAAAATGGAGGCGATCATGGAAGGATTGTTATTTTTGAACGTTGACTATCCCATAAGTAGGTTTATAAAAGAGAGGCTGGCAAGCAGGATTATTACCTTGGAACTGAGGGAGGCCACCATTAGGAGGTGGCTTTCTTTGGAGTGTTGTGATGAATGGATTGCTGTTGGAACTGGAGAGAGAGAGGGGATAGGGGTTTTAGCATATGCGGGTGATGTACCGATAGCTGTCTCAGATATCTGGACACGATTAGGGATGTTATATGGAATGCACTCCTGGAGTTACGAAATGGGGCAGCAAATGTGGATTAGGAATCAACTCTTCCAAGCAGAGCTGGTACTATTTACTAAGAAATATAAAATTCCGGTAGTTAGCCCTCCTACCGTGAACGGCATTAGACTGGCTTTTGCTGACAGAGCGAGATTTCTGAGCATAATCTTGGCTCAGCTGGAAGCCTAACATTGCGGAAAGGGCGAATAAGGCTAATGTAACCATTTACTCGTGTAGAAACGCTATATGTAAGAGATGGAGTCTGAAACCAGAGCTGGTCCACTGGCTCTATACGGCAGTGGTAAGACTTGTGCTGACGTACGTCAACACCTACAAGCGCTTTAGGGGTTATGTTCCACCTTATTCCAATCGAATCTAAGTGGAAATGTCTCCAGGCGGGACAGCCGATGATAGTTAGATCGCTAATGGAAGAACTAGCGAATCTAGATTATTTATATTAAACCAACGTTGTGCTCCGATAAAGGTTTCCGGACCATCTGTCCTTCGAGAGAATCCTGAAAGAACGGGTTAATACTGGAAAACGAGGCACTGAAATATTTCACCGTCGGCTCTAAGCTAGACGGCAAAATAGGAGAAGGGGTCTTCTGTGAGAAGCTCAATGTTAATATTTCTGTTCGTCTCCCTCACTACTGCAGCGTGTACCAGGCTGAAGTGGTTATGCTAGGCCAAGTCGTGACATGGTTGAAGCACACCGTGGTATCCGTGAGGGTTATTGCAATCTCTGTGGACAGTCAGGCGGCGGTCAGGTCACTAGAGGCGGTTTGTCTGAAGTCACGGGTGGCGATCGATTGCCGATCATTTAAATCTGAGCAAACTATTCATCATTGTCACTTTTATTTGTTCTATAGAGAAGAACCTTAAATACAAGGAATACTCTATAATAACTTTTATGGATATAGAGCGGATCTTTCAAAACGATTGGCTACAGATCATTGCTCAGGGCGTTCTTTTTTCTATGTGCGGATTTAAATATTCTTAAATCTGAAGTCCTTGATGAAAGCGCAGCGAAAAGCAGTTTTTTGTGTTAGTTGGACATTCAGAAATATACCCACTCAAAACCCTATAAGGGTATCATTAGTTATTCCAAACCTGTATAATAATATAACAATACATGGCATTGGTATCTGTGATCATTTAAATTTAAATACCTCTTCCGGTCTCGGGATAATCGTGATAAGGGAAGCCGTTTTTACTAGTTGAGTTATAATGTCGCATTTTTGCAGTAACCATGGATATATGATATATGTAATGGTACGTAAAGTAGCTCGTTAATGTAAAACATTCCTCGTCTGCGTCTCACCAAGCAGAGTAAATTTGAAATTCCGCCCACTGCAGAAATCAGTTTAAATCGACACCTTGTCTGCGCTCATCAAGTAATTATGGCTTTAAATGCTTCATGAAGTAGTCAAAGTTAAATGCGACGATAACGATAAATCCGAATTACTATGATCATCTTTAAACAACTTAAATAAATTAAATCAAATTTGTGTTATAAAATTCAACAAAAAATTTAATTTATAATTAAATTAATTTTAGTGTTGGTAATCTGTGTTCGCCTCACTTTCAGATCCAAATAAATAATAACAACAAGGAAAAAAGTTCAAAAGTTATGGAACTAAAGTAGAAAAATTTAGGTCAAAATTAAATTGAAAGATTCATCCTAGAGGCTTTTCTTTCCTCCCTAGATATATAATTTCTTTCTATATTGTATACTATTCATTTTAATTTAAAAGTTTTTTATTCTCCAAGAATATAAATTTTTAATCTTTTTTATTTATTTATCCTTAAATAAATATTATTTTAACTTTTATTTTTTTTTGTTATGGTGCTGATAGGGATATAATGTATGATTGAGGATGGGGAGATACAATTTAACATTAGGGCTATCAAAACTATTAGTTTTCTCTACATAATTTAAATTAAGATATGTACTTGTATATATAATGATTTTATCTATATTGTCGACTGATGTATCTGAGGTCGAGCTTTTTAACTTCTTGTTTGACGGTTAAAATATGCCGTTGGCATTTCTAGCAATTGAAAGCTAATTATCCCTTTTATTCTTTAAACATTTTATTTCGTAACAACAAGCCTTCGGGACATGTCTCCGATCTTTCAATTTACATTATAATATTCTTGTAATCTAACCTTTTTCTATTTTTTGTTGCTGTTCAACGAATATAAATATTCGACGTTCGTGCAAGATACAATACAAAGGGTTAACACCTTTATACATGTATATATTTTTCGATAACCCATCTCCCCGCAATAAATCGGAACATTTTTTATCGGGTTTCTAGTCTAGTTCTGATTTTATCTAATTTGTATGTAGGATTTGCTTTTTACACGAGAAATAACGAGTACATAAATTTTGGTATTCGGTCCTCCCGATGATAAAAACTAATCGGATATGCTTGCAAGAAGTTTTAATTTTCTTTAATTCTTTATACAACTATAATGTACCGTAATCAATCATCCGATTTTCGCATCCCTACATAGAATAAAGTACGAGCAAATTTCTTAGAATTAAAATTTTATTTTCTAAATTTTCCTATACAGGTTCCTCATTTTATGTCAAAATCAATTAATTTCTACTTAAAATGGGTTAATGCACAGACTATCAATTCTTAGAAGAAAACGGAATGGAACAACCCAATTTTGTTGTAATGAAAACAAAAACGACAAAAAGAAAATTCCGGGAAAATCTACTTGTCTGTACAGGATTACGGGGAAATTCGGATTATTGAATTTATTAGTTAGGCGATCTCAAAAATATAGGAACAATTTACTAAAACAGGTTAAAACATTTTTTAGAAACCATATGCTTGCTGACTCTTTATAGCTGCGATAATTCTATGAGAGAATTTCGAAATTTCACAACCCCTCAACTCTTATTACATTCGCAAAAAGATTCAAAATCGCCAATGCAACATTAGATAGATTTTGTTTCTCCGCAGGTTAATGAACTAAGCATTGTGATTAAAAGAAGCGACATGAAATCTGGTTCCGAGCTCAATACTACTTTTGTAAAAAGTCACCATCAATCGGACAATAGCGCTGGTGCTCGAGCCTCCGCTATACTTAGCTTGACAACCTACTGAATTAGGTTCGCGATAGACTCGTAAACCCTCAAAGTTGTCCCCAACGTTCCTAAGCTGATGCTCATACTGAACTGTACTATTATCATTCAGAGGAAAGGAAAGAAATATTGACCGGCATTTAATTAACTATGGGGTAGAACAAACTTCAGTTAAACCATCTCGCCGAAGTCATATTTCCCATATAAGCAAGAAGTTCCTTGCCCAAACACTAACCAATCGATTTATGTTCCAAATTATCTGTCATCTCAGTTTACACCAAAATACAAGGCGTACCAATACGAAAGAAGACCCTATAAACCAGTTTCACGGATTATGGCTGCCTGGAATCAAAAATTTGGTGGATCGTTTCATACCAGTGGGCAGGTTTATCTTTCAAATCGAGTATATAGCTCGTTCTGCAAATATATCGCAGAATTTATTGGTTAATTATTTAGGCACACTCCTTACCGGAACGGCCGTGGGCTGGTATTGGACGTAAGGTTAACATCACTATAATTTACTTGGAACGACTTACGAAACGCCCTTAGAATAGCATTTATAGAAACCTTTTGTACAATTTCAGGATGCAATCCAACGATCAGCCTTACAAGCTGAAATTCTAATTCCTGAAAATAAAATTGTTGGAAATTTTAATCGAAAATATGCGGCTTGGTGTGAAATTACATTTGCCTACCCATAAACTCCAAGCCATAGCAGAGTGAGTGAATTTAATTACATGCCAGCCGACGTGCTAAATGTGGGCATCTTCTTCAACGCCCTACACTCTGAGCAACACACATTATCCAGTGGGCTGGCAGCTGTTCGAACCATGTTTGGTCGGGTAGTTACCGGGCGAAATGTGAAGCAAGCCCGAATGATAAAAACAGCTGAGCATTTAATATTTTAGAAGAACAGAAATGTGAAGAACTATTTCAAATAACTATTTCAAGTTTGTCCTATGTGGAGATATAGAGAAAATGTTTAGACAGGTTTGGGTGACCGCACACGATAACGAATACCAGAATACTTTATGGAGAAACAGTACAACTTAACATCCCAGTACATTCCAATTCAAAACGTTAACCTACAGCACGGCATCAGCAGCGATTTTGACAACCCGTTGTATTAAAGAAATTGGTATCAAGCTACAAGCAAATCAGCCAGAAGCAGCACATGCCATACAACGAGACATGCATGTGAACTATCTGATGACGTGGGCTAATTCAAGGGTACAAGTCAAAGTTTCATGACACAAATTACAACGGCATTAGACCGAGAAGCTTTTATTCAGGGTGCAAGTGGGAATATCATTGGACATCAAAGAGCATGCCGAGTCGCAAAAGGTATTAGATCTTTAGTAGGATCCTTGTGAAGACACATTCAAATTTAAAACCGACCTACCAGATTGAGCCACGTATACTTGATACTCATAGAATTTTGTATACTCGTAGAACCTTAACCGCTTGGCTAACTTCCATCGAATATATCGGAAATGTAGCAACAAATCAAAAAAGATTTACATAAAATTCCAACAAGTGGAATCGCAAGATGGACACACACCAGCAACGTATTGGGCCTAATTGGATTCAGTGATGCAAGCGAAAGACAAAGAATGGCCTACGATTCAAGCAGTGCCAGTCAAACAGATTACAATTCCACTCTTCCACGTTCCATTTTGTGGATCAAAGGACAATCCGGCTGACATCCCGTCTCGAGGCGATCAACGCGTTGTAGTAAAAAGCATGCTGTGGTGGCATGAGCCACCCTGGTTTGTTGATGCTGAAAGCACCAAGATGATAGAGGAATTTCGTCCTACAAATATTCAGGTGCATGCCGCATCAATGACTAATTGTTTGATGGGTTTATTAATAGGTCAATACCAAGATAAGGCAGTTCATCAACAACTGTAGGATGAGCCAAAATTTCACGGAAACCAAGCGAGAAGAAATGGTAGTTGAAGAGATGATACTGATACGACACATACAACAGACCGAGTTTAGAGTAGAAATAGATCCATTATGTAACCGAAGGGAGCTCCGCGGCGCACTAAGCTTATCAGCATGAATCTATTTTTAGGTGACACTGGGGTGCTACGGATAGGAGGCCGAATTCAAAAGTCGATGACATATTTTAACGTAAATCAGCCTATTGTCCTATCGACGAGTCATGTTGCAGTAAAGTGCATCATGAGAGACATTCATAACCTTTACAATCAATCATCCGGGGATAAACCTTTTTTCATTCTTCCAGAGCAATTGTGCACAAATGAATCAAGTGTATAAGATAAAATCCAACAATAGAAAGGCGAACCTACCAGCAGATAGGGTACGATTTTTACATCCATTTTACAAGGTTGGACTAGACTACTGTGAACCGTTTCATGCATCGCATAAGACGCAGTGGCCAAATAACACATAAGATGTACGTATCAAAAACTTTTAAGTCAGTTGGTTTCAGTTGTAGCACCTGATAAGGCCGTTTCTTGTTGATGGTCTTTAAAAGTCGAATCAGACCAATCGGTGAGAAAAATTCATTTTTTGACAATACTTTTTCGATTTGCCTGTGAGCATTATCTATTTCCTGAATGCTGGAGTGCCCAGGTAAAGAAAATCGCATCTCAATTGATTTAATTTTAGGATATGTAAACATAAAATGTTGTTTTGCATAAGACATATGAGAATTTTTATTTTGAGGAACGCAAGAGTCGCTCCATGTTATAAGATTTGTGATCTCGTTATCACTAAATACACGGTCTAAAATTTTATACAGCACCGACGCAATGTATTGCTCGTACGCCCCGTGGTCGCTTCGTTCCATATGGCACAATAAACAGTTTTTGTTGTGGACAAGTGAGCCGTGAAGTTGTATGTATTTAACTTCGAAAAGTAATAAGTTTCGTCGATATTGGTTCTTGCGCACGTTATTGGCATTTCTGATGCTTTGGTTTTGTGCAGCTAATATATTTCACATTTGTCTGACTTTGGCTTATAAAAGTTCAAGTTGAACCGAGTATTAAAGATGAAATGGTAATAACTGCTTTTGACAGGCAAAACGTTCGATTCTATACATTTTTTTCTATATAAATCGTATACAATACTTATATTCAAGTTCACGTCCAACTATTTTTTTTTTACTTTTCGCTCTACAATAATGACTTTCCACGCATAAGGCAAACTGGTAATATGTGCTAATATAAAGTCCAATTTTTCTTTTCCAATTGCCCTCGAGCCGTTTGTACTCCTTTGACTTTTCAGAACTACTGTGCCAGTCATGTTCATTTTTTCATGAACGGTATAAACTGGTTTCTGCGATATCGACAAGGTTCCCAAATAAAATTGCTTGCAGACGGATATTTTGTTCCCTTGAATCTCAAAATAGTAGTAAAAGGAATATGTTCTCCGGGATTTCTTATCTGACTTTCGTTTTCTACGGATTTCAACTCGCTCCGTCGTTCTCGATATAAAATTATATCGTCCAGCTTATTCTAGTGAATAATAATCGGTACAAATATTTTGTCATTCAGAGTCCGATATTAGAGTAGAACATCGAAATTTGAAATCCGATAAGCAATTTTTTAAATTTGTAATTGGTTTTTTGGGCCGTATTTTTCCTCGATAATTTACAAACTCTAAGCTCACTTGATAATCTTTATTCCGCACATCTGATTTCCAGTTATCAACTTTGCAATGCCTATATATTAGATATTTAAATTTAGAAAAATTTGAATGTTTAAACATTTGATCATTGCCACTTACAAATTTGTTTTCACTTAAATTAGACGATTCACTATCAGAAATTGTAAATCCTTGCGCTATTTCAGAATTTATCGTTGCAGAACAAATCTATTATATTCGAATCAATCGATCCTTCTCCCCCATTATTTTGATTTGTGTTTGCCGACATCACTGAATTTGAATAACCAGGATTTTGGTCAGTGGCAGCATTTGGATCACTTCTAATACTATCATCTTGCGACCCTAAAAATGAAATTATTTGTGGATCGTCAATAATTAATACTTCGTTTTCAAATTCAAGAATCTCAAACACTAAAATTTGATCGCCCTTCTGAACAGTGCTGTATTTTATATTGAAATGATTCGACATGACTGCGTGAAATAATAGGAATATAATTAAACAAATTTCATTCAAATATTTTTACCAATTTACTAATGAATTAAATTAAAAACTGTCTACTTACAATTACAATATATGAATGAAATAAACAAATTTAAATAACAATAATAGCATATTAAATCACGTTCATACTATCCATCATACTGAAATTCCCGCGTAAAATTTGACGTTTCATTTTCAATTGTTAGTTTTTTTTATAACAAAACAGTTCTAACTGAGCAAATAGCGTAAAAAAGTTGTATCTTATAATTTTCGTTCAGACTTTTTTGATAAAATGGTTGTATCTGACAATTATTGTGCAGATAGAACCATATTACCAACATTTTTTGATAAAGTTCAAAAGGGTACAACCTTTTTGTAAATCAATCTTGGTTATTGAGCAATTTTTTCCAAATCTGACAACACCATTAGAAAGATTGAGCTAGATTAGTGGAAATACATGTATAACTCATTTTTTGAAAATGTCACATATAACTTTTTTATCGGTCGCGCTGACAGTTTTCTGAGAGCATTTGCGAGATTTACATCAAGAAGAAATTGTGATACTATGGATGTGGTCCAATTCGTGACTTATTTTATGAAGACAGACTTATTTGAAAGTCTACAATAAACCTCCAGTCGGCTAGACTTGACTTTTATGCGGGGTTTGCACCCAAACTGGTAACTCATCAAAATAATTCTAACAAGTTTTTAATAAGTCTGTTCGACAGGAGACTTATTGTAGTCTTTCAAATAAGTCATTCTCCACAAAATAAGTTGAATAGGACCGCAGTCTATGTGCGCAACTAAATTTCCGGGTTTCACACATAGATGATGCTAGTGATACATCTAGTTGTCATTTATGTCAGAAGTTGTGTTTTATTCATAGCATGGACAGTTGTTAACGATAACCAGTTGTAATACCAGTACATATCGTAACACAAAAATATTTTTTCTAAGAACGAAAATGTCGATTTGTGCCAAACAACCAGCATTTGGGGGAAGCTTTGCTTTTCTGCTTTAACTTGAAAAATAAATGCAGCCGAAGCATGATATTTGCTTGAGGAGGCCTACGGCGAACATGCACCACCGAAAACTACCTGTCGCCGTTGTAGTTCTATCTTGGTGTAAGCGACATCTTTTTAGTTTTGGGATAGTTCACTTTGAAGTTGTATCAAAATTTTAAGTGCTCATAATTTATTAAAACTTGCTATTATTTTTTGATTCAAATCGATGAAAATTGTTACGCTTTACAAGAACCAGTTTTCTCTTCTTTTTAGAAACTTTTTAGTGTAAGTCACACAACTAGAAAATTAACCTGGATATACACCAATAAAAGGGAGATACACTAATATAGAATTCGCCGAAAAAATTAAAATAGGCTGTTAACAAATTGAAGATACATATTCCTATTAGGGAAAAACCCGATGTGGTCTAGAGGTTGGATTTCATAAGAGGAATTGTGGTGGTTCCCGATTACATTTTGTTTAACAGTTCTCCTTGAGAGTAATGAATCCTTTGCACAGAATATGTTATACATTTCAAATATTTATTTAAAAAAAGAGGTAAATTTTACAAGACGTAAATTTCGTAAAATCGTTTATCCACTTCTGGCATATAATTTAACATCGACCATTTCTTCTTTTCGGCAGACATTTTATACTGAAATACGCATTGGTCAATAGTCGGTACCTGGAAAAGTATGCGCTTGGCAATTTGTTTACGTGTGTCTGATTTCCAGATTAAATCACATGATTGTATATTATTATTATAACCAGCACGATATTTTATTGAACACAAATTAGCTCGTTCGTAAATTAGATGGAGGAAATACAAATCCAACCGATGCAGCACTGTAATTTTGAAAAACTTCGATTTTCATTTGCAAAATTACAAGTGTAACTTTTGTAAAATTCATTGCCTTTAAAGTTCTTATAAGAGTTACTGGGCTGTCAAGTTCTGTATTTCTTAAAAATCGTTCAATGGAGCTATGAACCGCGTCTTTCTTCTGCACCTGAGAATATCCGGGCAAAATCCACGAACCTAGGTGCGATCCTTGTGGAACACCCGCTGAGGCTTTTATTAAATTAGATCTTCGTCCATCAAACTCGATAAATTGAGATCTATCAGAGAGGTATGAGCAAAACCAGATGACAAAGTCAGTTGAAAAGCCTAAAGAATGCAGACTTTCAAGCGCTTTGCAATGACTGATGGAATCGAAAGCTTTGCTGAAGTCGATGTAGACTGCGTCGACCTGCCGAGCGTTTCAATGGATTTAACAATATAACTGGTAAACTCAACTACATTAGTTGTGGTCGATCCACCCGGTATAAACCCATGTTGACTGTTGAAAAGGTAGGTGACGCGGGATGATAGATTTAAAGCTTTTGCATACAACTATTTCAAACAGTTCCTTTTTCCTGATTTGAAGATGGGTGTAACCTTTGGAAATTTCCATCTAGTAGGAAAAATGCCAGTACTAAGTGACATGTTAAACAGTGACAAAATTTGGAGTTGATGTCGATGAATGCCATTTTGTTGGTTTCAGAGTTGCTTTTTTCATTTATTGATAAGCCTTAGTTTTTAAATTTTTTAGATTTTTCAGAGTGTTATCGTACAATGAAGATGAAGATGTCATAGAATTTGTTAACATTTATGTTGATATTATCGGTAAATTCGTCATACCAATTGATGTTTCCCAATTGTTGATTGAATTCATTTACATTTATTTTTCTAAAGTTGTATGTCATCGCATCAGACTGATGGTTGCTATTAACCGTCATTTCCCGCACATCAAATAGGATTTCCATAGGTATGTGGTGCTGATCGTTCAGAGCAAAGGGAACCAGGGATTGTGATACACAGATGATATTTAATTCATTAGTAAATATCAAATCAAGCATCCGTCCATTCACATTTGGTATATGGTTAATTTGATTCAAATTGCATCTTAGCATTGAGTCGACAAACAAGCATTCATCAGAGGTCAAATTGGATGGTAGACAACAGTTAACATCCTTATCAAACGTCCATTCGGCACTAGGTAGACCAATTACAAGAACAAGATCTGACGACTCTGCAGCATTAAAAATGTCACCCCGATTGTATCGCAACATTTAGCATATAACTCACTTCTGGATAGCGGTGGAATATAGGCAATATATATGAAGATATTTTGTTTTCTTGCCATTGCTATTTTAACGGATGTGTGTTCCACGGAAGATGAAGATAATATAAATTCCTCGTTACTAATTGACGTATGAATGGCTATGAGAACGCCTCCACCAGATTTTTTTTAGCTTAGATTTTGTCTTAGTTGACCGATCACATCTGTAAACTAAGTAGTCAGTAGGAAAAAAACTCCGAGCTATGGATACCTGGATGGAACGAAGTTTCACAAAACGTATAGATAGTATATGTTTGGTTTTTAACACAAAATTGTGAAACATGTTGACATTTTGATAGTAGATACAACATTTCCCATAGTTAATGCATTCATGGTTGGTTTCTTGAAAAGACTATTGTCATCCTCCGAGTCAGCTATTTTGTTGTTGTTGAAGTTGTTCTTTTGCTGAGTTACGTTGTTACATTGGAGGGCCCGGTATTCCGTAAAAAAGATTTTCTTTGAGTGAAATCGAACTCTTTAATGAAGATTCCTGCAGGCCAATATTTTGATGTAGCGACTGAAGCTAATGATATTTCATCAACACTGACACGATAAGATATGTAGTCGAGGTTGAATCCATTTTTAGCCTTAGGAACCATTCGAATGGCATTTATATCCTGCAGGTGAAATTTGTTCATGATGAATCTCTTGAACTGATCGTCAGTGACGGAAGGGTCAATCCTGCTTATAATAACCATCGTCTCGCTTTTACAACACTAATGGTATCCTGATCATTCGAAATGCTTGGCTCGGGTTTCTTTTCATGTTGGCAAAGCCAACACTATTTTGATGGTGTCTAGGTCATCCGGAATTGTTCGAGGTTTATCATTATTTAAATGTTTAATTTAACAGGATCTGTTGCATTGCTTAATTACAAACCGTACATTCGACTTATAGTCAAATTACCATCCAAGAATTGTCGTTAACTGGTCGCTCTACAATAATGGGATTCCATTGTATGAAAACTTTTGATGTGGTCTCGTACCTCATTAATTTTTTTTTTCACTAATTTAAAATAATAAAAATTAACATGTTTACCTTGTACTCTTCGTTTTGGCTTACATCAAGCGTCGTCAGGAAGAACACCTTGCATATTCGTACCATGATTTTGTTTTTTTTTGTTTCGAAAAAGTACAAGAATGTGTCTTACCTTCTAGATCTTTCAGTTTTGGTTCTCTTGCGTTCTTTTGGCACTCGCTTGGTAAATTTAGAATATAGGCTTGATTTACTCTCGGAACTTAGACTCCAAAACATGTCATGAACTTTTTGTCGATCATGGGCACTAAAATTTGTTGAACATTTGAAAACGCATCCGGCAGTACATCCTTCAGTAATATGTCGTGATCTCTTGACATTGTCTTTTGCGTCTTCGTACTCCCGCCCCTGATTTTGCAGATATTTCTTTATGTTTTTTTTGTTTATAGACTTCCGATGCCACAGACCGAGGTGATGATGATTGTTCCTCAAGGCTATTTATTTTTGTACGTGAGTTATTTAATTCTATTTTAAAATTTAAAAATACATCCTTTCACCTACACGTACGAAGCTAGACTAAATCAAATTGCGAAAATGTTTCCTATTTATATAAAAATATCACGTGATGTAAAACAAAATTTTTTCATTGGTTAATATTTGGAGTTATGCCAAATAAGAATACAATTTTTAAATAATGGAGTTACACCAAAATGGGAAATTGTCTGGACGTAGAATACAGTAGAATTATGCAAAAAATGTTAAAATTACGTTTAAAAATGTTTTAATACGTACATTTTACAGTCGAATATAGGACATACAACATTAATGGACGTTTCATATAAGCACTTGTGTGGACTTAAACTAAAATGTACAGTGTATAATTCAAAAAATTGCCCTTAGAACGATTTTGATAACATTTTTGAAAAAAAAACGTCATTTTGGACTTACACCAAGACCGAATTACGGCGACGCTGTGAAGATTGGTTTAAATGCTTCAGAAGTGGCGATTTAGACATTGGGGACAAGAAGCGCTCCGGAAGACCAAACACATTTGAAGACACCGATCTGCAAGCGTTATTGGATGAAGATGATACGCAAACTCACGATCAACTTGCGGATGCATTACGCACGACTCGCCAAGGTATTTCCAAACGTTGCTATGGGACAAATTCTATAGGAAGGAAAATGGGTCCGGTATGAGTGTACTCAGAGATAAATGACAAATCGAAGAGCCACTTGCAAAATTTTGCTTTCACGGCATGAAAGAAAGAGCTTCCTGCATCGAATTATTATCGAATATCTCCTTCAACTGCGGTATCCTTATTTTTAGATTTTTCAGCCTGTACGTGGTTTTATCTGTGATGTGTATCTGTCACAGTCATTTTGTGATTAATTACCATAACAAAATGATGCGCAAACAAACATTGCATTTGTCCTTTTTTTGTTGAAATATTTACAAATTTATAGCGTGGAGCTCATTCTTAATTATAGTTTGATAAGATTGAAATCGATGAGGTGGCCCTTTCATTTATCTCAAATTAACAGTTAGAATATGATGATATTTTCAGATCCTGCATTGCTTACGACAGGCAAATGCTGTCCTTATAAGTAAATACTATGTCCTTCGGATCCGAACCAAATTGGGACAAAATCACCGAGATTCAAGATTAAAATAATTTTTTTATTAAATTGTTCATTTCTTTCTTGAATAAACAATTTTCCAGCCAGTTTCCTCCCCAATTAAGAGGGATACATATAAAGTGAGAAATTATGTTAATGTGCTTTATGACCTAAACAATTACTGTGTTTATTGCTGCACAATAAAACGTCTCCCTAGTCCCATGTTTTGTTTCCATTTTGGGTTGTTGTAACATATTAAAATAAGTAATATTCAAGCATAACACACTTTTAAAACTAAACACTTTAATTCACAGTGTATTTGTTATATACGAATTTATTTATGTACTGTTTATAAAAAAAAGTCCATTACAAAATTATTCATGATTTAAATTTTCATATTTATTTTTTTTTCGGCTGTTTACTAATTTTAAAAACAAAAACAAAATATTTATATGTCATTTGAGAATTTATATTATTATTCCAGAATAAAAACCAACATAAAAAAAAAATAAATTAAATTAATAATTTATGCTGCTCCACACCAGTATTATTTTATATTTTCTTATGTATTGTATCGGGTTTTAGATTACATTCTCATTTTACACTTTCCATTCAAAATGAAAACGTATTTTCTGGTACTCTCCTTTGGTTAAAAAAAAATTTATAAATATATTTTAATTTTGGTCTCTTTCCTAATATAATTTATATTCTTCTGGTACATACTACTCCTACGTACCGAAAGTGTACCCAAAATTTTATATTCCTAGATGTAATTCTTTTAAATGTGGTCAAAATATTCACAAAAATTGAAACATACTATACAACACAAAATGACAAGCACAAAATAAAATATTAATTAAAAATTCTGAAATAAATGTAAATGACTAATTTTACAATTTAAATTTTAAATTTAACACAGAATAAATTGAAAAAAATACCGGAGAGATATTTTGTTTTGAATTCGCTTTTC
Organism: Nephrotoma appendiculata; assembly: GCA_947310385.1. Classification (NCBI taxonomy): domain Eukaryota; kingdom Metazoa; phylum Arthropoda; class Insecta; order Diptera; family Tipulidae; genus Nephrotoma; species Nephrotoma appendiculata. The sequence continues at coordinate 26,162,663 of OX371225.1, read as the reverse complement.
TAAATCATTTCACACGCTTTTCTTATAGTGCTGGGGATGTAAATTTAAAGTATGATCAACAAACGTCAATTCAATCTTGCAAACTAGACCTCCCACCAAGATATTTGCAATTTTCAAAATACTGATAATATTTTTGTGTTCATGGATCAGTTTCTTACAATGTACCAAAAGGATAGCGTCATAGTTTTATGGTGGAACTTTCTCGTGTAGCTGTTTTTGCATCCTACCGTACACCAAATATATATAACATTAAACATTACAATATTGTTCGTTTTTTGTTGTGTAAGAATATTTTCTTTTTTTTCAAAATGGAATAATAACAAACAGCAACAAGAAAATGAATAAATAAATAATAATCACAATAATGACAATGATACGAATTTAAATTACAATTTTTTTTTATTATTAAGATTTGCTTTTTAAATAGATGTATCATGAGACAGACCAACCAAACACGATAAGTTTAAGGTAATATTTTTAATTTATCTGTAGAGATATTATTCTCGTACGTTCGTATAAAGCTTTATAAAAAGCTTTTCTTATTAAAAACTTTTTATTATTTATTCCTCCTTTTTTCTGTGTGTACGAGTATGTACATGTCTTCCCTTTATATTTCTTTGTAACCGTATTTCTCTTGCGCTTTTTGATGCTTATCGCGATGTCGACGGGAAAATGAAAATCTGCTATGAACTTTTTTTTGCTGTCACACTGTAATTTACAATTTTATAAGTTAGGTATATATGAACGAAGTATAATCGTTTTTAATTATATTGTTAAATATTATAATTAACAATTAACTGGTAAAACATATTCTGCCTTATTCACGTTTTATTACTGTAAAGTAAAAATAGAGAGATCTAGATAAGTTAAATGTTGATGTCAACGGCAGATAATGCCTATCATAGTGTAATTACTTTAAGTAGTTGTTAAAAGCTTTCTGGCGGTATAATTACGGTCGATTTGTGGTTCAAACAAAAACAAATTCTTATTTTTGAGAATTTAAAGTGATTGTTTGTAAGACTTGCCACAATCGCCCCACCGTAAAATCCCAAATTGATATAAGTTGAATTAAATATGAATTGAATATAAATTGAATATGAATTGAATATGAATTGAATATTTCTTGAATATGAATTGAATTTGAATTGAATATGTATTTTGTTATACTTAATGGATTCCGACAGCGTTGTATTATTAGGAGATGAATAGAAGCCGCTAGTTGTTGAGGTTAGTAAGCCATTTATTTTATGGGGTCCATATAGCTTTTGCCGTGCTTGTAATGAAACACTTATAATCCCCAATTTATGAATAATTTAAACACAACAATAAAACTAATTTAATACACTTGTTTATTGAATTTAATTTAATTGAACACACACGTTTAAATTATTTGAGTAAATCCGGAACCTTGTCCGTTTGCCGGTATTTTTGGTAAGTCCTGCGGTTTGCGTTTATATCGATGTTGCTTGCTAAATGGTTTTTATAATTATGATGTTGCTTGTGGAATTAAACTTATTAATTCTGCTGTTCCTTGCTGAAGATAACTTTTAATTCTGTTGTATCGAAAAAAACAAGAATTATTTATTTGAAACAACTTTTACTTTTCTTTTATGGATAGTGACATTAATCTACACAACTGCTTCTCGCAAAACGTCACTCATATTTTATTTCATAATGGTATTAGTAGTAATGGTAATGCAGATCTCAGGGTAGCGTACCTGAATGTTAGAAGTTTGAGAAACAAATTAGCTGATGTAGAAATTATAGCACTCCAACACAATGCTGACATTATAGTTATGACAAAAATTTGGCTAACAGATAATTTAGTTAATTTCTATAATATATCGGGATTTAATTCTTATTTTTCCAACCGTCCAGATGGGTACGGAGGGTGTGCCATCTATATTAGATCAACAATCCCATCGATATTACTCTACCAGCGTGATGATGATTATTCGCAGTTTCTAGGCGTTAAATTAGTTCTAAACTGTATAAATATATTTGCATTTTACCGATCGCAAAAAAACACTCAAGCTACATTTATGGAGTTGTTAGAAAATTTGTTAGCTTCTCATACGAAGTCATTAGTGTTTGGAGACGCAAATATTAATTTGATTAATGAAGATGAATCAGAAGTCATTAATTATAGAACTATTATGGATACACAAGGTTTTGTAATTCTGAATTCGATTGATAGAAAATTTGCAACTAGGGTGCAAAACGGAATTGCAACGGTAATTGATCACTGTATTACGGATTTGGTTAATTTTAATTACCATCTAACGTACAAAGACTCCAATCTAACTGACCATCGAATTACCATAACCGAAATAAGTAAGATATGCATTAGAAAATCGGTAGAGAACGCAACCTACAATATATTGAATTTTCAATCATTTAGTAGCGATATGAGTTGGAATGAGTTACTCAAATTGTCGAATCTTGAGAATTTCATTACTGAATTAGGGAAGTTAGTTACGCGGCATAGTCACATTATAACTAAAAAAGCGAAGGTAATGAATTCGTGGATGTCATCAGATATTTTGCAAAATATTAAAAAAAGAAGCAAACTGTCGATATTGGCAAAGAGGTTTCCAACAAATGACTATTTGCGAGTTCGATATGAAGAAGTAGTACGATTAGTTAAGAATCAAATAAAACTGGCTAAAAAGCTCCATTATGGACATTTGATAGAATCAAGCATAGACAATAACAACGCTACTCTTCTTTGGCAGCAATTTATTAATTTTAATAACAAGGATTGCAGTAATAAAAAAATATTTATTCAGAATGAACTTGGTGCTTTAGTTAGTGATAGAGTAGCTGCAAACTTGTTTAATAAACACTTTACTACAGTAGCCCAAAAATTAATGAGTGGAATGGGTGTTCCTCGCCCTGAAAACTTTGCTAATATAAATTATGATATTCGCAGTCCTTTTAGTATTGAACTTATTGAAGTAGCCGAGCTAATAACAACTATTAACACTTTAAAAACAAGAGCGGCTAACGGTTTGAATGGAATTTCGACAAAAGTTCTTAAATATTTCGTTGGAAAATTTGGCGAATCTGTTACCAAATCCTTAAATAATTATTTAGAATCAGGTAAATTTCCCGCTTGTCTCAAAACAGCCAAAATTGTCCCCGTATTTAAAGACGGAAATGAACTCAATTTTGAAAATTACAGGCCAATATCAATCCTAACAGATTTCTCCAAGGTATTTGAGAAATTAATTCTAAGAAGACTTGAAAATTTTCTGGTTAGCAATCAAATATTAAATCAGTATCAGTTTGGATTTCAGGAAAAATCAAGTACTTTATGAGCATGCTCTAATCACCCATTTAATTACAAAAAACTTAGATGTTAGAAAGAAATGTGCTTGTCTGTTTCTAGATTTCAAAAAAGCCTTTGACTGTGTTAATCATGAAATACTGCTACTGAAATTAGAAAAACTGCAATTTAACACGACGCAATTGAAACTATTTGAAAACTATTTACATGGTAGGAAACAGAAGGTGGTTGTTAATGGTACTGTAAGTGATGAACTAACAATGTTGTGCGGTGTTCCACAAGGATCTATTTTGGGACCTTGCCTATTTAAAATTTATATTAACGACATTTTTAATTTGCCACTTAAAGGTACCTTGCAACTTTTCGCAGACGATAGTGTTATATTTTATGCAGCGGACTCAACACATAGTCTATTTTCAATGATTAATAACGATCTGATCTTAATCGATACTTGGTTAAATTTAAATCGTCTGATGCTCAATGCCGAAAAAACAAAATATTTAATATTTGGTAATCAAGACTTAGATAACAATCTTCAAGTTCTGTATAAAAACACAAAAATTGATAAAGTGACTAAATAGTGTTATCTTGGATTGTTAATCGAAAACATGTTAAATTGGCAGAATCATGTAGAGTGGATCAAAAAATCGATAAGTCCTTACGTGTTTGTTATTAAACGAATAAGGAACTTTTTAACTCGAGAACATTTGCAACTGATATATAATGCGTATATTAACTCCAGATTATTATACTTAAACCCTCTTTGGAGTGGAGTAGCAAAATTTAAACTGAATGAATTAGGAATTATCCGCAAGAGGGCTTTAAAGTTAATTAAGGGTGTACCAATACGTTACCCAACAAATGAATTGTTCAAAAAATTTGGTTCTTTATCATTTATGAACAATTTCGAATTGATATCGTATGTGTATAAGATTTTAAACAATTTAATTGTACATAATCTAATCATTGTAAAAGCAGGGGACACGTATGGCTATAACTTACGACATGCATCGTTATTGTTAAGAGAATTTCTCGCTCGAGTTACCTGTACAAGAAGCAATTTATTATATAGAGGAATTCCGTTATATAACAAGCTGCCTACCGAAATTCAAAATATTAGAACCTTAAAAAATTTCAAAGTACAAACAAAAATGTTTATGAATTTAAATAAAAATATGTTTAATGAAACTACATAGCGAATAATTTGAATTCAATATTTTAGTATACTTAAATTAATGCACTACTATAGTATAATTTATTTAATTTATTTATCTATTTAAATTTTTATTTGTGATATTTAGCCCAACTAAAAAACAGTTTGGTTTAAATGTAAAATTAAAAAGTAGTTGCATACAACCCTTTGGGTTACAGCAACTTAAAAAAAACATGATTTTTTTTGTATAAAAGTATAATGTTCATATTGTAATTACAAATTAATAAAAAAAAAAAAAACAATGTTCCAAACGAATTACTGTGATCAACGTGTCGCTGGCAATTCGTTTGTGGAACGCATTGCAAGGTATTTTCCTACACACAGAAAATTCTCTGCAATGCTATGCGCGGTGTTCCTGAGTTTGCAGAAACTGGCCGTTGCAAAGTATAGGCCAATTCTTAACCCATTTCGATACTATACTATGCAGATGCACATATTTCGACCCCACTATGAACTCTGAAGGTACATGTGATGAAAATTTAATTACATTTGTGTCAAAATTTATTTACTTAAATGTAGTTCTGTAAAATTACTAATTTAAATGGAACTATGGTATTTCATAGATTTCAATAAGATTTTCAATTTAGATTTTGAAGAACGGTTAAATTTTGACGGAACAAAGCCATTTAGTCAGTTTGCAATCAATTAATAAGAAACTCCATTTTATATGATCGAAATGAATATGAATTACTGACACGATTCTGCAAAAGCCCAATTTGAATTAGACTAAGCCTTCTCTCAAATATTGGAATGTAGCTCGGTTTTATGATATGTTGCTCGGATATGTTGCCGGTTTTGTTTTAATCCCTTTAATTATGGCATCATGCATGGGACGTGCACTTTAAATTATTAAAAATTGTGCATTATTACAGTAACACAATAATAAAACCTTTCAAGAAATCTAAACGTAGATAAAATCATCTTCTCAACACTCACTAAAAATGAAAACACACAAGACACTAAGGCAAAAAAAAAAAATCAATTAAGGTTAAATCTTAATTTCGTTAATGTACATAAAGTTTCTAGAGATTTGTGCTAAAATCGAAGCAAGCAAAAAACACAGAACTTTTTATTTTTTTGTTGGATAAAACAAGAAAATCAAAATGTCAAACATATACTAAGTACTATAAATGCATATAAGGTACAACGTTAAATTAAGATTTCCACAGACAGAGCGAGCGATGTGTATTATAGTGAGGAGGGAAAATGGAAATTTATATTAAAGCTCCTAAAGCAATGGAAAACCATACCTAGACGTATATGTACCTGTATATTGTGTATCTTAAGAAACAAAACACACGAGGAAAAACTATAATAGTGTAGTTTTCAGGGAAATCTGTTTATTTATTTTTCCATTTCTTGATATTCTTGTACTACATATTTTTTGAAAATTTATTTGCTAAAAACAAATAAAAAATCTCAGAGAGATCAAATAAATAAAATGTTCATACACATTTTTTATTATATTTTAGAAATTGTTGTTGTTGTCAAAGTAAATTGTACCATATATACCCAAACTGACAACAACAACAACAGCGATGGTATATTCATATATACGATGGTGCATCTTTGGGTTTTCTTGCATTAGTTTTATAGAGATCTTGGTAGATATACATTCGTCTTGTTTAAACCATATATTATTTTTCTATAAACTATACATGGTTGTAGTTTTATGTCTTTAAGGTGGTTTTCGATAATATACCGTTCGTTGTTTTCTATTATATATTGTGTTTAAAGCTTAAGTCGGAATATACTGTACGTACAGTAAATGGATTGTTTACGATTATTTATGGTATAACTGTTTTGTTCTTGCAGAAGTTACTAAAAATAACAAAGGAATCGATGAAGCGCAATTAATGTTTCAAAAATTACAGTGCTAGGTAATGATTATGCTTTATTTGAAGTAACGTGAAAGTGGTTCTAGTCCGGTGTCTTCAATCCTTAAATATGTAGAATTGAGCTTAGGGTTTTCCAAAAAGAGGTTTCATTTTGAATAGCCTGCTATTTGGGCAGCTGTCAATTTTGAAACTATCATCTTTTGACATTTGACAAGTAAAAACTACGCCATTACTAAAAATGGTACGATACACGCTTTGAAATGATTCGATAACAATAAGAAAATACATGTGGCCACCCGGGTGAGTTTTGGTATAGAATAGTATATAATTTCTTGGGTATAGACACTATAGGGTTAAAACTAAAAATCTCTTCTTATACTATATACTTAAATTTAGACGAAATGAAATTGTTATACAAGCACTACGGAGAACGAATGTACATTTTTCGAGGTTGAAAAGTTTCATTTTTACATTTTCAAAGCAATTTAGTTTATTTTGGTAATATTTTATGACCTAAGTAAGGTAACAATGAGGAAAACAAATAAATAGATCGAATTTTTCCTGTACATTTTACAACATTTCTCCCCTTTTGAGAGAAATAAAATCTCCTGAAAGAAGATATTTCTTTATGGAATATCTGTAATTAAAAAAAGAAAATTTACAAATACAATTAATTAAGGGGTAAAATAGAAAAATTTCATACTTTTATCCAACCCTCTCATAATTATTGTTCATACAAATATTTTTAATTCGTTTAACAAACTTTCAGAAAAACCAAGATTTAAAAAAGCCAAGATTTTGAAAACCAAGATATCGGTACGCCCCCATTATCGAAGCTCCAGCCTCTACAATTATTGCATTTCAAAATGTTGCATTAACCATATATTACTTTTTTATTAATCTTGCAATTACAACATGCTGCAAGTACCAAATCTTGCAATTAAAAAACTTTAATTATTATGTGCAATTAGAACTACGAGTAGAAGAAAAGAAAACCGGGATTTTGAAAACCGAGATTTCGTAGTACACCCAAAAAATATGCGTTATTGTATGAAGCTGGTATGGTTATGAATTGGATGTTGTTGACAGATGTCAAAAAAACAATGGCGTCGTGATTTGTCGAGAGGTACATTGACAGGTGGCGCCATTTGTTGGTAAATTTTGATTTCATATTTACACATCTTTGCAAACAACGAAAAACCTCCTACGGAAACTGCCTCTTCCGGTGGAGCAGTTTCGGCCAAACATCACTGGAGCTTCCTAGTTTATGGTAAAATCAATAGCATTAAGTTCCATCCCGACGCAAACTAATTCTTTAGTATTTTAATAGACGATCATGGTACGCGTCTCTCTCGCATTTATTGAACTACTGCGATAATCTCAAGTGCGGTAGAACCCATTAGAGCATGACATGAAAGTAATAATGAATATTGTTATTAAAATTTGCTGCTATCCGTGGGGTATATTACGCCAGGCTATGGGTCCATGATGCAAATCATGGTGCGGAGTGGTAGTGGCGAGACTTGCGCGACTTAATTGTATTGCGATTCTTGAGCTTTAGTACTACGGCCAAGATATTCAAAAAAAATGTATACATAATCAAAATACAAGCAGACATGGAAAATCACAGAACATATACACAATACAATTTTTGGGTCAACATTTACTCCCACTAATCCCATCGCGCACATCGAGGGTGCCACGAAGCTGGCACCAACATTCGCACGCGGTAATAATTAAAAAAAAATTGAACCTTCTTATAACGGAAATTTTTAAAAAACCCGCAGCCAAGACATAATACAGCAGAATAAAATTTACATGGGCCCTGAATGGGAGAACTTGGACCGCCTCACTTTTATCGCTTTCAATTGCTCCAGTCAACCAGCCATCCATATCCAAGGCAACTGACAATTCAAGTGGAAGATCGCCAACCGACAGACTGAACTTCAATAACCGACGCATTTCAAGGTTGAGATCATCATATCGATCCGGAATCTTTGACAAATTCTGATCGATTCGGGGGCCCAGTGGTACCCATTCAACAATTGTCCTCGACATGTAAAAGACACATTGTTTGCTTTCATAGCAGGCATTAGTTCACAAATCCCTCTTTCGGTGCAATAGAAGACACACCTATTATAGGTGCTGACTTGGCCCAATCGAAGTGGCCCAATCGAATCGTTGAAAGATATATAATAAATTATTAACATGTTGTTACAGGCTGGCTACTGCCAACCTGCAGATATTCACTAAGCTCCTGCAGAGGCCTCCACGGTGATGTTTTGCCGGCTACGTTCTCAGCGAGAAGTGCGAGGGTCGTGGGGTTTGAGGCATGCAGGGCTCCTGGCCTACACCGTGATTAACAGATAGTTGGGGAAACGCAAATAATAAATAAAAACCGTAGTTCCGCCGAAATTCGTCAGCCGGAACTTGAGGAACGAACAACTCAAAAATTATAAATGGGAGAGAGGTGCCTTGGTGCGCGCATCCATTCGAATTCAAACAGGGCAAAGCCCCGGTTACGAAATTGGATGCGGGCACCAAGGAACCACAAACACTAAACCGACACAGAGGGAGTCTCCGCTCCCATCATACCGACCGAAAAAAAATTTAATATTTCATTTTATTTAACGAAAACAAAACACAATAGGAAACAACTTCCCGGAAATAAAAAGAAAAGGAGGGAACGAGAGAGAGAACAGCAATGCGCATCGAGCGTGCACCTGCTGTGCGGCGCTCGATCACAAAAATTTTGAAAATTAGGAATTATAATATAATAAAATAAAAAATTATATATAAAAAAAAATATAAAATCAAAAGGAATTAAAAAAAATAAAAATAAAAAAAAAAATAGAAAATAGTACCTTAATTATTGTTTTTTTTTTTTTAAAAAAAATATACTGGTGCGGCCTTGCGCGGCCGTCATGCCACAGGTGGTACCACACCCGGACCGTTGCGGCCTTGGTGCCGTTGTTGGGCGACTCCCCGCCTTGCGCTCGAGCGCTTGCCTGGTTGGGCACTATAACGTTGCGGGGCCTTTCCCCGACCCCAAAAAAATATAAACCACGAGGGGCCGGTTGGCCACCCGTTACGTTGCGACCTTGAGTGGTCGTACATTGCGGCCGACCACCGATAAAACAATAAAAACGAGGTGCCGGTTGGCAACCCGTTACGTTGCGGGGCCTCTCCCCGATACCAAAATAAAAGGAAGTTTTACAGCTGGCCGGTTGGCCACCTGCACGTTGCGGGGCCTTTCCCCGATAAAATAAAATTCGAATGACCGGTTGGCCACCCGTTATATAAATATAATGGCCCGTTATATAAATTATATAAATATAAATATGTGGCGTTCGATACACACTAGCACATAACGTGCAATCGTCTAATTTTACACTTATTTGTTCTTCAAAACTTTTTTTATTTTATTTTCTAAAAACATCAGAATTGAGCTCACCAAGATTAAAACAAATAAAATTTATTTGCAAAGTTCGCAAAAACAACTTCCAACAAAAAAAATATTACAATTCTACGAATTAATATGAAAGAATTTTCGATACCAAAAAAACTGACTCCATTTTGATATAAAGAAAAATGCACTCATGTTCGATCAACAAACTCAAAACGACTTTTTCGTTTTTATTTATTTTCTTTTTGTGAAACGATCGTGGTATGTACATACCACCACCGCACAATTATACAATTTTTAACGAGACTTTTATAGCTCTTTATAAACGAAACTCGAATTTTTTTATAACCAAAACTCGAATTAAAAGATTTTATTTTGTAAAAAAAACTTTTGTCACCAAAAACAAACTTGACTATCTCAATATAAAAACCAAACTCGAATGAATCAAAACAAAAAAAATATTCGAGCGTCGCACAGCTCGTAAAACGTTTTAGAAGAAAATGCATCTCTCTTCTCTGTCTCTCCTTTGTACCAAATTTTCGTTGGTACAAAAGAGAGACATACAAGAAAAAAACATTTTTTTTTCAAAACGTTTTACTTTGCACACACTCGATGCGCACCGCTCTCTCTCTCTCCCCCATTCTCATTTCGTTGCCAACATAACAGAAGAAAACACACAGGAATCCATCCACCAAGAAATCACGTTCAGACAACAAAAACCCGGACGCAAGAAACCACGTGGAGAATAGAAACAAATTTACAAAAAATGTCTTGTTAAGACCACACAGTCGTAACAATGTTTACGACCACACGACCGTCATGCAGTTTAAACAAATTTTGTTGAAATTTATCATCTGATTTGTGGCTACACCAGGCTAGGATAGCAGCTCGGTCGTGAACGGGTTAAACACTGTAGTTAGGTTTGGGAATATAGGCGAACTTCACTTCTCCATATTACTAACCAAGTTCCTCCTAAAAATGGTAGTCTTGCCCTAAGGGCATCTTCAGTTTTTATTGAAAAACGATTCAATGACGTCTCCCTTATAGCTAAGTGACTTTTGTCATACCAATTCAACAAATTCAGTCACATAAAACATTATTTATTTCCGATAGCACATTTAATTTTATTACACTGAAAGAAAGATACACAACAAACATACACAGTTTGTCACCCATCACACTCAAATTTTCCGGCATTAAATTTGTTCTTCCTTCTCTTTCGAATAGTTTTAGAAGTGTGTAAATGTATGTGTGTGTGTGTGTTGTATAGTATGTGTTACTATGTATCTCCCATAAAACTATTAAAACAAATTTTTTGTATTATTATTTATTTGAAGTTTTTGCTGCTGCAAAAATAAACTTCTAAACAATTTTTATGACGAAATAAAATAAAAAAATAAGTTAAAAATTGGAAAAACAATTTCAATCTAAATAAATATTTAAATAAATAAACATGCTCGAGTAAATTGTTTTTGTTGGTATTTGCAAATTTTATATTGCGTTTGTTTTCGCTATTTTTTTTTATTTTATTTATTTAACGAAATTGAATTGAAATTCATCATATCAAAATCGAGTCGAATAGAGATTATTTCGAATTTTTGATGTTTGGTTTGAGATTTTTTTTTTTTTTTTTGTAAATTGTTATAAGTAAATAAAGCGTGAAAATGGAAAACTGTTGACACAGAGTATTACATAAAAAAATTAATGTTTGTAGCATCGTTGAATATTCACAATCCTGTTTTAAATAATTAATTTGTCCAAAGTATTTTGAGAAATTTTATTATCTCATTTTTATCAAGTTCTACATAATTTAGCCACCTACATAAGGCAGCAATAATCATGGAAGAATCAATTCTTGTTGAAAAGCATTCTCTTTGAATAATCAATTGTGAATTCCAACTTTATAAATTTCTCGGAAGGCATTAATATTAATATCCAAAATAATTTTATGTATTTGCGCTATCAGTTTTTTAGTAAATTCAATTATAAATTAACCATAATGTAAATCAACGGGCAATCCAAAAATCTTAAGAATTCTTCACCTGGGTGTGAAACATAAGACGAACATTCCTAACACATGTTATTTGTGTTTAGAACGAATAATACTTTTTACAACTTGCAGAATATTTCATCTCTCGAGGTTGTGCATATCAATTTTGTAAACTGATTGTTCTTGTAAAGTTGTGGAGTGAATTAATAGGAAATTTAAATGCTAATAGTCGTCTAAAAGGAACAACGAAAAGTTATATTGGAGAAGGTTCTAATAGGATTAAGGCACTAAGTCTGAATTATTTGACGATCGAAATCAACGGACCTAAAATTAAAAAAATTGGGTGTCCCCAAAGCCAAGGCCGTCGTCTACGATAAGCAACTACTCCACATCCGGACAAAACAACATTCATCAGATCAACCGATGATTCATGATTTTGAAAAATCAAGTCCAAATAGAAGATGAATTTCATCAAAATTTAAAAAGAAAATTGTATTAAAAAATATACGCAAACTAAAAGCCAAACAAAAGTTTTTGCTAGAAAAAAGTAAATTACGGGGGTCGGCTTTTATAAATAGCAGCAGTTTTTTTCAAATGGAAACAGAAAATTAATACTATCAGCGAATGCTCTTTGTTCGGTATAAATTTCGACATATTGAACCCAACAATACAGCACCATGCACATACTTTTCCAATTTATCACTCGTGCGCATTCGACCCTTTTGATGATAATACAAAATGGAGCAGTGTCAAATTTTTATACCACAAACTGCATTGGAGCACCATTTGTTGTCTGAAATCCGCATTTTATACTTGAACACGTGGTAACCATCCAGCAGCTATGTATTTCGATCGATTTCATGACTACTATTAGGAAGAGTGTACCGATCCTTAGGTAGGCAAGGGGTCGTACGAATTAAATTAAAATTCGAGAGATCAGAAAATGCTCAGATCGCTAACAGAAAATAATTGATGATTTAGGTAGAGGCTGTAACGCCACAGCTGGCCAACATATAAGTGACGCACTATAGGGTGTTAACAGAAATGCTGATATAGGGATTTTGGGCGGTCAGTTTGTTCCGTCTACGGATCAGCAGTGTCGTGGGTTTTTCCAAAATATATGCCAGCCTGTATTAGACCGCTTACACGATGAGAGAAACTAAAATAAAAAAAACAGGTAGCTATACTGCGCAAAGAAATGAAAAAAGAAACAAAGAATTACCAGTGATCAGTCAACCTACTGTAACGATTGACTGCGCAGCCATCGGTCCAAAGAAAAAAAAAATAGTTGGTTTAATACCCCTGACTGGCATCGATTGAATTGGATAACTGGAAAAGATAATGCAAAAAGCGCGGGAAAAAAAGAAGTTGATATTACAATTACCGGGCTATCCCGTTCAAAATTATTCGCGGGGCAGTCAGTTCGGAATTATTTTAACGCGCGCACCTTCAATAATTGTGTTGTCTGTTGTATATAACTAATTATCAGTTATACGTGAGAATAAATAAACGGCCGTGTATGGCGGACCGTGTTTTCAGTTAGTCTAAATCGAATTTGATCGATTTCTTTTTGGTTCAAGTATCAAATTTATATGCATTTGGTATATAAAATAAGTGATTGTACTAATAATGATAGTAAAAAGTTATCAATAAAAACATTAGAAATTATTAGTAATTAAGTGAATTAAAATAATCTAGTTTAGTATACAGTTACCGAAAATTGTAACATCGAAATTTTGTGATAATGATAAACTTATCCGTGAGAAATAAACTAGATATAATTTAACATTGATAAAGTGAATATACTCTTGCATCTACTACAAAAGATAAGGTGAAATTCTAAAACAAATTATGTTAAAAGTTGGCCTATGTCACCGAAACTATAATTAAAAATAAAATAAATACATATAAATAAAATATACAGTAGATGCAAAAGAGTGTGTGTAGGTGCCATGCAATTATGCCAATTTTAAGTTTCGGACATATATGACCGTATCCGTATTTGTATCGGTATATCTCAGTGACATTAAGGTCAATTATCAAACCATACGATAAGTACAATTTTAACCTGTACACACAGTGCACGAAATAAATATTAAATCACATTTAAATAAATAGAAATACAGTGCAAGAAATAAACTATATAATAACACAAACTATGTATAATGTTAATAGTGAACTACTAAGCTTCAATACCTACAGTGCGCGCAATTGATAAGTATTAAACGCAAAAAAAATCTAGTTTCATAAAACCTATATAACCGGACAAAACAGTGATTTTATAGTGAAGTAAATAAAAATAATTATTGTGCGGACTATATTATAGTGTAATTGTAAAGTAGTAACAAAAATAAAATACAACGAAAAAGTATTTGGTGATTACAAGTATCTAGTAATAACCTCAAACATAAAACTGTGATCTTCGAATCGTATCCGTATGCATCAATTTGGATTTTACAAAGGCCTCAACAATCAACCATCACATCGGCAGATACATTCGGTGAACTCGTTTTATTTTTATTTTATTATCTCATGTTCATTAATTTTATTATTTTTTTCTTATATTATATCATAGATGAATTATATTTAATAAGATTTACAAAGCCGAATACATCTCTCCATTATGTTGTTTGTTGCTGTAAAAAATCATTACAACCCTGGATATGTAGTGGTGCAAATTTCTAATAAACGTATGAAAATAAAACGTTGTTTATTCTATAAATGGTTACATATACATGCAAACACCTTTTATTTTTATGCATTATCTTTCACATGTAGTTCTCTATTAATTCTTTATTTATATTGTTTACCGATAAATAGAAATTCGTATTTGCAGGAAAATACAAAATATTATATGCTCACGGAAATATATGATTGTACGTTCCACGATCAGATCAATAAAAGACAAATTTATTAATTTTCTTTATATTACATATTTAGATATTTTGAATCAATTAAAATTGAATAGATTTCGAAACTAACTTTGTTAATATACTAAATAAGGCTGATTAAGTTGACAATGAACACTATATTTATTAATTTTTATACCCATAAAATTATCTAAATTTGAGATTATGATTATTAATCAAACAATAATTTTTTCATTAACTTATGTTCTTAATTTTTGATTTTACAGACACCATAAGTATGTTGTAACCGGCTATAGACGCCGCAAATTCGATGAAAACACCTGTGTTGGCAGCTTAAATATTAACGTTTATATATATAATAATTTTTTTGACTTTTTAACTATTCCGTTAAAAAATTTGAAAATTTATTGTTTTAAAACGAAAAATATAAGTTTTTAAGTATGCAAATAAAAAAATGTAGCTTGTAAGGTCGCTGATTACAAACAGCTTTTAACCTATCTTAAAACTAATCAATTTATTTTCTAATAACTATAATTATAATATTATAATTTTTTCGTTTGCTGTTGTAAATTGTCGCTACCCACAATTGTCGTTTAAAAACTGATTATTTAAAGAGTCTTATACCCTAGACAGACACAAACTAGCTAATCGCGAATTCAAGATTACGTAGTTATTTTTTCAGTCTGTCAGCACACGATTTTGCAAAACAGGATTATTGCGTTTATAGAACAAGATTACTACAATCGGGTTGTAGGAAGAAGATAAATGTGAAATATATGAAAAAATCACTACGATTGTATGGGGCTGAGGAACATAAGTCATTTTCATTGAATGTATAGAAAAATTGTTAAATTAAATTTTAAAATTTTTAAACTGTCACAAAAATTATTTATAAATTTAGTTTTTATTAACTTATTGTAACTGATTCGATGTAATTCAAAATCATCAAATATACGCATTGAAATTGCTTTATTTCATTAATTAAATATGAATTTGAACGTTTGCAGAGTTACAAAATCGGGTTTGTGTCTGTCACCATAATTATAAAATCGCTATTTTATTTATTTGACATGTAATCGCGATTGGAAAAAATCGCGATAACTTTTGTGTCTGTCTAGGGTATTAGAAAATTATAAATACTGAAACAAAAATAGGTGTACTATAGGAATAGGCACGCGTTGAAGAACAACAGAACATGTTTTGTTGAAAACATCTTTCCCAAAAAATATTGATTGATCCGCGTAGGACTTCTAAATGTCAAGTATATGTTAATTTATAGAAGAAAATTTTAACGGTTTAGTACAACCGTTTCTTCTGCAGATCGCAAATTCGAAGTAATTGAATATAAGTAGAGATATGATTATTTTCTAACCAACCGCTTTACGTAAATTACTCAATAATTCATTGTTTTAAACCTGCACCGACCAAATTAGCCCGCCTCAATGAAATCTGTACGATAATTTGTTAGACATTTATTACAACAAATCCCGATTTTATGACAATTGCCATTTTCCAGAAACGAGTGGTCAATTTAGCTTACAATTAAACCTGCACCGCCAAAATTGTAACTTTATATGTAGCTATGATATCGGGATGGTTCTTGGACCAGAATTTATTACAAATTAATTACATTGAATAAGTTAGTTCAAGACCATCCCTATAACATGCCTAAGCGTAAATTTCATCCCAAAACGATTGTTTATTTCATAAACGCCAATTTCACCAACTTTAATAAGGTTTTTACTACAACCAGATTTCAGACTGCCACCAGATTTTGGACCAAATATTGCTCCAAAGCCTTGTCGGTAGGGTAGGTCAATCTTATCTAGGTATGTAATAAATTATTTTTGTATAATATTAGACGGACTAGATATAAGAAGATGTAGGTTTCAAATTGCAATATATAGGTTGGCAAAGCCACATTTAAGTATTTATTACACCACACTGCCACCAAATATTGGGTCAAATGTTACCTGGTTAACTTAGTAAAGGGAAAATTAACCTTATTCAGAGGTACTATTCTGGTAATTCCCCGGGAATAGGGAATTCGAGAATGAATTTATATGTAATTTTTGTTCAAATATTATTTTTCCAGCCTACTGAAGGAAAAAGTTTGGTGTAAATATTTATAAATTGGGAATAATTTTTCCATATCTAAATTCATGACAACACAAAAGCACGCATTTTAATTAAATATAAGCTTTTGGAGCATGTTGCCCAATTCATGCGGTATATTATCGCTTGTAATGAATTTTTGAGTTCAAACTTAATTTATTTAAGTTGTATAAAACTCAATAATACACAATTTAATTTATTTAAGTTGAATCAAGCTTAAATTGTGTATTATTGAGGGACATAATATGTCAAGAAACAACACAATTTTACGGAATTTAATTAAATGCATAAGGTTTAGAGAGCACGTGTTTTTGCAGTTCATGGTTAAACTACTCCCCCTACATATTTTATAAAGAGGATGCCCCTAAATATCCTGACACAAATACAATTTATTACACACCTGGATAATATTGATCTGCCCACCAAAATGGTAAAGGACTTAACATTTGACTGGTGTAATAAATTACACATTTGAAGCCTTTACCATTCTGAGCCAATTCCGTGTAATATGACTACAAAATAATTTATTACACACCTGAATAAAGTTGACCTCGCAACGACCACGGAGTAACATTTGACCCAATATCTGGTGGTCTGGTGTAATAATTTATTAAATGTGGTAAATCAAACTTTAAATCACATATTTGAAGCCTTTACAGTTCCGTGTAACCTGACATAACAATAATTTATTACGCACCTGGATAAGGTTGACCTACCATTCACAAGGCATGGATTAACATAAGACTCAATATCTGGTAGTGGTCTGGTGTAATAATTTATTAATGGTGGTAAAATCGACCGATCCGTAGTTTTTTATAAAAATCCTCATTTGACAAAACAAATTGATGTTCAAACCCATGATTGTTGAAACCCTTTTTTGTTATTTTCCAATTTTGACTAAATCCCTTTATGACACAATCCACTGTTGTTAAAATCCTCTAGTATAATGTCACTAAACTCATGATCGTACAAATAAAATAAATTTCGTATTTCCATAGAAATATGAAATATTATAAGTTTTATTGCAGATAATTTAATATAATTTTTAGGATTCTGTTTGCTGAGATTTATACCATATTTTAAATAATTGTGCTGTCTTGTGTTAACCGTCTTTCATTACATTTCAACTAACAATTTACTAACTATTGACTACTTAGGTGTCTGAAACCGGGTCAATTTCCATAATAATTAATATACCATTCCTATCCCTCCATCTTGTTATGTGTAAAAGAGTGTGCGGATGGGCCCGGCGTCAACCGGGAATCTTACTTAGGTTTGGTCGCACATTCCAATCAATCAATCAATCAATTGTGGATTTGAATAATTGCACATTAAATTATGATTACTAACATTAGGATTAGGATGGTTAAGGAACTGGAAACAATTGTATTAAACAAAATGTCCAAGTATGTTTTTTTGTTACTAAATCGTTTGCACATTTTTGTTAATTTATGCATTCATTTTTCGTCAAATTTTTTGCGTGTGTGTGTGCAGAAATCAAACAAATTTTACCTGTATCGTTTTATTATTTTATTATTTTCAGCTTAGTTAGTATTTCTTCTAGTTGTCAAGACATAAATCAATTATGAGTAACTAAATTTTGTTTTAGAAGTCGTTTCACTATAGAGATGACACGTAGCGCACGATTATTCAAAACGGTGGTCTACTCTACGATCTACAGAAATTCATTAATTCAAGCTCTCATGGGGTCCAGGAAGAACCACCCCTCAACCATTGTTGCTAGCCGGCTGAGATATGCTACTTTGGAGCTTACCAACAGGAGAGTCTGGAACGGGTTTTTAGCACATTTAATTTTAAGGGAAAGTGCTACACTTTTCTACTGCAAACTTACCGTACTTCTATAGTGCCTGGGAGTTCACATAACGCAGAATAACTTCATGCGTAAACTTTTATTTTAAAAATAATTAAAAGACCCGACCAGCTATAATTTGATGTCGTAAAATTTTTTCTCCAATTAAATTTTATTAATTAATTTATTATTTTTCAATATATGTGCTTTAATTTTATTAATATATGTTATATTTATACATATTAATGTGTATATTTTGTGAACTTTCGTGTTTGTGATTTTTTTTTTGTGTGTGTTGATTATTAGTTTGGCCTTTGCCTCTTCATTGTATAAATTGTAACATTTCTGTGTACATACATACTTATAATTCAAGTGACCGCCTTACAAACAATGGCACCAAATGATTGTTCCATGTGCGACAAAGTCGCGAGTGAAAGTTTTTTAATTTGTTACGGTTTGTGCAAAACAGTTGCACATTATCGTTGTGCGGGATTAAAAAAAGCATCGTATGAGTTCATATGTGGAAGTAAGAATGTGCATTGGTTTTGCGATATGTGTTGTGACATGTTTAACACATTTACAAGTAAAATTAATGAGCTGTCACAAATTTCCATGTGCATTGAAAAATCTATTTCTAATATAGAAAAATGCCATGCAAACTTGGATAACGGTGCCATTACTATTGAAAATAAGAATGATATCACCTTGGCTCTACTAGTTCGATTGATAATGTTGGTAAAGCTGATGCTCGTTTTGAAAGGTCTAATTCTCAATTGCTGTATTCTGACAAACTTAGTTTGGCTATTCCTATGGATTTACCTGTTTGTGTTAGTTTGTCTAATGAAAATAATACTAGTTTTCAAAATATTAGTGATAATGATGAAACTGTTACAAATAATTTGGAGTTGCAAAATGATGTTATTATTGGTACAGCTACGGAGTGTACTTTACGTACTGTGGAGCCGCGTTCACAAGTATTTATTTCAAGATTACATCCTGATGTGAATGTAGATAATGTGAAGCTGTACTTACGGGATCATTTTAAGTGATGTTAAAATTCATCGATTTAATCCAAAAAGTGACAATGGTTCTATTCAAGATTATTCATCGTTCAAATTATCAGTTTCCAATGTTCATATGGACAAATTGTTAACTGCATCCTCGTGGCCGGCTGGTATTCTAGTGAAGAAATTTGTTTATAAGTCTAGGGCTGTGTCCCAAACACCGACTTATTTGTGGACACCGACTTATTCAAATAAGTCACCTCGCGAGTAGACTTATTTGAATAAGTATGTCTACACAGAAATGTCTCCAAAAATGTGCCTGGACTAAATGTAATCATGCAGTTTTTTTTCAAATCTAGTGGCAACGACCCACATGTCAAGGAAATTTTTTCTTCTATAGAACAGAAATTGAATTTTCTTTTTTTTGATATTACGTCATAAATAAGTCGGTATATTGAATTGGAACGACTTGACCGACTTATTCAAGATGGCGTCAAATAAGCAAATAAGTCTGTAATAAGTCGGTATTTGGGACACAACGTAGAAGTAATCCTTTTTTAGTAAAACAGCAACCTCCACAAATTGTGATATAGAGATTCAATTTGATAAATCTCCTTTAGATGTTATTGATCATTCCATTTCAATTGATAAATCGCATTCTAATAATAATTGCTTATTTTTTGGTTATCTGAATGTACGTAGTTTGACGTTGCATTTAGATGAGATAATAACACTTTTGCATAAATTTAATTTTGATTTTCTAGCTGTGTCTGAGACCTGTTTAAATAACAAAATTTCAACTTGTTCTCTTCTAATTAATAATTACAACTTTCTGAGGTCTGATCGTATTAATGGTCGTGGTGGTGGAGTAGGATTATACTATCGATCTAATTTGAATGTTAAAATGTTATCATGTGGTTTAAATGGTAAAGTCGAATTTATGACATTTGAACTGTTTGGTATATGTTTAGTAAACTTCTTATTGTTATTTTTTATATCCCACCTCCCACTACGAGAGGAGACATTACAAGTATTTATGATATTCTTACTTATTTATTACAAGAGTATGAAAAAGTGTTTTGTTTGGGTGATTTTAACTTTAATATGCTAAATAATAATTTATTGACTGATTGTTTTAATATACTTAATTTGCATTTTTTGCCGTTTAGTGCTACGAGGTTAGAAAGCCTTTTAGACTTGATTATTGTTTTTAAGCCTGACCGACATAATATTATTAGTTATGGTCACTTATTCTATTGTGCCCAATTATAAGGAAATTAATCATGAATATTTTGTAAATTGTTTTTTCTCATTTGATTGGTCTAGTCTTTATTGTTGCTCTGATGTAAATATGATTGTTGATTTATTTAATTCAAATTTCTTACATTTAGATTCTATGTGTGTGCCCTGTAACAGAGCTATTAACAATTGTCCCACAGCTCCGTGGTTAAACCAGACGATATTGGATTCAATTCGATATAGAGATTTGAAGTATAATAATTATAAAAGGAGTGGATTAGATGCTGATTTTAGTTCCTATAAAAGGGCTCGAAATAAAACTACTAAGCTTATCAATCAAGCTAAGTATAGTTTTTATTTTGGTAATGTTTATAACTCTAAAATTACTTGGAATAATTTAAGGAAACTTGGTATTTCGTGTTCTGTTGCTAAAGTTGACATAAAGTTCACTGCTGAAGATATTTTAAATGATATCTGTAAATTTCGCGAAGATTTAGTGGTTCTGCCATTGCCAGATATTGGATCTGTTGATCCTGATGATAATTATAAATTGGCTTTTGATTGTTCAATAAAATCTAATGCTATTGGATACAATAAAATTGATTTTAAAATTATAAAATTATTTATTGATCTGTTTCTTCCACAAGTGACATATATCTATAATTAATCAATGTTTGTCAAAATCAGTTTTTCCGAATTTGTGGAAAGTTGCTTCTATTGTTCTAATTCCAAAAAATGATATTGTTGCCAGTCTTAAAGATGTTCGACCAATAAGTATACTACCTGCCCTTTCTAAGGTGTTAGAAAAAGTTATGCAAACCCAGATTCTGCAGCATTTTAAAGATTTTGATTTTCTTTGTAAATTTCAGTCAGGGTATAAGCATGGTCACAGTACTACAACGGCTTTGGTACACATTGTTGATGTTCTTTCTTCAATCTTGGATGGGCATGGTTCGCAAGCTTTATTGGTTTTATTGGATTTCTCTAAGGTGTTTGATAGTGTTAATCATATACTTCTACTTCAAAAGCTTTATTTATATTATAAATTTTCTAGCTCTGCAATTAATATGTTGTACTCTTATTTGCATAGTAGGGAGCAATTTGTTAAGCATGGTGTTAACTACTCTGGAATGGGTAGAGTAACTCTAGGTATACCACAAGGATCAATTCTGGGTCCCTTGCTTTTTTCTATATTTATAAATGATCTTCCATGGCGAATTCGTCATTGTTCTTTTCATCTCTATGCGGATGATTTACAACTGTACATCGGATGTAAAGCATTAGGATTGAATGAAGGTACAATGAAATTGAACGAAGATCTTAGTGATATCTTATTACCTATGGTCTAAATTTAACTCACTGTCGCTTAATCCCAATAAAAGTAAAGCATTATTTTTATGTAAAAGTAATTTGAATATTATTAAGCCTACTCTTGTTTTGGGTGATGACATAATTAAATTTGTTCCGACTGTTAATAACTTAGGACTGATATTAAATTCCAAACTTACTTGGTGTGATCATATCAGTACATTGTGTCAATGTGTCAACTATAGTTTATATTCGCTAAGATTAATAAAGAAATTATGTCCAATTCAGTTGCGAGTATTTTTGGTTAAAAGTTTAGTTGTACCTTTGTTTATGTATTGTGATGTGATTTATAGTGGATGTGACAGTTTCTCTCGGCGTCTACTTGACATTACATTTAATAATTGTATTCGATACGTTCATGGCCTCAGAAAATTTGATCATATTTCTAGTTTAAAAACTTCTATTTTGGGATGTACTTTGTTCGAGTATTATCATTATAGAACAGCTGTATTTATTTTCAGAATTATTACCTCTGGTTTGCCTTTATATCTCTATGAAAAATTAAATTTTTCCAGGTCTCTGCGCACTAGAAACATCAATTTGCCCCTTAACAAAAGTAATATGTATAATAATTCGGTTTTGATGAATGCGTTTATTGTTTGGAATGGTTTACCCTATGAACTTAAAAATATTAGTTCTCTTAAAATTTTTAAAAAACTTGTATATTTAACTGTACAGAGAAATGTTTAATGTAATTATAATTTGTAATAATATTTTTTTTACCCCTTTGTAAATAATTTTGTATATTGATGAGGATTGTTAATTTTTTTTTCTTTTGTGATTTTTTCTTTTTCATAGTGTAAAAGCTTCGGCTTATCCTTGTAAATAGATATGTAATAAATAAATAAAAATAAATAAATATAATCTTTTAATTAGTCACATCAAACCACTCTAGAGCCCGAAGGGCCAACGAGAACTACCACCTTGGTATTGACACGCCCGATGGGAATTTCAACTTCTTTTCTTGTAAAATGACTTAATGCAACTGACAAAAGGACACCTAATTTACGTTTAAAATTTCTTGATTATCACCTGTTGGTGAGAATAAAAATACAAAACACCTTGAACTTTGATTTAAACTTTATTATACACAATCAACACCCAAATCATTATAACTGATCTCATCAGCTGTTCTCCAGTTTCAACCTAAAATTAAACTTAAGAATCAAAAATTATATATGTTATTATATACTTACCAGTTTCATTATATAATTTTAATCAATATTTTTGTACCGGAATCTTTGTTATAAATCTGAAAGTAAAATTTATGTAATTAATTATCAAATTAGAAATAATATTTTTTATACTTATCTTTATATAAATTAGGAATCCAATTGTAAACACTTTGTCAATACGAATATGTCACTTTGAGTACTCTACGTAAACCAAAATTTGTACTATAGAATTGGTTGCGCATAGTAAAGTTAAACTCGTTAGTACTTTATATTTGTATTTATATTTGGAAATTTGAATATCTTAACTAAGTTCAGCTTAAAATTGTAATTAATTAATTTAGTGTACTAGAATATGCCATTTTTCTAGTAAGAACTAAAATAAATAAAACTCGTCCACTTTTTTGAGAACCTTTGAGCAATCAACATTTATAATTGTCAAACCGAGAAACCACAGTGTCTTATAGAATCTATTTATATTTAATAATAAAACAGTTGTTAATCTGGAATCATCGATAGTGTTTTGTTATACCAATTTTCTTCAAGTTCATCATCAATTTCGTAACTGTATCAATAGTGTTGGCTTCATTAGTAACTTTCTGTTATATTCCGTGCTGCAATTTTATCAACAACATCTTGCAGTCTTTTCAACATTTCATCATCCGGAATTTCATCACATCATCACCGGCTCATCACAGATCTACACAAACATCACCAACCATTTATAGTTTTAAGAACTATCTAAAAATGTCACGCAAATTTTTTAAATGATTTCAATTTTTTTACGCCGCTATTGATACGACCATTTTCATTTAGAACATTTTTGGACTTAATCAACCGCGGCAAAGTATTATGAAAAATATGTGAATGAACAAATTTTATTGGGGGGAGTGAAAGGAATGAAAATTAAAAAAAAAAAAAAACATAAATAAATTTTCCAGTCAAGGTATGTGATTGGAATTTAATTATATGTTTGGTTTTCCTCCTCTTTACACGTCATTCTGGGAATTTTTTAAAGTGTACATAACGATGTAGCTGTTTTGTGTGACGTTAATTACTGGAAAACAGTTTATTATTGTCGTCTTTCCTTTTCAAAGGGTATCGCTCTCTATACGAGATTTATACGCAAGTGATATGTCTGTGTATAAAACAGGGAGGAGGAGGCGTTATGTTTGAATGGGAACATTTATATTGAAATGTGATAGGGAAAATTATTATTAGTATTCGAGAATTCTGGATTTAATCATTTTTACTGTGTAAATATTTACCTTCTGTTTATTTCAGTTTTATTATTTGGTGTACGTAATGTATACGAGATGTTGTAGTACACGAGGAAAAAATTAATTAAAATTTGCCGAGCAACTGGATTAGAGAGGGTTCAAAATGTTGTTGATTTTTCTAATTGTTTTGATGCCCTTTTTTATGAACAAGATTTGCTTTGATTATTATTAGTAGGGTAAACAAGAAAATTTTCATACAATGAACTCAATTCGTATGAACAAGTATTTTTTTTACATCGATTTATGCTTTATCATTATTATTTGATAATTATGTGTTTATTTTTATGTTATCTCACTCAATTTAACAATAATGTCATGGTTTTTAGCTTGACTTGCAAATTTCGTGTATACGAGTAAATATTTTTGCCAATTACGCACATTATACCAATTATGCCGAAGTAAACAAGCCCAAACCTTGTACTGGTGTATTTAAGAATTTCCTGCACGAATTCACATTAACGTTAAAAGTTTGGGGGGCACAAAAAAGATAAAACAATTTTCACGAATAGGGTGAGTACAAAAAGCACGACATTGAAAGTAAAAGTTATAATTTAAATACAATCGAAAGTAAAAAATACAATTGATAAGAATTCATTCTTATTAATTGTTGGCGAATGAAAAGGATGTGCTCCCACATACTCGTATGGTGCAAAAACAATAATAAATAGGAAAAAGTTTTCCAGAAATTAATGTTTGATTTAAAATGAAATAAATCATTTCTGTTGATAAAACTTTATGATAACAACAACTTGAATAAATTTGTTTTGTAATATTTAAATAAATATTTGAATATTGAAGAAAATTATTTATATTTTTAGTAGAATGGGGATGTTTTTTCACACTATAGGTACTTTGTAGGTTAAATATTATTTATATATAAGAAAAGTTTGTGTTTGATTATGTCTTGATATTTCGAAGTGTTAAAAGATCATATTATATTTAATTCGAATTATATATTGGAAAACTATTTCGAATAAATTTTAAATTAATTATTTATTTAAAGGTGGCTGACCAGCTATAAGGTGGAACATTTGAAGAATTTAATAACCTACTACAGAAATACTGTTTTAACAGAGTTGCGAAGGAAAGTCACTATATATTTAAAGGCGAACTATAGATCCGTTGGGGCTAGGAGGACTACTAATTTACTGCCTACTAGGTCGGCATAACAGACTAATAAATATGTTTTATTTGTGACAGGTACAACTTTTTTATATAATCTTAATCGATTACTGAGCCTTCAAAACGCTGTATACAGCGTCTCAATTTAATCCATCTCAATTATACCAGCGTTTATAAAATATTATTTAAATTTATAAAATCTAGGTATATTTAAGAAGTGTTAGGGCTAATGACCATCGGCCTATGAAGTGAGATTATTACTGATAATCTTATCTACTTTCGGGACAGAATATTTGAAATTTGGAATCAATACTTATATTATTCTGTTTGAATGAATTGCGGTGGGCAAATGATTACGAAAAATTTTAATTTCAATTACCGGGGCAATTGACAGGTAGAATAATTCAAAAAATCAAATTTCGAAAAGTTTAGAAAATTTTTTTTCAAAAAAAAGACATCTAAGATAAAAAATGTAATTTTTCTGATATGATAAAACGATGTTTGATTTGGTAATGATGAAAAAGATTACATGGCGAGTACAATATTTGTAATATTTTGAACCATTTTAAAATAAAAATAAATTTAAAATTCCGAAAACTCCATTTTGAACTAGAAAACTGTCAGAATCTAACCTCGCACCATGGGAAAAAACAATGAAATGAATAATCTACATTGTCTACATACTTTACCAATTATCGACATTGTCTAAGCAGAAATCAATTGTCTATGGCTTACATGTTCCAAATATTTTTCCAACAAATTTTTTACTGAGAAATAGGGCTGCGCACGCATATAAAAAAAGTTACTATAGTTAAAACGAGTCTGCAATATCTAAACAAAAATGGCGATGCTACAATTTTTTTTGTATGTCCCAAAAACTTTGACAGTTGAAACAGCTTGCAACACTTGTTAAAATAAGATAACAAAATCGAATTGCAAAGTATGAAATAAAATAATTTTAAAATAAAATAATGAAAAGTTAAATAAAAAAGATCTATTAAAAATAATAATTCAGTGATAGACGAAGGCAATATTATCTCCAGAAACATTTTTGAGTAGTGCTTTTTTATAATTATATTCGGATGACATCCGAACAGTTCGATTATCTACTACTAACGGTTGGAACCGGAAAAGTATTGAACCACATGTGCGATTAGTTATTACGCTTAGGTAAGAAAAATATTTATTTACAATTTGTATTTCATTAAACTAATTTATATAACTTTATTTAGATATCTGGCCACTGGTAAATCTCAGAAAAGCCTCTCGACCTCTTTTAAGTACTGGCCGTCCATTGTCAATCGCATAATTCAAGAAACCACACTTACTATAATCGATGCACTTAAATTACTGTATTTCACGGGAGAAGTTGCAAACAGCAAAAACTCAACAGCGATTTGTCGTACACCAATTTCAATAGTCTCATTATCAAGGTTTCTAAATTCTCTACAAAATGGCTTATTTGGATTTGTGAATGAAACATCAGAAAAGTTCGTTGGCAGTCTTAACGTTTGGGATTTTTTTCTCATTTAAAATATTTTTGTTTGACTCAAAAAAGACATAAAAAAAACAAAAATAATAAAAAACGGTAGACTAAATTTGTTACATTGTAGAGTCAAAAAAAAATTTTAATCCGCCATTTCATCAAGATACAAGCGTTTGAAAATAGGGTATTTTTTATAAAAAAATTACCGTTGCGTTTTTTCTTTTGCGCAGTGTATATATAAAAACATCGTGTAATCATCACCACATGACGGTGGTCGTGCGTGCGACCAGTGATGCACGTTGGTCTCGCTTCATGATGATGGAGGCGCTCCGTTTATTCGTTCTGTTTTTTTTTTTATTTCTACCTTTACTTTACTACCTTTACCTTTACTACTCCATAAAATGGATTACTAAATTTTTACGGATTCGGTATGATGGGAGCGGAGACTCCAGTCGGTGTCGATGTGGTGTTTGCGGGTACTTGGTGCCCGCAACCGATTTCGAAACCAGGGCTTTGCACTGTTTGAATTTGAATGGATGCGCGCACCAAGACACCTCTCTCGGGTGTAATTATGTGTTCCGTTCCTCAAGTTCCAGCCGACCAATTAATGTGGCCCTCGGGTTATAATTTTTTATTATTTGCGTTTTTTTTGTTATTTTCAACTTTCTGGTAACCGTGTAAGCCAGGAACATTGTAAGTGAGGTCTCTGCGATGTTTAATGAAATCTGCGGGATGGCAGAGGCCATTCTGTAACAATATTATTATAAAAGTTTGTTTTAATTTGAATAAGTCGCAGATTAAATATATCCATCGCACATTCTCATCAAAGCCTCCTAAACCAATTGTTGTTGAGTTTACATCAATGTTGATTAAAAATAACTTTCTGGAATGTGTGAATTTGCAAAGCAAAAAATTGTAAACTTTTTGCTAAAAATGTTAGCTTTCCAGACTGTACCTCACAACTATTTATCGTGCAACATATTTTTTCGTGGAAAAGAAAATCTGCTAATGGAGTGTAAAAAGTTGAAAAGTGATTACAATTTTAAAAGATGACAGTGAACCAGTAAAAAATAGCTCATTTGATGAGCTATAACATTATTTCGTGAAAGTTTGACTGGACGTGGTCCTAATTCAACAGAAGGTGTTCAACAAATTCAAAGCGTTTGATACAGCTTGAAATTCATGACGCTGAATTTAATTGAAATGTTTGTTTAAAAATTTGTTATTAACTCACTGTTTTGGGATTTAATTATTTTGATCATTTTTATAGTTTAATTACAAGTATTTCATTTTAATTTAATACATAATTTTGAATTTAAAATAATTAGATAATCTTAATATTTTGTATTTTGTATACATTTTTGCTTTGCTTATTTATTTCATTTTTAGATTTCTGCAGGCTTCTGTTTAAAACCGAAATGCAAGAAAGTTAGTTTGTCGCTACTACAAGAGGATTATGATTTTGTTTGCATTACTGAAACTTGGTGGAATGATAGTGTTTAGTCATATGAATTGTTTGACGAGCGTTATTTGGTACATCGTTGGGGTCGAGATCTTATTGAAACTGATTCAAGTGATGGTGGTGGTGTATTGATAGGTTATAAACTTCCTATTGTGGCATTGCTTGTTCCTAAATCCCCTTTTGAATATTGCATAGTTAAGTTAGTCTATTCAATGACAAATTGATTCAAATAATCAAACGGGCTAATTAGTTCGTATAAAATTTGAGGGCCGGTGCGCTGATCTTTTGGTTAACTATCATAGCTTATTGAATTTAGCACAAATGAATACTAACACTAACTTTATGGGAAGGATTCTTGATTTAGTAATTACAAATAGCAGCAGCAAGTTTCAAATTGATCAAACATTAAATGCTTTATCCAAAATAGATATATTTCATCCACCTTTTTTTCAAAGCAACCGTTTAAACAGGAAAATCAATTTTAATTGTATTGGTTATGATAAGTTTGATAGCGAGTTTAGTTTAACCGATTGGAATTTGATGTTTGGTGATCTTGGTGTTGGCTATTTGAAATTATAAATTTGTGTTCATATTTTCCTAGACGTATTAGCACTTCCAGATTTCCCACTTGGTATTCGGTTTATTTAAGAAAAATGTTAAAGCAGAAATCTAGATTGATGACTAAATCTAAAACATTTAACACTGAAATATTTAATAACAAGATCAAATTACTTCGTAAGTCAATTAAGCCCGGATTGAAAGACTGTTATAAAAACTATATACATAAGTGTAATTCAAGATGCCATTAAAAATTATCCGAAAGTGTTTTGGAATTTTAATAAAGCGCTTTCTAATAAATCTGAATTTCCAAGTATTATGAATTACTTAGGTGATAGCTCGAATGATGTAGAAATTATTCGTGATTGGTATTTTCGTCATTTTAAAAGTGTTTTTAATGAACCTTCGGAATTAGTGAATTCTGTCTCATCCTCCTATAATCATTCCAACTTATTTTTTGGAGGTAACTAAACTCATTTATGGAAGACTACTTTTATTATTCCTGTGTTTAAAGCTGGTAATGTTGCTGATGTTACCAATTATGGGGGTATTTGTATTAGTAATGTTTTTGGTAAAATTCTGGAGAAACCAATGTTTAACATCTTGTATAATGAATTATGCAAATCTATTAACATATGCCAACCTGGTTTTGTAACTGGTAAATCTACTATTACCAATCTATTAGAATTTACTAGTTTTCTATCAAATCAAATCGACAGTAATAATCATGTGGATTGTGAGTATGCGGATTTTCAAAAAGCTTGTTAAATATAAAGCATGATTAAAGTCATATTTAGTTGAGCGAACTGCGTTTGTTCTATACTAAATTCGTCCCAACTTCTGGTGTATCTGGTGTACCTCAGGGCTCCATATTGGGTCCTTTATTATTTCTAATATTTATTAATGATATTATTTCTAATTTGAAGAGTTCGTGCTTACTATATGCAGATGATCTTAAAATATTTTGTTCAATTGACTCAGTAAACGATTGCCACATTTTACAAGCTGATTTGAACTGATTAATGGAGTGGTGTATCCGAAATAAATTGGGGTTAAACATATCAAAATGCAATGTTATCACTTATACGCGAAAAAATTTAACGTGTTTTGTTATACTCTTAACGACATTGTTATTACTAGAGTGGTGTTATTAAAGATTTTTTAACCTCATGTCGATAATATATGTGCTAAAGCTAATAGACTATTAAGATTTGTGTTAAGGAGAGGTCAGGATTTTACGTCTTATAGTATTTTAATAATTCTTTACTACTGTTTAGTAAGAAGTCAACTCGAGTATTGTACCCAGATATGGAACCCTTTTTATGCTATCAATAGTTCAAGGATTGAGTCTATTCAACGTAGATTTACAAGAAGTATATTTAAAAGATTTCGAATACATGAATTTGTTGTTCCATACATAGTAAGATTGGAAAAGTTAAATTTATTGAGTCTTGAATCCCGTCGTAGTAGTCAATGGAATAGTTCGCACTTCTTTCCTGTCAGAAATTAATTTTTATGTTCCTGCTTATCGTTCTAGGAACTTAAATTTATTTAAATGTCCAACTGCATCAACGAACATTGGTCTAGCTGCACCACGTTTTCGATTAATGCATAATCATGACTTATTCTTTAGTGACAATAGCATTGACATTTTTAATGTGTCTAAAGGTGGATTTAGAAACTCGATATTGAATGTAATCAACAAGTATCTGCTTTGCAGAAGGCTGATGTTTATGGTTACATTTGACACTTTTTTATTGTTTTTTTTATTTGACTGCTATAGAAATACTCGTAGAAACTATATTTTATGGCAACATTCCCAGTTTTATGCCAACATTTGCTCAAATTAAAAAGAAAAAAGTCCAATTTTATTTCATTTTTTACTGAAAACAAAATTATAACATGTAAATCGTCCATTACACTGAAGGTATAGACAATAAAAATATTTATTTTAAAAATATGTTGGTATTCAAAACTATTTCAACACACTATTTAATTTTTACTTTGTCTCACTCCTCTCGTGTACGAGTATAAAAATACTATTCCAAATATTTCAAATATGTATATCAATTCCTCTACTGGCGAAAAATTAAAAGTCATAAGAGTGTACTTCATTCCACTCATGTGTACCTCATACTAAAACCTATACAACTTTATTTGGAACTAGCAGAATTCATGTATGTGAAGTTGGCCCAAATGTCAACCCAAAAAAACGCAGTGGCAACACGAAAACTATAATTTCTGTCACGTATGAACTGTCAGCCCAAAGACATTTTAATGATGTCAGCCCAAAAAATAAAAATATTTTTCGTTATAGATTTTTGAATTCAGCCCAAATTTTTTATTTATCACGACAGTAATAATCGTGACGGTTATATCGGATACACTCAGCCCAAAATTCAAATTTTTATAGTTAAAGGAACCATTGTGATCGTGTATAATAAATGTAAAATAGCCAAGAAGCAATTCTTATTATTTTCAATTGGTTAACGAAAATATTATTTTTAAGGAAGAATAATATGAGGCCTCGAGTTTTAAAGACGGATATACGCCAAAATTTTCGATTTTTCGAATTTAAAGGGAATTTTTTACTTTTGTTTACTATCTTCGAAATATGTAAACTTCTATTAAGAAAGTGAGAGTTGCTTGATTTTTTCAAAACTATGACGTATATCAGCCTTTGTTAATAAAAGCCTCATATATAAATACGACTAGTCAATCCGTTCATTAAGTTTTATTTTAATAATCATATAATATTCTTAATGAGAACGACATATAAGGCCGCTTTTACGAATAAACATAATAATTAATGAAAGTTGAGATTTTCGGTGTTGGTCATCGGTCTCACTATGATTTTCGGAGAGATCTGGTTCTAGCCTTTACGGGTAAGAAGTTTCAGGAGGTTGTGATGAGGTCTTCATTCCAAGAATGGCCTATATTCGGTCGATTTACGATCAACCATAATATTGAGTGGAATGTAGAGGAAATCTGTGAACCGTAATTGGTAGCAACTCCTAATTAAAACTTTCTCGATTTTTATAGTTGTTCCCAAATATTTCAAAAAATCATTATAAATAAAATTATTCTAATTATAATTTGCTATGAAATTGGTCTAAAATTTAAGCGAAGATGTTTTTCGGACAGATTGATTGATCTGTTTTAAACTTTGTCAGTCTTTTCCAAAATTTGGCTAAAACGGTGTTCTAGGAGTAGACTTGTGACTGTTTTTTAACTTTTGCAATATTAAAAGGTAAAAGATTTACGAAAGCCGACTAATAACTATAAGATTCTAATAAATTTATAGATTAAGTGTTCCAGAAGAATAGTCAAAGAGTAGGAATGAAGATTTTTGACCTAACAAAAGTTTTTACCAAAATTTTTGTAAGTTTTATTTATGTCTCACCTTAGAAATCAAGTATGATGTATTCGAGATTTTGCTTTTTATATATTAAGTTTGCAAGTAGAAACTCGGATTTTTCTGGTCAAATTCAACTTTATTGAAAATACAATTGTTACAAAGATTAATTATCGAAATATTCGCCATTACTCTCTATGGTCATTTGTCATTTATCAGGTAGATGATGAATACCTTCGCGATAGAAACTTGGTGGTTGTGAAGCAAAATAGTCATCGAGCCATTTTTGCACATCTTCAACTTTCGGGAACCACTAGTCTTTCAAATATGATGACATCGATCTGAATAAGTGGTTAGAGAGAGCCAAGTCTAGAGCTGCTGTACGCATTATTTCATAGCAAATTATAATTAGAATAATTTTGTTTATAATGATTTTTTGAAAAATTTGGGAACAAATATAAAAATCGAGAAAGTTTTAATTAGGAGTTGCTACCAATTACGGTTCACAGATTTCCTCTACATTCCACTCAATATTATGGTTGATTGTAAAGCGGCCGAATATAGGCCATTCTTGGTGTGAGGACCCCATCACAACCTCCTGAAACTTCTTACCCGTAAAGGCTAGAACCAGATCTGTCCGAAAATTATAGTGAGACCGATGACCAACACCGAAAATCTCAATTTCCATTAAATATTATGGTTGATCATATAGTGACCGAATATAGGCCATTCTTGGTATGAGGACCCCATCACAACCTCCTAAAACTTCTTTCCCGTAAAGGTTAAAACCAGATCTATCCGAAAATTATAGTGAGACCGATGACCAACACCGAAAATCTCAACTTCCATTAAATATTATGGTTGATCGTATAGTGGCCGAATATAGGCCATTCTTGGTATGAGGACCCCATCACAACCTCCTAAAACTTCTTATCCGTAAAGGCTAGAACCCGATCTATCCGAAAATTATCGTGAGACCGATGACCAACGCTGAAAATCTCAACTTCCATTAAATATTATGGTTGATCGTATAGTGGCCGAATATAGGCCATTCTTGGTATGAGGACCTCATCACAACCTCCTGAAACTTCTTACCCGTAAAGGCTAGAACCAGATATGTCCGAAAAGCATAGTGAGACCGATGACCAACACCGAAAATCTCAACTTCCATTAAATATTATGGTTGATCGTATAGTAGCCGAATATAGGCTATTCTTGTTATGAGGACCCCATCACAACCTCCTGAAACTTCTTACCTGTAAAGGCTAGAACCAGATCTGTCCAAAAATTATAGTGAGACTCGACATAAATTTCAAGACAACAACAAGATATAAACAATTTGTGGTTACTTCAAAAATCTTTAACGAAAAACATGTTGTTGTTTGGGCTGACATCAATAAAATGTCGTGATATACGATTTTTTTGGGCTGACAGTTCTAACGTTATAGCAACTATAGTTTTATCACTTTCATTTAAAGCAAGAACATATATGAGTTAAATGTGTGTATTTTTTATTTTATTATTAGTATAATTTTAGAAATTTAAATACAATTGTATTATTTATATTCATTACATTCAAATTCATATTTAATATTTGAATTTATGTGATATTCAATGTTTTTTCAGTTTTCTGTCATGACAGTTATCAAAATAGATGACGGTATTGCCAGCGGCAAAAAATATAATTTTTTGGGCCAGAATTTTGGGCCAACTTCACAAACGTGCAGAATTCCAATAGGATTTGTATACGTATATGATCCCCTGCAAAAAATTATTAAATCTCCTGTAAAAATTGACCATTCCAAGAAATCTTTCAGTTGTTTGACGTTTTGTGGTTGTTGAAACTCTTGTTCAACATAAAACCATGTTTTTTGTAGCTTTTGGGATTGATATGAACAAAAGGCTGGTCGAAATGACGAAACAAATATATCAGTTAGATATATGAAACAGAAGTCCAGGCTTTGTAAAATGCAACTCATTAGGTGTCAAATGATTGTGCTACATTACGAAGACCAACAAAGGTCATTTTGTAGAATTCCAACAAACCGAATGGAGTTAAAACATTTTTGTTGTACTCGACTACAGATATCGCCACAGTAGAAACAAAGCCCGCACCGTTTTTACAGTTAATGTAATTGGTCAATATTTCATTATATAAGACAAGCTAATATGTACGTAGGCTGCATACAGATTCTAAAATTTTTAATTTGAACAATAAGTTATACTGCAGTGTCGAAACAAGACAAACTCAAAAACTATATAACCAATTTTACAAATAACAAAACATAATTGCATTATGACCAATTGGAAACTCAATTTAACAACACCAACCAAACAAAACAAATAATTGTATGTCCGTCTTTTAAATTGAAGTAAATCGAAAACATTTTCGCAAGCGTTTTTTCCAAACACATAAAAGTTATCTCTAAATAAGCGCACAATTATAATGTGCATTGAACATCAAGCACAGCAAATGAATTGATTTTTTATTTCTATGCTGGTGGTATCCCCTCGTCTATGTAATATAAATACATTGTTCGTACATACAACATAAATTGGATAGCAAAAAAGCACTATTGAAAAATAAAATAAAACGTGATTTGAAAGCTTAACTACTTTTCAGCATAACATCCGAAATAATAACAGAAAACATAACACATATATGTACCGAAAAAAATTGATCTAAAAATGACTATGTTGTACATACATATATATGCATTATTATGTTATGATTATTATTATGATGATGATAATTTTTTGTTTTGTCGCATAACATTAAATAGGTAGGTACAGAGATTTCGTATAAACATAACTGCTATTATTGACAGAAAAATAATTTTTTTTTTTTATGAAAAGCAGAAACCTCAACTACAACACACTCATATGCATATAGGTGAGTTGTTCTGTTCTGTTTACACAGTTCATAAAACCAGCCCATCAACAAGTGGTTTATAGAAAATTATTTTATCGTTTTTGGACAGCAACAATATTTTGAAATTTCGAAAAATTTTAATTTTTATGCACATGTCGCTCGAAATGGAATAATTTTGCATGAAAAACCAATTTATATTTTTATTTGTAATTATCTCTAATGTTTGTGAGAACTAATTTATGTTAAAAGCATTAAAATATTTTATGCTAACATAATCATTTGTAGAAATATGAATTAGCTTAAAATTGATTTAGCTCAATCGACATGGATATTCCACCGCAGCGTTGATCCGACAACAAGAAAAACTAAGAAAGGATCTCGTTGAAATCGCCAACAAACTCCACGACATCATTGGCACGCAGACTCGGGGCTTTTGTTCAATATGCCGCACAACCGGTCAGTCAGAGTCGAAAACTTACTCCTTTGAAAAAACCACCATCACATAAAAACCGATGAGGGTCATTTCAACGAAACAACCAGCAAATGCCAAAATACGAATTTCCACACAACTAGTACCACTTGGTACCACGCAAAATTTGTAGCACAGCATCAAAATGCACCAATCACATTTGTAACACAAAAAATGGATCCACAAATATCGGTTCCCAAAATCAATAAATCTGAAAATCACACCAGCAGGCCTAAGACAATCGAATAATCCTATACCACAAATAATATTGATATGGAACAAATCATAATCCCGATTTAGTTCTGGCAGCAGCAAATGGTACCACAATAAACACTTATGGTACCAAATTACTAGACATTGAAATCGAAATAGGACGTTATTCAACCATGCCTTCGTCCTCACTTATCTCAACCCACCACCATCGGCGGATTTTTTAGTGGATCTGAAAAATCACGAGTTGATACCCATCACCACTGCATTATACAATTAACAATAGTTTTGGGGCTATCGTTAAAAAAATTTCAAACTCATTCAATTTTCTAACGGACAAGGATGAGTTTGTGAATCTTTGAGATTTATTGAAAGGTTTGAGTTTAGATATTACCAAATCCCATTACAGCGGGACTTCACCTTGTCTCTCTCACTCTATGTATATTTGTTGTTGGATGGAAGAGAAATGGTATTTCTGCTATATTGCGAGTCGCAGCAGACTTGGTTGCGGTGGTCATCGTAGATTAAATTTATTTTTGGGCATTGCAAGATTACACGCTCTGGTAATGCAGCTGAGTAATTTTGATGTTGGTGGTGCTCATCAGGTTGAAGAGTTGAACCTCTATATGACTTTGTACATGTTTTTGTGTACAGCTAGAGATTTGAAGTTTGCTCTTGCAATATATTCAAGGAACTTCACACAAAATATCTTGGTGGTTGCTCTGCGTGTAAAATCGGCAAATATACCAACAAAAAAATTCTTCTCTTCGAGAGAGATTCATAAACAAACGTTAAAATATTCCAGGGCTGGCATTACTCCATCTAAATGGTGATAAATTGGCGTCATTGCACAGAAAAACTTCCTGGCTCACTTAGAGGATCAAAATTATTCGGTGCTGGCTTGTTGGTGCAAGTGACATGAACCTATTTTTTGGGGGTTTCCCCAACTGGACACTTATTTTTTGGGGTTAGTGATTAAAATGATAAGGATGTGTAAAGGGTCTTTCAATAAGGACGCCCGATTTATAAAGATAAATAAAACAAGTTGTGTGTGAGATATCCACTCAATTTTTTGTTTATTTGAAAAAATATTTTATGGCATTACTTTGCTTGGTGGCACGTATTCGGCATCTCCAATTTTCTTTGAGTTTGTCGCATAAGTCTGGATAAATTTGCTGGATGGCTTCCTCTCTCTGGATGGCTTCCTCATATATCCCATCAAGGGATTAATTCATTGATCCTAAACCAGCCGTGATTTTTTTTTCCTTGTCACCACTGGGAATCGAACCTGGCACCACCGAGGTGGCTGGATGGCTTCTGTTATGTTGAATTTGAAGGCTTCAATTGTTTGCAGTTTATTTTTATAGACCTGCGATTTAAAGCAGCCTCAAAGGAAGAACCATAATGTAGCACGTAGCGCCGTCCTTTTGAAACAATAGTTGCTTATCTTCGATCTAAAGTGCTCGTCGTTGACGGTTATGGCAATGCCAGTTTCGTTTTGGAAGAAGAACGGCCTGATGATTCAGCAAGACCAAAATCCCCAACAAATAGTGACTTTTCGGTATGCGTTTGGCGCTGGTGTAGCTTGTGTGGATTGGTATCGCCCCAAATCAAATAGAACATTAATATTTAATTTTTAAGTATCATAATAAAAATAAAATAAAAATTTGAAAAAATAAGTTAACGAAATATTTATATCGAAAATGTTTTACAAATTTGTTAGAAAATAAGAATTTATATATTTAACTATGCAAAATTACTTCATAAGAATATTTTTACAATATGTATATACCTTGTTTGGTAAATTTAAAATAAAATAAAATAAAATAAAATAAAATAAATCAACAATTTTGCTTGTTCACATATCCATATTCATCCAAAAATCAGCCTCGTCACTAAAGATATTACGCTAATTTGTAACTGCTCCAGGTGGCGAGGATAAAAATCACGTGTTGTGCGGAACGTTTCTCGAACAGACCACTGGTTTGAAAAAAAAAAAAAAATTGGTGATTTTTTGCACACGTTATAATCTACCATAGTGGTTTGCCATATACTACTGTTCAATTCACAACAAATTATTTACAAATGTTGCTTGAACAACATGTCTGCTATAACCTAACAAATTTTGAGCGTCCCTATTGAGCAACCCTTTATTATCATTTAAATTACTTACACTTAAAGACAATTTCATGACTTGTTTTGAAACGTTCTAGCCATCCAGGATTAGATTTAAAGGTAATTCCCATTTCGATCGCTATTTTATCAGTCTTTTCCATTAATAGAGGTGCAGAAATAGGAGCATTTTGAGATCGCGCATGTTTAAAATAAAGCAGGAATCCCGAATTTAAATTTTCATACTTTGGTAAACGAAAACGTTTCCGGCTTCCTTCGAAATCACCCTTTTCATATGAAAATTGAATTTTGGGCGATTTTTTATAAACGTTAATAAAGTAGAGTTTGGAATCCCAAATTCCTTACAAATTTCTGTTTTTGATCGATCATCTCGATCAACATTTTCCAAATTCTCCGAATGACACCAATAAATTCAATTTTATGATTTCAAACAGTAGCAATTTTACGTAACAAATACAAAACAAACTAAAACCATTTCTCTCCAACAAAACAAAATTTAATTTCGGGGAATTCCCTAAAACTGAACGATATTTTTTGGTTTATGAAAGCACAGCACCAAATTTTAAAATTCGTGTTAAACGAATATTTCTGTTCTAATTTTATATAAAGGGACGGAAAATATTGTTCGTCTTAAATGAAAATTGGTGTTAAAAGTTTCGTTTTAAGCAAAAAATTTTATACTAAAATAATATGAAAAAGAGCTAAGTACTAAAAAAAATTCTTGTTATCCTCCGATATTTCGTGTTATCCGTTTTCGGGTTAACTGAATTCCACTGTATTATATATGCATGACACAGATCACTAAATGTTTTATTTACTTTTATCTATACTCTCGATTATTGGTCATCAGTGATTGTTAAAATAAAGCAACAGCAACAAAACATATAAACCGTTAAGTAAAATTAACAAGTAGCTAGAAGTGTAAAAAACGATAAAAGTTCATGTACCCTAGGTACGTATGGTAAGATGAACAAACTCTGCAGTTCCATTCATTCCAACATAAAATACATATGCACATACATAATGGTAAATGCATAGAACATATAAATTAATTGAATGCAGATTACATTGGTTATGTTCCAATATGTTCAAATATAATTAATTGTCACAATTTTCATTTTACCATTTTCTTAGATTGGTTTGCATGTTCAAAATTCAAAAACAAATAAAATAAAAAATTCAATTTTTAATCACATTTATAATAATAATACTAAATAATTAATATTATCTATTACAACAAAATCCTTTTCTTTTATGTATGTATGTGTATGATGTGCTATATACGAGTACTTTGCAGTCTTGTAAATTAAAATTGATTTTAATTAGAAAATTCCATTATTTCGAGTCGATATACATTACACATAACCGAGTTAAGGGGGTGAGTTCAGTCATGTACAAAATTATATTGGAAATTGTACACCATGTTAAGCACAATATTGGGATGACTTATGCTACTACATACACATAACACATAAGTACATATACATTAAACATATTTGAAATAGGTTAAACAATAAAATTTTTTATAGATTGTTCATTTGGAATAAAGAACACTTGAGTAATTAAAATATAGTTTTTGGTTTCTAGGTCGCACACCAGCAACAAATTCAAGGAATATATTTTAATTTATGTAAAAATGGTAATAATTTTTTTTTGCATAAGCATCTAGTTTAAAAAAATGTTGAACGCCAGCATATTTTTGTAACGGTAGTTGGTTGTATTTTAAAGTTTGTTATAGATTTGCGCCTCCGCCAAGTCGTCTAACACGCAGTCTCCATCTCCCATTAATATCGAGTTATTCCATTAATTTTAGACCAGTTGCAAGTGAGAACACGCAATATCAACGACTTGCAAGATTTGTTGCCATCCCGTCAATACTTTAATGTTAGAACTTAATGTTATTCAAAATTACGTATTGGAAGTTTTTACGAAACTTTTGCGACTCGTTTTAATTGCATATGTATTAGTGTTATTACCTGTACAAGACGTAGCTTGAATTATACTCGACAAATTTTAACAAAATTGGTACAAAGTATAGAATTAAACAAATAAAAACATAACCTCCGAAAAAATCGGATATTTCAAATCCCAATTGATTTAATCAGTCATATAATGTATTTAATATAATAATTAATGTTTATTTAACCAGATAAATAAAAAAATTGTATGAAATAATAGGAATCTGGACAAAAGTCATCTAAGCAGTGCAATAGATAAGAGCTATCCAATTTCGACTATTACGCAACAAGTCTTTGTGGATCGTCAGAGTGCCCCATTTCATTTTATCATAATTAGAACGAAAAAGTCTGAAAATGGAAATTCTGTGGAGCGAATCCTGGAGATTTTGCCACATGGCCACATACAAAGTGCAATAGACTAAAGTTGTAACATTTCACAAAATACGCCACAAGTCTATGTGGTTCGTCAGAGTGCTCCATTCTGGCCCTTTTCTTTTATCATAATTTGAACGAAAAAGTCTGAAAATGGAAATTCTGTGGAGCGAATCCTGGAGATTTTTACACATGGCCACATACATAGTGCAATAGATTGGAGTTGTTACATTTTACAAAATACGCTACATGTCTATGCGAATCGTCAGAGTGCCCCATTCTGTCCCTTTCATTTTATCATAATTTGAATGAAAAAGTCAGAAAATGGAAATTCTGTGGAGCGAATCCTTGAGATTTTGCCACATGGCCACATACATAGTGCAATAGATTGAAGTTGTTACATTTCACAATAATACACCACATGTCTATGCGGATTATCAGAGTGCCCCATTCTGGCCTTTTCATTTTATCATAATTAGAACGAAAAAGTCAGAAAATGGAAATTCTGTGGAGCGAATCCTTGAGATTTTGCCACATGGCCACATACAAAGTGCAATAGACTAAAGTTGATACATTTCACAAAATACGCCACAGATGTATGCGGTTCGTCAGAGTGCTCCATTCTAGCCCTTTCATTTTATCATAATTAGAACGAAAAAGTCTAAAAATGGAAATTCTGTGGAGCGAATCTTGGAGTGTTTGCCACATGGCCACATACATAGTGCAATAGATTAAAGTTGTTACATTTCACAAAAATATGTCATATGTGATTTAATTTTGAATAATAATCCGTTTAATTTCAGCCGAAACAACGTCCAGTTTTCGTGTAATCGGTTAGAGTAATCTGTATAGGAACCAAGCGCACATGTTAGTGGAAAAAAAATATTCGATATAATTGTGGCAAAATCTCCAGGATTCGCTCCACAGAATTTCCATTTTCAAACTTTTTCGTTCTAATTATGATAAAATGAAAGGGCTCAAATGGAGAACTATGACGATCCGCATAGACATGTATCGTATTTTTGTGAAATGTAACAACTTTAATCTATTGCACTATGTATGTGGCCATGTGGCAAAATCTCCAGGATTCGCTCCACAGAATTTCCATTTTTAGACTTTTTCGTTCTAATTATGATAAAATGAAAGGGCCAGAATGAGGCACTCTGACGATCCGCATAGACATGTAGCGTATTTTTATGAAATGGAACAACTTTAATCTATTGCACTTTGTATGTGGCCATGTGGGAAATTCTCCAGAATTCGCTCCACAGAATTTCCATTTTCAGACTTTTCCGTTCTATTTATTATGAAATGAAAGAGGCTGAACGGGGCACTTTGACGATCCGCA
This sequence comes from Nephrotoma appendiculata, assembly GCA_947310385.1. Lineage (NCBI taxonomy): Eukaryota > Metazoa > Arthropoda > Insecta > Diptera > Tipulidae > Nephrotoma > Nephrotoma appendiculata. The sequence continues at coordinate 26,120,724 of OX371225.1, read as the reverse complement.
TAGACCTGTGGCGTAATTTTGTGAAATGTAACAACTCTGATCTATTGCACTATGTATGTGGCCATGTGGCTATTTGGCAAAATCTCCAAGATTCGCTCCACAGCATTTCCATTTTCGTTGGGGCACTCTGACGATCCACACACACATGTGGCTTATTTTTTTGAAGTGTTACTACTTTAATCTATTGCGCTATGTATATGGCCATGAGGCCATTGTTTTTACATTTTTAATCTTTGATATTAAAAATCATATTTAACGATCATTTGAAATTAAATAAAATTTATATTGAAAACTTTGAATTTCGTCTTATTTCGTCTTTTCGTTAACTCACTAATACGTATAAAGAAAAATATGGCTTAGTGAATACTTCTCATGATCCATCCGATTCGAGAAATTTTTACTAAAAATTTTGCTAAGCAATTCGTAAAGAAATTAGTAAAATTTTCTCGGACATTTCAAAATATTAGTGTTTTTGGCATTTTGGAACTTTCAGGAAATTTAAAATTAATCTTTATTTATATATAACTCTTCTGTACGTGCGTATGTGACTGAACTCCTCCTAAACGGCTGAACCGATTTTAATGAAAGTTACTGCTAAAGTTTTACTAGTAGAAACAATTAGCAAAAACTTCACATGTTTATATAGCAGTGTGAAGTTTTTACTAAATCTATGCTAAACGTTTATATGTGTTGGTGCATATCAAAATGATATCTGTATTAAGCGGAATTAACGTAACTCTTAATTTATTAGTTTTATTTTAAATATTTGGCAATTATCTTTAAAATAACCCGGGAGAAATTATAACATATTTACCATTTCATTAACCAATATTAACTAATAAGGATATTGCGGTGCGGTTAATAAAAGTGTAAAAGAAATAACTAGAAAATTGGTATTCGAGGCAGATTAGTAACAAACACTACACGCTGAACTAGATAAGGAAGAATTATTGAAATTAAATGCGATAACCGGAAAAATTATAATCCACACTCGGGTAAAATGGGTGGGATAATAGAAAAAATAATACCAAGCTCCAAGGCAGGGAACTCCTATTTCTGGAAATGGTAACAAATATAATTAGAGTTCTTAGGGCCACAATAGATATCTATAGAGATCTAAATACAGCCTGAGGAATATGAATTATTAGTTGGGGCTCACGTTAGTAAGAAAAATAGTGAAGACGTAATTATCTAGGGATGAGATCAATTTATAGAATATTGTATTACAACCAAAAATATTTTAAGAATTGTTGATCACCTGAGATATGCCTAGAAATCTAAGCATAAACTAAGGTATATGGACTGTTAGTTGAATATCAAGATGAATTAGAAAAAAAAAATAATTAGGAGCTCACCATCCAGGAGTGACCACTACTAATAGAATTATCTATTATGACCAAATATAATAAAAAATCAGTGCTTTAAACCTACACCGACCAAATAAGCCAGCCTCTATTAAACCCATACCATAATTTGTTACACATTTATTACAAGTTATTACAACAAGTCCCGATTTCATTACAGTTTCGTAATGATATCAAGGAACGAGTCGCTGGTTCCGCTTACTATTAAACCTGCACCGCCAAAATTGTAACTGTTAATATAACTATAATATCGGCATCATATAATCTCATATAATATCAGCTCTCCATTCAGTGGAGAGACAGTTAATAAAGTTTTGTATTATGATCAAATATAATAAAAATTCCCAGGCGAACTGAGATATCCCTAGAGATCTAAACACAACCTCATTTGGATATATTGAATATATTTTCATGTGAATATATTTTCTAATTGAAATGGTTCCCAACTAACACCCCATATACCTGAGGTTGTGTTTAGATCTCCAGGGATATCTCAGTTGGCCTGCAATTTTTTATTATATTAAATCATAATACTAAATTTTATTAACTGGCTCCTCCTTTAGATGGGGAGCAACTGAATATATTTTCTAACTGAAATGGTCTTGAATTAGCGCTCCATATACCTGAAGCTGTGTTTAGATCTCTAGGGGTATCTCAGTTAGCCTGAGAATTTTTATTATATTTGGTCATAATACAAAATTTTACTAACTGGCCCTCCCCTGGATGCGGGGCATCTTAATATATTTTCTAACTGAAATGGTCCCCAACTAACACCCCAAATACGTAAGGTTGTGTTTAGATCTCTAGGGATACTTCATTTTCAAGAAATCTTAATAAATATTTTTATCTATTATACTGTATACTTTGTTGTTTAGAATTATCAATACGAGTTATTTTTACTGTCTGAATATGAGCATGTTTTCCTTAGCGTTAAATGCAACAGGCTTTTTTTCTGTTTCTATGATCGTAAGATCCTTTTTAAATTATTTGCTTTGCATTCCCTGAATTAAGGCAAAATTGTACAGTAAGTTTGATAATTAGTAGTATAATGCTCGTTTTTGGAGAATTTTAGATATAATTTTGAGCCAAACTAAACATTCATGTAACTAGTCGAGATAAAGTAGTTTTATATTATTCAGTTAATTTTAATAGGATTTAATAATTACATCCAAGAAAACTTTAATTTTCGTTAATTTTCCGTCTTACCGAGGTAATATCACTAACACAAACACAATTAATGAAACTAACAAAAGTTTAGCATTTTCTTCACACTCGTGTATTTGAGTGGGTCCCTGGATGGTTTAGATTCACAATTGGACCTGGTAGGTGGCACTGCAATCGGGTTCTAGAAAATTTTTATTTTGTTTTTTGACGAAATTTTTTTTTTGTATTTTTCACATATCAGAACATATAACACCAAAAGTTCACCACCCCACTACCCCCCAATTTTCATAAATATAATTCTTATGTACGATTTTTAGTAATTGAACTCCTCCTAAACGGCTGGACCGATTTTATTGAAATTTTGTATGTGTGCTTGAGTTGGTCTCTGGATGATTTAGATTCATAATTGGACCCAGTCAATTATATAAATGTGCATTCCGTGCCGTGACACGAGAATTGAACGGCGCAGAATAATGAGAAATTTCACTCATTTTTTTATTTAATTTGGGCAACAGCAAATCACACAATGACGAATCGAAAAGATTGAAATGTCCAACTTAATGTCAAATGTCATTTAGTATATAGTTTATGAAAAATTCGAATATCGAAGAAATGTTTGCTGAACCCGCTTATAGCAGGCAAGCCAACGTTCGGACAGGTCTGTCGGGAACGCTAGTTAATTTATATAAAAATAAAGATTGCCTATGGAATATTAATGACGAAGACGTATAATTAAAAAAAATGTCGAAATTATGAAACTCCTATTTTATTATAATGAAATATCCTTTTTCGATAAATGCATTGTTTACAGTAAAAGCCAAAATAACGTAAGTTTTTTTAATATTTAAAACATCTGAAACTAACTTGGAGAATTTGCAAGTTAAGGATAATTCATATGACGAAAGAGCTTTCTATAACACCAGATCAATTATTTCGCCTCCAAAAAACAACGAGATTTGCGCCAAGATTCCTTCGGCAGATTTTGATAATACTCTAAATTGATTTATACCCAAAAATACTACGGAACCGCAAAAGAATGAGTTCGGCATATTCTGACAATCGAAGTTAACGCATTGCAATTTATGAAGGCTATCAAATATACAAATTGTAAGAACACGTTCTTGTGAACAACCGTTACAAACATATTATGGTTATCCGAATTAGACTGATTTACAAACAAATCTCACCTTTATCATTTCGTTCACATCTATTGTCAGTTACGTAATGGTTAACCATTACTCCACGTGTTGTACCGGTCAGCAATATTTCACATTCTATCCCGGTCAATAACACTGCACCAACAAACATTCTCACATAAAATTACAGATTAAAATTATCAAACTTCTACCACAGAATTTCGAGTGGTAATTAGGTGGATTGAAAGCTTTTGGAACCTCTCCTCTTTTCGAGAAGATCACCCAAAAAAACACCTAATACCAAGATATTACTTATACATTATTCTAAATAAATTTACCGGTTTGGTGCTGGTAGCTAATTTTTTTATTATGCAAGTATAAATTATAGTATATCGTTGAAAAGGTCTTTAAGATTGCGGTACATTTTGCTGAAGCACATTGCTTGAAGCGCTGCTAAGTCACTATTTTAGATGATGCTATATATGCAGTTGCAATTATCCCATTCCCATATAATTCTGTGGTGTATCGTTTGAAAAGTCTTAGAAAAAGCTACAAATTTGTTATCAGCGCCTTAGTTGATAATTCCACCGTGTTTTGAAGCTGATTGGTAGGTGCACATTTAGTGTTTACAAAATAATTTTGTATCGACAATACTATTCCGCTGGAAAAAATATGAAAGTAAGTTCAAATTAATGAATTTAGGTGAAAAAAAAATTAAAAAAGTTAAAAATTAGATAGTGCTAAACGCAAAAATGTGCAAAAAAACTCGAAAAATTGCCTAATACTTGGCAATAAAATATAAATCTCACACACGTTTTCAAAAAAAATTAAATATACCATTTTCTGAAGTGAAATTGTATGAACTATCGATTAAAATCATAAAAATTGGTGTTTTGTTAACATTAAAGGTAGTTCTGAGCACTTATTTACAAAATTTTATGAGTTTTTTCGCATTTTCTGTAAAACGCTTTGCAAGTCGCTGGTATTTAATTTTTTTTTTAAATACGAAAAACACACGGTATTTAATAACCTTTCAAACGTGATATTATATTCTTTGATATGTTACGTGGATCAAAAAATATAAACTGTTTTCTAAAACAAGAATTTTCGATTGAACGCAATTTTTCGTAGCTTTTGTGAATTATATAGTATTTTTTTTGGTTGCACAAATTGCGTTAAAATAATGTTTTGTGTTTTCCGTCACAAAATCGTATAAATAAAGTTGATTTACTCTCTCTTTACTTATAAATGCTTTCTTTGAATTTTTATCATATCCAGGGTTTTCCAAAGCTGAAACCATTATCCTTTTCTCTTCTAATGGTATAAAATCATTAAAAAATGCAAGTCCAATAAGAGTTTCGCTGAAGTACCATAAATGTCTGGAAAGCACCTGAAGAACTGCTTCTGCTAAAGGTTTATCAATTTCTTCGTATCCTACTAATTGTTTAAATAATTTTACATCATTTTTAGTTTCTTCAGTTGGAATACTGCATTCAAACCAATATTTGATATATAGACGCATTATAAAGATAATCAGTTTTTGGAGTGCTCTTTGTCTACAAAAAATAAAAAAAAACTGGGTCTGCGTCGGACCAGACGGTGGAAGTTATACTTCTTTGGCCATTTGCATACGCCCACTCACACACACAGACAGATAGGATATGTAAATGAAATATAAGACATTTTCCTCTGTTATTCAATATATTTCTCTTCAATATATTATTATAAATGACTTCAATATTATACTATACACCTATACATTATCATTATCAGTAATTTCTTCTATAATCATTCTTTCATCTTGGTTATTTTCTGGTTGCTCATTAGAAATCGTATTATATTCCAAGAAAGACACAATCGGTTTATGATAACTAAAGTAACTAACGAATATTCTAGATTCAAACTTCTCAAGATATCTACTAAATACAGCATCAATGGTCGTTCCGTATTTGGTCGTATTTTGATTCTTATCATTCGACATTACCAAGTCTAGCTTGTCTTTTAGGAAATGTATCAATGGCTCTGTTTTTGCATCGGAAAAAATTATGTTGAAATCGCCGCTCATTATCATTGGGATTTCATGAAAATTTTCCTCGAGCAGTGCGGAACCTTCTCTAGTATACATTAATAAGTTTTGGTGTATAAGCTTCATGATCTGGTTAACAGTTTTACCAGAGGAGATGTATATCGCCACAACTACAAATTCTCGACTAGTTTCTGGGACTCATTTACTGATACAAATTTCACCAATAGCAGACTGTGCTGCAACAAGAGATTCTGATGCCCCCGAATGAACATTCATGTGAGAAGTGACTGTATTATTATGGTCACTTGCATTGTGATAAATAGCTACTCCCCCCGCAGGAACATTTTCCCGTTTGTACATACTTTGCTATGCAATGAAAATTCGGAATGTCGATGTTTTGCCCATCTCTTACATGTGTTTCCGATAGTATAATTATTGTACATTTTTTGAATACGCTGTCATTCAGATCGGGTGCATGTGCAGTGAGACTTTGGCTATTTATTGGATAGAAACTTATTCCTCTACTATTAGAAATGAAACTTCCCAAAGACTCAATAATTGTTGGTAGTCTATTGAGTGATAATCTTTGAAATTCTCTTTGTATATCTGTCGTACCTGAAGAATTTCTTCTGCCATGGTGAAAAATCATGGTGTCATCTTTTGTAGTGATATATAGACCATTAATACTCGTCACTCTCAATAAGGCAACATATACTAATTCTATGGAGTGGCTTTTGTCGTATTCATAGCCAATTTCATCAAAAGTCCCACCCTGCGATTTATGTATCGTAATTAAACACGATGAGACCAATGGGAAATGGTTTCTTCGAACGTTAATTGTTTTATTATTATTCATTGGAATTGCGGAAGACCTTCGCAAGATAGGTACAGCATTGCGGTCAATATGGTGTTGTGCAATGTATCCTGCACATTTTTTGCGCAACTTCTGCCCAATTTTATTTGGGAAAACAAGCCACACTTTTGAAACTTCCCCATCATCGTTCAATTCTATATGGCATAATTTTCCGACTGTGCCATTTGCCAGACCATCCGAAACATCGATGTTCGTGGTTATAATATAATATGTTCTTTTAACAAATGTGACTTCGTACGGTAGCCCACCAGTATCTATTGTCGACATTTTATGCAATTTCTGTCTAACAAAAGCCTCCTGTTCTTTAGTCTGACATCCAGTGTAAATATCAACGGCGAGCGAAACGACTTTATCCTCGGCATTTTTCAAAATAGAATTATTATATTTATTAACAGAATCATTTGAGTGGAATAATCGTACTCCGTGTGGACATAATCTATTTGCTTCCTCTTTTGTAAAAAAACGTGATTCAATAAGTTGGAGTTTTTCTTCGGCCAATTTTTCCCCATTCCCAATTTTTGTCAACGCTGATGAGAACTGAACATTAGCTTGCCTCATAACCTCTGTTAATTCATAATATTGAAGACAAGGCCACAAGGACTTCCCAGTAATCTTTTTTTTAATTTGCTTATATATGCGCGTTGCTCTTACTGGGGTGATTGTCGGCGATCGTTCGTCGTACGAGAAAGACGAGTTTTTGTCTTTCTCTGTATAGAAATTGAAACTTAAATTTTTTTTTTCTGTTTTAAATAAATAAATAAATAATATTTTATATATAAAAGTTATTAAAATTAAATATTAAATATATAATATAAAGTGTTAATAAATGGGTATCTAGGTTGTTATGACGGGTTGTTTTGTTATTTGTGTGACTCACTGACGCAGCAATGGTGAACGCATCACAAGCTAAGTGTTTTTTGTGTTTTATATTTTTATTTATACTTTGTTTAGTTTATATTTTGTTTAATTTTTATTTTTCTGTAAAAAATTTATATAAATTTTAATTTTATTAATGTAATTATTTTTTAATATATGCATTTGTGATATGTGTCGTATGGTTTACGATTGTGTGTGTGTGTGTGTATGGATATATGTATGTACGTACATTCACGCAGTTTAGTTATAGTCAAATAAGACAAAAAGGATGAAAATAAAAATACTCTTCAGTTAGTTGCTTATCATTCATTTTCCGTTCATTTTTAAATAATATCGAATATCGATTGATTTGAATTCTAAATCCTAATCAACGACCTGCTCATGCACAAATTGTGTAAAAAGCCTTCCGCGTGGTTCTATCTTCCGTTCGTGTCATCACCTTACATAAATCATGATCGTTTTGTTTGATTGAGACAATATACTGCGGAAGATGCATAAAATCATTTTTGGGCTTAATTGGGATTCTAGCAAATCGCAATTCTAGCAATTAACATTAATTTGGGAGAGGCTTAGTTCGGCTGGGTCATCTGTCAACTGGTTATTTTGACGTGTAAATGGAGGAATAGGAAAATTCCTTGGCCGATTATTTTCGGATTTATTTTGTTGAAAAATCCAGTACCTCACCCGGGATTTATGTTGAAATCCCGGTTCAGCTCAACATATCAGATTCGAACTTGATTAGTTAAGACATTGTTTAGCACGGCCAAACTCCAGAACTTCTCTAAAATCCATTTTTACATTCACATTTAATTCTGCTTACCTGATTTGACAATAATTGGTCGGGGTATGGCCAAGTTCCATTCAGAATTATCGAATTTTAGAACTTTATCAAAAGACACATTAAAATCCCAATACAAGTTGATCCTAATTTATTAGAATCCTAGCCCAGCTCTACAATCTGAACTGGAAAATTTCGGTTGGAAACGGCATGTTTCATTCATTATAGCTGAATCCGAAAATTTCGTCAAATTCGGCTTTGCACCCGAATTTGATCATCATTTGTTTTACGCTTGCTTAGTTCCATTGAACATGCTAGAGTGCCAATCCAATTCTGCGTACCATATTTAACAGTTATTGGTTGGGGAATAGTAAAGTTCCATTGAGCATGATATAAATATCCTGTGCACTATAATTATACTTGGCAATTAATCGAATATTCTCTTCTTTGGTGAACAAAACTAATAAAATATTTGAAATTTTTGAATTAAATTAAAATTGTTTGAAATATCCTTTCAGGTAGTTAATCTGGTATTGAATAACATTGATATTTTTCCAGGAACCATTGCCTTACATATGAAATTTTTTGTTTTTTTTTTTGTTATTTTTTTTTTTATATTTTTTTATTTTTATTTTTTATTTTTTTTTTCGATTTAAGGGTTAAATACTAATGAATTTTAGACTAAGTTTGATATAATTTAAATAATTATGGTTTCAGGAAATCCTATTGTAAGTCGTGGAATTGCAGGAGGATTAAATTAATAAATGTTTATATTATTTAGGAAGCCGAAAAATATTAATTTAGAATTAAATTTCAGGAAATCTACAGACGTGAAATAATATTTCTTTGAAATATTAATTGTTGATTGTGTAGATTAGAATGGTGTTGTCATTGCATTAATAACTATCGACTTTATTTAAGGGTCTGCAACTGGGTCGATTTAATCAATTAAATTTTGTATTAATTTACAATTACATTTCAGAAAATTTCCAGATGTACGTGAAATAATACAAATTTTTTCTCAGGTTGCCTATTAAACCTTTATCCTTCCTTAGTAGATTAGTATTGTGCTGTCTTTGTGTTACTAACTATCGGCTATACCTAGGTGTCTGTAACCGGGCCGATTCTGTCCCACTTAACTAACCTATCCAATCCTTCGGTTTTGTTATATGTAAAAAAGAGTGTACGGTGGGCCCGGCGTCACCCGGGAGCTCCTGTGTAAGAACTTGGTCGTGCATTCAGAATCAATCAATCAATCAATATGCGCGTTGCTCTTACTGGGGTAATTGACGCAAATCTCCTATCAATATCATATCGAGCCCTCCAATTGTCCTTAAATTTTCCCGTAATTTGTTTCAATCTTTGATCAATTTGTTCCAATAATTCCGCCGATATCATACTCACTTCGTCAATTATAATAACTCTAACGTATTTGAACAAGGCCCGATACTAATGAGCTACTTCTATACTCAATGGTAACAATTTTGACAGAGATATTTTCAAGGCCGTATGAACGGTTGTTCCATCGATAGCAACATCAGCTTTGCCAGTGGAAGCACAAGTTATGTAGCCATTACAGTAGCCATTGCATTATCAATTCTATTACAAATGTTTTACCACATCCAGCTGGACCCGTAAAAAATATCTGCAAAGGATTATCTTCACTAGACAATAAATGCTTCTTCTTGTTGTTGTTATATTTTTATTTTGTTTTGTTTTGGTTTAAATGAGGTCAACGACATCACGATTTTGTTTATTTGCTTGTTATATTTTATTTTGAAGTAAATCAAACAATGAAAATGAAAAACACAATGACGCACATTAACGAACAAGCCTACTGCCTATACGTACAATCATCGAATTGTCTTACTTTTTAGCGTGACGCGGTTTCTCGACCAGCACCCCATCCCAAAAGTCTCCAACGGGCGCAAAGAAGTATAACTACAATAATTAAAATTTTTAATGATTAAATTGTAACAAATATTATAAAATATATTACATGATGAGTGAATTGGTTTCGAAATTAATATATTTTCAAACTATATGTTGCTTTTGCCATCTACCTTGCATGTGATGTAGCACCTGGCTTTTTAACTTGTTCATTAATTGATTCCCTAAAAAATAGAAGCCCTTGTTCCAAAAAATCAAAATAACCCCACGAGCTTGATGAAATTTCAACTATTGTTTCAAAAATTCCACAATTTCAGTTCGAATAGTTTCTGAGAAGTATTCTTTTACATGTGTAGATATTGCATGCCAGTAACTTATGTCTATATTATTTTATTATTTTTTAAAGCGATCGAATATTGTAATCACAGACCCTCTTGTTAATGGTTCTACCGTCTTTTCGAATGCTTTGCTTAACAGTTCAAGCGAAAGTATAAAACTATTTTTCCCAGTCGCTTCATTTCGGTTTTTATACGAACAACGATGATTCGGGCACCAATAGGAATAATCTGTTCAGTTCTCATTTCTAGATTTACTTCTACAATTTTTGGGGGTTGTACAGAGTAATTAACATCGGGTCAAGATTTTTATCAGGTAGCTTTGTTGGATTTTTATGACCACAAAAAATTTATATATATCTTGGATGTTGCCATTTAAAAGAAAAAATCATATTTTAAGCCATACGAAAGATATTGCAATGCATTTTGAAATATCCAATAAAAAATTATTAAATGCGTCAAAAATTAATTAATTGTGAAATTTACACAAAAAAAAAATTAATACTATATAATTCACAAAAGTTATGAAAAATTGCGTTCAATCGAAAATTCTTGTTGTAGAAAACAATTTATAATTTTTGATCCACGTAACATATCAAAGAGTATAATATCACGTTTGAAAGGTTATTAAATGCCCTAAAATAGCGGTTATCTTTCGTATTTAAAAAAAAATTAAATACCAGCGACTTGCAAAGCGTTTTACTGAAAATACGAAAAAAGTCATAAAATTTTGTAAATAAGTGCTCAGAACTACCTTTAGAGAGATTTATATTTTATTGTCATGTATTAGGCAATTTTTCGAGTGTTTTTTGCACATTTTTGCGTTGAGCACTATCTATTTTTTAATTTTTTTAATTATTTTTTTTCACCTAAATTCACTAATTTGCACCTACTTTCATATTTTGTTCGGCAAAATAACATTCTCAACATAAAATTTGATCTAAGTAGATGACTTGTCAATGAAAAGGTTTTGATATTAGTAATCAAAATTACCCTGATTACTGATTAAAGATAAATTTTTTCTCAATTTAGGGGGTCTGTTATGAAGTTTTCTATAACGGTTTTTTCAACAACATCGACCAATTCGATTACGTCAAAAATAGATATTACACAATACATTTATCATCAAATCTATCAAAGTGAAAGAATATTATGTTTTATGAGTTTTCCGTTCGATTTACTACCACATTTTTTCAGATTTTTTTTTTAAATTTTATTTAGTAAGACAAATTAATAATTTGTGGGCTTGTAAAATGAAAGCGAGTGTAGAAGATTCCAATGATGAAATAACGCCGGCGTATATGCAAAGAAAACTTGACAAGCCAAATAAAAGTTTTCTATTTAATTTTAACATAATTAAATTAAATGCTTTTAGGTTCATCAGATTTTAGGGTGGCAAAAATACTCTAAGTAAGATGGTAAATGGAAATAAAAAACGGTTGGCCATACAATCAGGATTTGGCGACACAGCCACCTATACACAGTGCATACAATTTCAAAAATGTACACCACAAGCCTTTACAGATCGTCAGGATACCTCACCTCGGTAAGCTCTCTATTCATAATTATAATAAGTCCAAAATTGGGAATTCAGTGAAACGAATCCTATAGATTTTGGCACATAACCACCTACATAGTGCAATAGATGAACGTAGTCCAAATTCAAAACCATACGCCACCAATGCGGATCGTCAGAGTGCCCCATTTTGGGCCGTTGATTTTATCAGAAATATAATCCAAAAGTCCTTAACGTATTTTGATTATATGTACCAGACAGTATTTTACCAAAAGTTTTGTAAGTTGTATTTTTCGCCTTAGGAATCAAGTGCGGTGTATTCGAGATTTATGTGCATTCGTCGTATAAGAAAACGGTGTGGTAGAAAAAACGATATAACATGAAACAAAATACATATTTAAATAGGTGCAAACTTGAAAACCGTTTTTTTATTTTATTGATTTATAATTATTTTGTTAATGTTTCGTATATTGATAATAAATTGTACTCAAATCAAATTGAAACCAAATGCTTTCTTAATAGTATTTCTAAATTTGTGTAATATTGCCATACGAAACTATCTAAATTTTTAGGAATGGAAAGGTCTATCTTCACAAAGTTCTAAATTTTAAAATTCCCTTGATTACAGATGAGTTGAATATCAATGGGTTTGACAGTTTTGTTTTTGGACAATAACGTTATCTTTATTAAAAGATATATTCTATTCTCTTAATTTTAAAACGTTCTTAAATGAAAACGGTTTTAACTTTCAAATTTATACGAAGAAAGATCAAAAATCTGATTTTAACCCAAAGCAAATGATAAAGATGCCGCATATAAATTCTAACAAGAGTTGAGTATTAAAATATAAATATATATGGAAGCAAAATGCAAGCGTTTATCGCCTTCCATCAAAATAAAGATTTACTCTGTTTATCCAAATCATGAAAAATTTCTAAGAATTGTTAACTCGATTTCCATTCTTGGTTCAAACAACAAATAAAAGAGCAATGCTTATGTAAATGATCACTCCTTTCCCATGTGCTAGGTTATTTTTTTTTTTTAAGAAATGTGTTTCAGATACTGTACAGCAGCAAATCGATTTTCCGACTTTTTTATGCTGTTTGGTTTGAGATTTTTTCCTAAAACTTTTTTAATAATCAAATACTAAAAAATATTAGATTTTTTGTGTTTTACATACGTATACGAGAGCATGGATAAGATCATGCTATTTTATATCTCGTATGTATAATGTATAAACATGCGATGTTTAAATTGCCTTCAAGATATGCTTCGTTGTTCGAGTGTGGCTTTGAAAAAAGTAAAATATAAATAAAAAAAAACTACAAATAAAATCAGGAAAATAAGATAATTAGATTTTCATGTCCTTTCTCTCCACGTCTTGTACATGGTAGATAGGATTATGTAAATTTGTTTTGTTATGCGGTTGTGCTCGAAATTAAATAAGCGGTTATATAACTTTAAATTTTTTAATACGCGAACAAGTATAATAATACATAGTGAGCTTTTAATTAGTGACAAAAACAACAAGTATATGCGGTAAATCGCGTAACAGTAAGTTATTGAATAAATTAAAATTATAATAATCTTTTCAGTTACTTGAGTTAAAACAACAATTCGGGGCAGCGTAGTGTGAAGAAAAACTCATTGGCAGATTAATTTTAATTAAGAAAATATTTTTATATGCGGCGTTCGAAAATTGAAAAGCGCGAGAAAAGGAATCACAACATTTTATAATTATCGTACATGTCAAGTGATTTTGCTGTAGTCGTAAAAAAATCAAATAAAATAAATCGAATAATAAACGAACTTTAAAGTTTAAAGCTCATTAATAATCAAAAATTCATTAATCTTGTTCAAACTTCTAAATAATAATAATATTTAAATAAAATTTGATTGGTTTTTTGTTGTTGTTGTTGTTGGGTGTATTCATACTTCCCGCTTGGAATACTTCTTTGTTTTTAATAAGTCATTTAAATATTTCCGTCATTTTTGTGCGACATAAACACAAATGAAAAATTAAAATCTAAATATGTATATAAATTTTATAATTCAATCGTCAATCACAATACAAATAGTATATAGAATATGACATAAGTGTTATGTTTCTTTACAGAAGCGCGCTTATCTATCTAATTATCAGTGAACAGCAAGGAAGGCAGCAAAATATGAGAATATGATAATAAATTATTTGTATGCCACCCCAACCCCAATATATTTAATATAGATTAAGGAGTGAATGTAATAATAATAAGGGTTGTACTCTGACTCTTTCAGTTCTATAATTAAAACGTTTTTGATTTTTTCAGAAAATTTTACGAGAGATAGTAACTTTTATGATTTAGGGATGAATTTCTTAATTACAAAATCTTATTTAAATCTAATTAAATTTTTGGGGTGATATATGTTTTCCTTCCTGCAAACGAAAATATGTTTGATGGTGGAAACAGTCGGCAGCAACCAGATCAATCTGAGTTAGCAGCGACATTAAACTTGGCTCTGACACTAACTCTGGAAACTAACCCAACGAGTTAAAACAAATAGTGCCAAACCTTATGGTTTCCAATGGCCAGTGTTGTGTGTCTTCGCGTATTTCGCAAGTGTCGACATGTCGGTGTCGAAAGTAGTGTATTTCATATTCTTTTGAATTTAATAAAAAAATGTCAATTTTCTTGTGTCAATAGAACATAGAAATTAAATTTGATGTATTTTCCTTGTGGTAGTAATTTAGTTTTGTTTAGGGGTAGGGGTAAAATTTGCGAAAAAATTGTGATTTTCAAAAGTTGGTGTATCAAAAAACATTGATGTTTGTTTTTGGCCAAAAGACCAATGAAACATCATTTTTTTTGATATACATCAAAAATATATATTGACTTTTCTCGACAGAAGAACATCACATTATGTATATTTAGTGCGGCATTTCTGCATATACATAATTAAATTATTTAACTCCAAACTAATATTTTTCATTCAACCTTTTTGTTTTGTTATTTTGCTCTACCTCCTACTATTCGAATGGGAAATTTAAAAAGGCCTTTGTTTTGTACAACCCTCAAACTATAATAAACTTGAACTGTATGCCTGAGAGCGATTAAAGAACGACAAAACTAAATTAATGACAACTAAATATTCAAGAAACCTCAGCAGGAGTCTAAATGATAAAACCTGGTGGCTAATAGCATAACTACTCATTAATTTAGTTTCAAGTCAAACAAAATAAATGTCAATTGGTATATTTCAGGTCGTTATAAGCTTATTTAAATTTATTTTCAATTTGAATGATACAGGGACAATACGGGTAGTAGCGGAATTTTAGATAGATAATTTCTCTTTTAGCATTCAATAGTCCGCTCCGGATGGCGAATAAAAAAACACAGCAGTCGTGTTTTATTATACGAGCACTATATCCGGCACCGAATAGGAAATTTCTATTGAAACAGCAGCTATTATTCACTGGTGTCACTATACCTAGCTTTAAATTTTTATTGTAAGATTAAGTTCCTAATGGTTTCAAGGGTTTACAAAATAAAGGCTTTTTCAAACTTCCCATTGAAATGGAAAGCACTCCCGATAACGGCTCTCGATAAATAGGTAGAGCAAAATATTTTTTTGTCGATTTTGAACTAAAAAGTCGAATGAAAAATATTAGTTTGGTTGGAGTTAAATTAATTAATTATATGCGAAAATGGCGCGCGAAATGTAAGTTTTGGCATAAAAAATTGAGGGACTGTTAATTTAGTGTTGTAATTTAATTGTAGACGCAGGATTATTAAGATGGCGGTTATTTTGCGAAACGATAAAAAATCGCAATTATAGGAGTTTCATAAATGTTTCATGAAAATAAGTCTCAAGAAGAAAAGTTTTACTGCGAATGTGTTGTTACAGGCTGGCTACTGCCAACCTGCAGATATTCAATAAGCTCCTGCAGAGGCCTCTACGGTGATGTTTTGCCGGCTACGTTCTCAGCGAGAAGTGCGAGGGTCGTGGGGTTTGAGGCATATAGGGCTCCTGGCTTACACCGTGATTAACAGAAAGTTGGGGAAACGCAAATAATAAATAAAAACCCGTAGTTCCGCCGAAATTCGTCGGCCGGAACTTGAGGAACGAACACAACAAAATTATAAACCGGTAGAGGTTCCTTGGTGCGCGCATCCATCCGAATTCAAACAGGGCAAAGCCCCGGTTACGAAATCGGATGCGGGCACCAAGGGACCGCAGACACTAAACCGACACAGAGGGAGTCTCCGCTCCCATCATACCGACCGAAAATAATTTAATAATTCATTTTATTAAACAAAACCAAGAAAACAACGCCCCTTTCCCCCCGTACCACGACAAGAGAGAACGAGAGAGAGAGAGAGAGAGACCGATACGCATCGAGCGTGCACCCACGGTGCGGCGCTCGATCACAAAAATCAAAATTTAAATTAAAAAAAAATAAAAATGTAAAAAAAAATATAAAATAAAAGGAAATAAAAATATAAAAAAAAATCGTACCTTAAATACTACAAAATAAATTGTTGCGGCCTTGTGCGGCCGTCATGCCTCAGGGTCACCGCCCCGGACCGTTGCGGCCTTGGCGCCGAATGAGTGGCAGGGCCTCTCCCCGATTAAAACGTTACGTTGGGCGTGGTACCGCCGAAAACCAAAACAAAAACAATAGCCGGTTGGCTATCACTAGTTGCGGGGCCTTTCCCCGTTACCAAAAATAAAAGAGTGGCCTCAACTGGCCACCCGTATCGATGCGACCTTGTGCGGTCGTGCGTTGCGGGGCCTTTCCCCGATACCAATATAAAACGAATGGCCTCAACTGGCCACCCGAAACTCGTTGCGGTGTTCCACACAGATAACCATTCTCCAATAGCCGGATATTTGGGCGTTGGCTTGTTAAAAACCGTAAACTGCTGACGTGGCCTCACCTGGCCACTTTCTGCTTAACGGGATGTACCGTTTACTTAATGCGACCCTCAAAATAATACACAAGAGGTACACACACCCGGTGAATGCGGCGAGCCTCAATTGGCCGCTCTTAAAGTTTGCAGCACTCGTTGAATACGGGACACCCGTGGATAAGGCGGTTCCCGTTATACTAATTTTTAGCACCCGTTAAGAATACGATACCCGTTGTTTGGAATGCGGTGCACGATAAAATGCGGCACCCGCTACTGTGTAAATACCCTACACTGATACAATAGAGAAGGTGTTCAAATCTATTTTCGTCGCACAATTTACTCCACAGTCACGATTCAAAAAAAATAATTTTCTCTCCCGGTTTTATATATATACACTTTTAGAACTATATATTTATTAACACCAAATGTTAAACGGGTTAATTGTATTGATCGAACATAAAAATTCCAAACTCGCCATCACTGCATTTTCTTAGAAAAATTTAAATTCTCACCACGAACAAGGAAACACGAAACTTGTTTCCCACTCAAATAAAAAGAATCAAACAATCTTATATTTTAATATATAAATGAAGGAAAAATATCAATTTCAATCAACGCCCATATTTTATTAAAATTCACATATTTTTTTTTTATTAATTTAATGTTTTCACCACGAGTTGAACTTAAGTTACTCCAAAAGAAAAAAACTCTATACAACCCAAAGTTCTCTACTTTATCCAATTACAAAACTCAACTCGTTTTTTTTTTTTATTCTCTCAACAACCAAAATTAGACTTTTTTTTTTATAACACTCTAATCATTACTCTATTTTTTGAAATTACAATCAAGACTTTTTTATCAAAAAAAAAACAAACTCGAAATTATCACATCCAAAATCAATACTTGAATGACCAACAAAAAAAATATTCGAGCGTCGCACAGCTCGTAAAACGTTTTAGAAGCAATGAATCTCTCTTCTCTATCTCTCCTTTATACCAAATTTTCGTTGGTACAAAAGAGAGACATATAAGAAAAAAACATTTTTTCCAAAACGTTTTACTTTGCACACACTCGATGCGCACTGTTCTCTCTCTCTCGCCCATTTTCGTTCCGTTGCCAACATAACCGAAGAAAACACACAGGAATCCATCCACCAAGAAATCACGTTCAGACAACAAAAACCCGGACGCAAGAAACCACGTGGAGAATAGAAACAAATTTACAAAAATGTCTTGTTAAGACCACACAGTCGTAACAGTGTAAAAAAGAAGTCGGCCTAAAAAAGTTCTGGGTAACTCTTTGATTATTGTAACGCTACAGCCGTTACAATATTCATAAAACGTGTTCACCTTCGTCGTTCAATGAACACAATCATTCCAGTAATCCAAGTGATTCAAATGTAGTGTGCTCGATTAAACGTGTAGGCAAGATAATCAGTCCGAACCAGTGATATTAGGAAATTTAAATATGCCGGCATCCATTTTTATTATGAGATGCTGATGGTACAGACAAAGTTTTGATTTTCAGTACCATATGCAACATCCAATACTTAGTAGTTCTGTCATTAGGTTATATTGTATTAATGAGCATAAAATCAGAGTTGCTACCAGAGAGCAGTTAAGGAAGTTGTAGATATTGCTCAAGAATATGGTCACGTTTTAAGCCTGATTTCTATTATTTTCGATTTTGAAAAGGCGACTATGAATGCATAAGCAGCTCAATCTGAGGGCGCCCGTATTAAACGGTGTTTTCATTTTTGCCAGTCTATTTGGGGAAACTCCAATCATCTGGCTTATCTTAACGATGTGGTTCGGAACAATTTTAATGTAGTTATGAGATAAATAGGCGCCCTTGCATTTTTGCGTTTTACAGATATACCACAAGCCTAGAATGAGTTAAAACCCAATATTCCATAATAAGTGGATGATATAAAATTTAACATTTTATGTAGAATTCGCAGAAACATTCGACAAGTCGAGAATAGTATCGCTTTTCTCACCGGCGATCTGGTCTTTTGAGACAATCGGGCTGGCTCAGTGTACCTAGAACACAAAACAGAGTAGAAGGTTGGCACCGCAAATGTCAAGTGGTTGTTGGTTCACGCATCCCGGAACCTTTAGCCTCATTCAAAAAAAAAGAACCGTTGCAGAAACGTAAATATAGAGATATAGAGTTGTGATACTGAAGTAGATCTCATTTGTGCGAAGCAAGAGATGGACCTGAGTTGTAGTAGAACCTTGCACATAGTGGTTTGTGTTCTGATACGCCACTACCAACAAATAACCTGTTAGACCTGTTGTCTAGTATCGCAATCTACTAACAAGATTACTGGATTAAATGGTGACTCATTACCTATCAATCTAGGAAATTTCTTTTTTTTTGTAACTATTGCCAAAGGCTTTATTCTTGAATCTTTCTTTATACGAAACTAACAAGAAGTGTGAAATTCTTAAAAACTATATTTTATTTTAAATTAAGCCTTAACCTATGTTAATACTTAATATCATTAATTATTATTAAATTATTATTATTTACTTAATTTTAGTGTGTTAGCTCAACATGCACGTAATTATTAGATTATATTTTTCAGTTATACTTAATAAACACATTTTTTATTAATCACTTGTTTTTTGTTTCGTAGTTATTTTGAATAATTTTCAAAAAGTTTAAAAAATCACTCGATCGATTTCGACTTGTTAGGTAGATCAGTAGATACTCCTGATACTCGAGTGATTTTATAAACTTTTTGAAAATTATTCAAAATAACTGCGAAACAAAAAACAAGTGATTAATAAAAAATGTGTTTATTAAGTATAAGTGTGTTTCGCCAAGTGCCTACGGCAAATAGCGTAAAAAGTATTTTTCAGTTAATTAAATCTAGAGGATCTGCCCTGCGCAGCCGTCTGTATTTCGGTTGCCTTAGTAGTTCTCTAGCTAATTCGTTAGGGTGTGATTCCAGTTTCAGTTGGTACTTTAGACTGCATGATTTAATTGTCTCTTTAACAGTTTTGATTCCTAGGTCTCTATGGATGTTGCTGTTTCGAATATACCATGGGGCATTTGTAATGCTACGAAGTATCTTTGCTTGCGTTCTTTAAACGATATCTATATTTGATGTACTAGTTGAGTCCCATAGTTGGATACCATATGTCCATATGGGGATTAGGATCGCTTTGTATAGTAGAACCTTGCAGTCTAGAGAGAGTTTTGATTTTCTACCGATTATCCAGTACATTTTAGAAAATTTTATTTTTAATTGATTGCGTTTTGTTTCAATGTGCTTTTTCCATGTCAATCTTCTATCGAGATGAAGACCGAGATATTTGACGTTTGTTTGTTGAGGAATTGTGATATTGTTTAATTTTACTCCTGGACATGTACGTTTATTCAATGTGAATGTTACATGTGTTGATTTACATTCATTAGTCCTTATCCGCCAAGTTTTTAACCAGTCTTCTATTTTGTGTAGATGTTCTGTTACAAGCTGGCTACTGCCAACCTGTAGATTTCACTAAGCGCATGCAGAGGCCTCCACGGTGATTTTTGCCGGCTACGTTCTCAGGGAGAAGTGCTAAGGTCGTGGGGTTTGAGGCTTGCATGACGCTCCTGGCTTACACCGTGATCATACAGAAAGTTAGGGGAACGCAAATAATAATAAAACCGAGTTCCGCCGAAATTCGTCGGCCGGAACCTGAGGAACGAACACAACAAAATTATAAACCGGTAGAGGTGCCTTGGTGCGCGCATCCATTCGAATTCAAACAAGGTCGAGCCCTGGTTACGAAATTGGATGCGGGCACCAAGGGACCGCACTAAACACACCGACACAGAGGGAGTCTCCGCTCCCATCATACCGACCGAAAACTTAGTAATTCATTTTTTAGGTGAAAAAATCAAAACTAACAAAAAGAAAAATAAAGAAAACAATCGCCGACAACAACGAAGAAGCGAGACCAATGTGTACCGAGCGCGTGAACACAATCGCGATGCGGCGCTCGATTACAGTAAAAAAAATTAAATTTAACAGAATTTAAAAATATAAAAATTTAAAGAGAGGAAAAAAAAAACAAATAAAAATAAAAACAAAAAAAAATCGTACCTTAATACTAACAATGTATTGATGCGACCTTGGGCGGTCGTCATGCCACAAGTACCACCCTGTACCCGGACCGTTGCGGCTTAATGTGCCGTTACCCGCACCGATGCGGCCTTGGTGCCGTCGTTGGGCGACTCCCCGCCTTGCGCTCGAGCGCTTGCCTGGTTGGGCACTATGTTGTGGGGTCTCTCCCCGATAACCGAAGAATATGGCGGCTGACAAAACAATATACTGCTAGACAACCACTATGGGTTGCTCGCCTTGCTGACGATATATATTTAACGCCGTCAACCGAATTGCTCCTCGATAGGCCGTAGCTTATGGGTTGGGCGTTGGCTCGATAAAATTCGTAATTAGTTATTTTTTGTTTTATCAATATAATTTAGTTATATAACTTATTGATTTATCTTTTAATTAATATAATTAGTCTAGTTTAGTTATTTTCAAACATCAAATTTATCATTATAACACTTAGATGTTCCTGATATTGTTTTTAAAGAAAAACTGTCACTTAGCGGTAAAATTATTAATGCGACCCATCCACTTGCAAACCAAAATTATTTTAGCAAAATTCAAACGGTTCAATAACATTTTTTTACAAATTTATTTTATCTTAACCACAATTTTATAAATTACAATTTTATCTGTTTATAATTAAGATATAGTTTTCTATTCAATAAAGTAAATTCTCACATGATTTTTATTATTTATTTGAAACAAATTTTCTTATACAAAATAGTTTCGCTAATTAAATTTAAGTTACAATTTCCAGTATTTATTAGCCTTAATTTTTTTTTTTTTTTTTTGAACTCAATAATTAACCTTGTTTAATAATTTCCTATAATCACTACCGCTACTACCAAACTTAATAATTTTAATCTTATTTTACTTGTGTAATTATTAACAGGCACCACAAAAGTTACCACTCGACTTTTTTTTCTTATCCAAACAAAACTTGACCAAAATCACAACTCGACTGCATGTTAGTAAAAAAAAAATTCTTGCGCCGCACAAACGACGCGCAAAACATTCCAGAAGAATATCTCTTCTTCTCTGTTTCTCCTTTGCATCAATTCAATGGATGCAAAAGAGACGCATATAAGAAAAACATTCTCATGGAATGTTTTGCTTTACACACCACACTCGATACACATTGTTCTCTCTCTTTCCCGTCTTCTCTTCACCTCTGCGCCACCAAACGATGGGGAACAAAACAAAAGTCGCGGGTGCGTTCAGCGCACAATTTAACAGACAAACACAGAGGTGAATAAAAACATAAGAGAAGATGGGCGAAACGAAGACAACAACCGGGGTGAATATAATAACACAAAAATCGTCGTTGCGACCATACAGTCGTAACAGTTCTTGTAATTCTCTCGATGCTGTTTGAGGTTTTTTGTGCGAAAATAATATAGCTGTGTTATCAGCAAAAGTTGAAGTGACAATTTTTTCAGTTATTGGTAAGTCAGCTGTGAATAGCAAGTATAGCACAGGTCCCAATACACTACCTTGCGGTACTCCTGCCTTTATCTCGGCTAGATCAGTAGGGCTAAGTAGTTTTCAAGAATTGAATGAAATTGGCTAGGCAGAAGAGTTTTAATTTTTTTATTTAATCCTTCATTCCATACTTTGTCGAAAGCTTGCGCAATATCCAAGAAAACTGCCGAGCAATATTTCTTTTCTTCTAAGGAAAACTTAATTGTATTTACAATACTGTGCACTTGTTCTATTGTGCCGTGTTGCTCTCTAAATCCAAAAAGGTGAGTTGGTATAATGCGACCTTCAGTTAGTATAGGTATTAGTTGTTGTAGTAGCATCTTTTCAAAAAGCTTTGAAATTATCGGAAGTAGACTTATTGGCCTGTACGACGAGACTTGGGTTTCGTCTTTACCTGGCTTACGAATCATGATAATTTGAGATATTTTCCATTTTTGGGGAAAGTATCCACATCTCATAATCGCGTTAAAAATATATGTTATATATTTTATGCATCTATCTGGTAATTCTTTGATCATTTTTCTAGTTATTAGATCATGACCTGGCGCTTTCTTAGGATTTATACTGATTTCGATAACCGTTTTGACGCATTTCCATTTAAATTTTACTGAGTTTGGGTTCGACTCGTCCCTCGTAAACTGTGGTAGTACGCAATCGTTATTTTGTTCGTTTGGGGTGAACACTTTTTGTGAGAAAGCGATGGCCTTTTCTCAGTCACTTCTGGCCCAGTGACCATCTGGTTTCCTTATCGGTGGGTTCGATATCTCTGGCCTTTTTAAATTTCTTGCTGCCTTCCACAGTGAGTAATCGGTTTTTTCTGTTGATGTGAGCTCGCTTAGGTAATTCTGTATTCCTAAACTTTGTTCTTCCCGAATTGCTTCTCTCAGAGCTTTAATAGCTCTATTTAATTTCCATTTATGCAAAGGAGATCGGTGAAGCTGCCACAGCCGCCGAATTGCCCGCTTCTCTGCCAATAACTTTTGAATGTTACTTCAAAGCCTTGTATTATTTTCGGAATTTTTGTTCACCGGAGTAGCTTTTTTTGCAACCATTTCCATTATTTGACTTAAGTTTTCTATCGCGGCATCAATGTCTTCTGGTGTGCGAAGTGGAACATTGAGATGACAATTCACATTTACTATGTTTCTATAGAGAACCCATTTCTTTAGTTTGTTTGTTAAACGTTGGGGTGGTTCAGTTTTTAATGCTTGGGTACTTAGTGTTACTATTATTGGTGAGTGATCTGATGATAAATCATAGCAGTCAACGACTTGAGCATTGTTGCGTGCTATTCCTCGTATTGCACAGAAATCTATTAAATCAGAAATTTTCTTTCTATCTGTAGGCCAATATGTGGGATGTCCAGATGATAAATAATCAAGGTTTTTCTCGTTTATTGCTTCGTATAGTTGCTTGCCCTTGGGTGACGTCAACCTCGAACCCCATTGCACATGTTTAGCGTTGTAATCACCCCCTGCTAGAAATTTGATTCCCAACTGATTGAAGTAGCCGATAAATTGGTGTTTTTTAATTGCGTGTTTCGGTGGGCAGTAGACAGCCGATATTAAAAATTTCCCAGATCATTCTTCCAAACTGATAGTTGTAGCTTGAATGTGATCTTTAGCATATTTCTGGAGCTCGTAGTGCTTTAATCTTCTTTTTATTAAGACTGCAGTGCCGCCGTGTGCTTTTCCATCCGGATGTTTGGTGTCATAAACGGAATAGCCGGTAATATTAAAAAAATTTTGTTTTGTGAAGTGTGTTTCAGATATTAACATGATGTCTATATTTTGTACGATAAGAAAGGTTTGTACCTCAGCTTTATGTTGCGAGAGCCCGTTGGCATTCCAAATAGGTATTTTTAGAAATGTCATTTTTGATTTTTGACTATAATTTGCATAAGCGTATTCATATTTTGCATCATCATGCTCATTTGTCTTTCCATCATCATCATGAAACTTTGAATGGTCTTGGTTAATTTATTTACCATGGTATGAATGTTTAGTTCCTCCTCATTAACATGAACTTTTGGTTTCGGTTTGTTACCTTTTAGAATACTTGCGTAAGAAACAACTGGCTGTGAAAAACTGCTGGCGAACGTCTCCAAGTTATCATTTTGTGTGTTTGCATTCGTTGGTTTGGTGACTATTGTATTTTTTGGAAACACGGCCCTCTGATTAAATTGCATGTTGAGCATTCGTTGCTCAGCTCTCATTTTAGGGTCTATTTTTCGTTTTAAGTCCAGATACACTGCGCAACCCCTATAGTTTGCAGTATGATTTTCGCCGCAGTTATTACAACGTAACACAGATGGATCATTGCGAGACTTGTCACACTGTTTGGAGTCGTGGAGTTCACCGCAAATAACACAAACTTCATTTAAGGTGCAGTATGCTTTCGTGTGTCCATTTTCTTGGCACTTTATGCATTGGACTGGTCCAGACCTCTTCTTAGGTTCTTCAATTACTATTTAACGATGTAACAAATATTTTAATTTGTAAATCTTGTGAACTCCTTTTGACTTTTCTTCCTCTGACTCTAGTTCCAAACGGAACATTGGTTGAGGTACCTTCTCACGGTTTACTATATTACCAATAGATTTGACATGGAAACCTTCCGCAGCAAGCGCAGCTTGTATGTCGCCTACATCTACGTAGCTTTCAATTCCTCTTAGCACAACAGTCAGCCCTTTTTGACTTTTTAGCTGGTATGTGTAATATTTTTTACCAACTTCATCAAAATGTTTAACAAGGGCTCTGAAGCCAGCGATTTCGAGTGTTTGAATCTTTGTTTCATTTATGTTGCCTCTTTTGAGTGGGGCAATATAAAATTTTGAATCTGTTAATGTTGCGATGTTATTAACCAGATTATTGTTAGATGCTTCCCTTAAATAAATTGGAGGCGGTTTCTCATTTTTCAAAGTCGGCGCTGCGTTGGGGTCAACGACCTCTAAACTAGAGAATCGGTTGTTAAGAGGTATTTGATTAACACCTTGTTCAGACCGTGACACTTTGCTCCTGCCAGCAAACTGGGCAGATCTCGGGCTACGTTTTCTTTTAGATTGAACAGTAATATATCTATCCGATCCCGTTTGCACTAGATTATTTTCACACTGACCACGGTCACTAGAGTTCGTCGCACTGAGTTCGTTGCTATTGTTTTCATTTAGCATTGTTAAATTCGCTGATACATTATTTTCTTCGCGATTTTTATTTTTATTTTTAAACTGCGGTATAATTAATTCTGTTGAAGAAGCACTTTTAATCATAGGCATAGGTGATTTCTTTGGGCTGTGTTGAACTTTGCCCACTTGATATGCACTTGCACTTGCAATATTTGTTACGACTGTGTTGGTCGCAACCATCTTCTCTTATTTTTTTTATTCACCTCGGATGTGTTATGAACGCACTCTCGACGTTTTGTTTTGTGCCCCATCGCGTGGTGGCGCAGAGGTGAGAAAGAATGGGAGAAAGAGAGACCAATGCGCATCGAGTGTGTGCAAAGTAAAACGTTTTGGAAAAAATGTTTTTCTTATATGTCTCTCTTTTATACCAACGAAAATTTGATATAAAGGAGAGACAGAGAAGAGAGATTAATTTCTTCTAGAACGTTTTACGAGTTGTGCGGCGCTCGAATTTTTTTTGGATGATGACATTCGAGTTGTGATTTTCATATTGAGAAGTTGAGTTTGATTTTTGGAAGAGTTTATTTAGCTGTTCAAAATAGTTTTTTTTGTTTAAATATGGCGAGCAATGCCAGATTGGTTTCTTGAAGATGTGTTCAATATTAAACCAAAATTTAGAAAAGCACGTTGTGTAAATTAAATTTGACTAACAATAACAGTTTAAGTTTATAATTATAAAGAATTCGTTGTTTTGAATAATAATAAAAGTGATCAAAGTTTTGTACGTCGATTTTTTTTTGGTTTGACGGGGGGGGGGGGGGGGGGGGGAATATCCGAATTTTGCGGCATAGCGGTTTTTATTGAGTGGGATATCGGTTGTCGTTACATGTTGCTGTTTACGCATATTGAGATTTACAGTAATCTGAAAGCAACAAAGTAAAAGCAAATTGAGGAGGTGTTCATACCAGCGGCGGGTTAGTACTGGATTTTAACAAGTAAGGGCGGCCAACCGAGGCTCGTCATTTCTTTTATTTGCGGATAGTGTGATCTAATTATACGGGTACCGATTTAATAACGGATACCAAAATTAACAACGGGTACCAAATTTATCTACGGGTAGAACTTATCAACTGGTACCGATTTCTGATTTATCAACCGGTGCTCCATTTATCGTAGAGTACAATATTATCCAAGTTCTATTATTTGTTGGAATAAACCGGCGGTAGGGCCGAATCAGGGGAAAGACTGGTCGACGGATTCGGCGGTCAGTCAAGGCTAAAGATTTTCGGCGGTACCACGCCCAACGTAACGGGTTGCCAACCGGCACCTCGTCGTTTTTTTTTGGTATCGGGGAGAGGCCCCGCAACGCCCAATTTATTTTTGGCGGCCAGTCAAGGCCAAAATATTTAACGGCACCTAAGCCGCAACGGTCCGGGGCGGCGACCCTGTGGCATGACGGCCGCGCAAGGCCGCAACCCATTTTTATCGGGGAGAGGCCCCGCAACAAGAACGGCACCAGGGCCGCAACGGTTTTTAATTTTACTAAGGTACATTTTTTTTTTTTGATAATTCTTATTTTTATTAAATTTTTTGATGATATTTTTTTTATATATTTTAAATTTTTATATTAAATTTTTTTTCTAAAACTTTATTGTAATCGAGCGCCGCACAGCGGGTGCACGCTCGATGAGTATTGCATCTCTCTCTCTCTCTCGTTCCCTCTCTTTCTTTTTTTTACGGGAAGTTGTTTCGCTTTGTTTTTTTTGGTTTTCCTTTAAGAATAAAATAAAATGAAATATTAAATTTTTTTCGGTCAGTATGATGGGAGCGGAGACTCCCTCAGTGTCGGTTTAGTGTTTGTGGTCCCCTGGTGCCCGCATCCAATTCCGTAACCAGGGCTCGACCCCGTTTGAATTTGGATGGATGCGCGCACCAAGGCACCGTTCTCGGTTTATAATTTTTGAGTTGTTCGTTCCTCAGGTTCCGGCCGACGAATTTCGGCGGAACTACGGTTTTTTTATTTATTATTTGCGTTTCTTTAACTTTCTGTATGATCACGGTGCAAGCCAGGAGCCATGCATGCCCCAAACTTCACGACCCTTCGCACTTCTCCCTGAGAACGTAGCCGGCAAAAGATCACCGTGGAGGCTTCTGCATGCGCTTAGTGAAAATCTGCAGGTTGGCAGTAGCCAGCCTGTAACATATTTTCTACATGAGACTGGTTCAAGTTTGTTATAGATTGTGTTCGGCGTGCGATGTTCGAAGAAGTCATTTTTGGGGAAATTAGCCCCTTCATGTTTACATCATCACTTAATCACTTATCAAGTTGCACTTTTATATTAGTTTTTTTTGCACCGTATGTATTTAATTATAAAACCATTCACACGATTGAAAAAATCGATATAACAAAATAAAAAGCACTAACACTGCACTTTTCACTTGTTTTATTTTACAAAAAACATTGATGTTTGTTTTTGGCCAAAAGACCAATGAAACATCATTTTTTTTGATGTACATCAAAAATATATATTGACTTTTCTCGACAGAAGAACATCACATTATATTTAGTGTGCCATTTTTGCATATACATAATTAAATTATTTAACTCCAAACTAATATTTTTCATTCAACTTTTTTGTTTTGTTATTTTGCTCTACCTCCTACTATTCGAATGGGAAATTGTTGTTTTGTACAACCCTCAAACTATAATAAACTTGGACTGTGTGCCTGAGAGCGATTAAAGAACGACAAAACTAAATTAATGACAACTAAATAGTCAAGCAACCTCAGCAGGAGTCTAAATTATAAAACCTGGTGGCTAATAGCATAACTACTCATTAATTTAGTTTAGTCGGCAATTTAGTCGCAAAAATCGCTCTCAGGCACACAGCCTTACAATAAAAATTGAAATCTCAGCAAGTCAAACAAAATAAATGTCAATTGGTATATTTCATGTCGTTATTAAGCTTATTTAAATTTCGCGGTATTTATTCGAAAATTAATTAGTGGTTGAGAGAGGAAATTAGCTTTTTTCGCACAGTGATTAAAAGTGCTCTCTCAATCGGCTTACATTTTTTTGATGATACACCAGAAAAAAATTATAGAAACCGTGCGTTGTAGATTTCCGACTTGTATTTATTACTTGCGGAAGTTTGTACAACAACAAATACAAATGGTTTTAATTTCTACATAGGTTGGCATATTCGTATATTTGTATATGCTATATATAAACGAACCACTTGCATTCATCGTGTACTTGAAAAATAAAGGCATCAAATTGCATAAACCTATTTACGCTTACTCCACTGAAGTTTATTAACACCAATTCTAACATGAATTAGTGAAATGACCTTGTAGTAAATAAACGTAAAAGAAAATGCGAAGACTGTGACTTAGTAGTTAGCACCAACGAGTTGTAATTGTTTTAGGATACAGTACAATATTAATCTGATCGATTTATTTCGAAAATGTAGCAATCCGGATCGCAGAAAGACTTATCCCGCAAGACGAGCAAAAACTAAACAATTTTCAGCTAGGCAAATGTTGTTGACACATGCGGACATATTTAAACTCTATATACGACTAAACGTTACAAAGATTTCGAAAATATTTGTGAAAATTGCCTCGAGAAAGCTCCATATTGGAAGTAAAATGATAATGAAAGTAAATATGAATGGGGCTATAATCATGCAATATACCCTCAAGTATATATTTTTAGTATCAAAATTTCTTGCATTATGGCCATATTATTACAATACGATTCTCGTTAAGTTAATTCTGATCCACATAACCATAAACCGAAAGTCATTTAAACACGTCAGGGTACGCTGATTTTAAAGTGATAGCAAAAAGTGTAATATGTAAATCTGGATCACACGACGCACAATTTATGTGCGATAAACTGGTGGGTGGTACTTTTCATATATATAAACATCCACATTCGTTCGTGATACATATTCGTATTATATATTTTAATGCAACCTTACGGCATATCCAACATAAAAACAAAATCATATAAAATGCCATATTTTTTTTTTTGAGGTACCAACTAATAATAATAAAATTTTGATTCCATTATTCTGTAACATAATTCATTTTTTATCATCCTGCATATTTATTTTTTTTGTGGGGTGTGTATGTTTGTGTCTCGGTATTCTGTAATAATTTCATCTTTGATTTTTATCCTTAAAAACATATAAATCATTTTTGATGATATGAATTCTTTATTTTTAAGTTTTTGTTATTTAAAGTCAAATATACTCGTATACATAAAATATAAAATTTATTCCATTCTATTTTCAACTATAAATCAACTAAAATGTTACCGACTACACATCTCCACATATATACGTCGTTATATACACCAAAAAGTTACACCAACAGAATAACAAAAAAAAAAATGCTTTTGTTTTATAGAAAAACACCATGATAAAAAAAACCAAGTCTTACATAATACCAACAACACAAAAAGCACAAGAAACCCAAGACAAAAATAGTTCGTGCTGTTTGAATACTGCTGCTATTATTAAGTCACATATAACTTGCATTCGTAAGAGTTAAAGTTCAAATAAGAAGACATTCAATTCGCTGGTGTATGTGCTGCATGTAGTCGATGTAGTCGACGAGAAAGAAATTTTTCCGCGATTCTTTATACTGTTGGCCCCGTTTTCCTATACCATGTCTAGGAAATAACGGAAATTTGAAAGAAAAAAAAAATATTAAAAAAGCTTCTCGAAAGCTTTCTGTCTTAACGATTTTGTCTATATAGAGTAAAATATACTCATCTTACAAAATGTGTCCACCTTATGCTACATTTTAATTATGTAAATTATTTTATGAACTTGAAAACCTTTCCCACCCGTATAACAACCACTAAGCGAGTAAACAACAAATTTTTCGCGCTAAATGCATTTTTCTGTTGATTAAATCGCTAAAAGCACTAAACCAATTAAAATTTATTAAAAAAAACATTATAATTTTCTAAATTCGTTCAACGAGTGCTTTTCCTGATATTCTTTACTCTACTATATAATTCCATAGTACGAACTATTAAAGCTTTTTAATGCATTTAGCGTATTGTTGGTGGTTTCGCTTGTATTATTACAATTATTTATTTTGCAACTTAATGAATAAACTCACAACAGTAGCTTCCTAAAACCTAAATAAAAAAGCTTTACTTGCTTTTGTTTCACATTTTAATTTTATACTCTAGACTCGTTTCGGAGTCATTATTTGAAATTCAAAAAGTTGTACGGTAAATTAGATATACTAAAAATGATGACAAATTATACTTAATGGAATTGTAATTAACGTCGGAGCTTACAACATACTGCGTGCAGATTGGGTTAAAAAATAAATTTGTGAGATAAGTTTTAGGGCTCGCCTAGTAATTATAACAGAGCAAAATAAAATAAAATGAAACCAATGGAATCCATCACAATGGATTTTATCTCAGACAAATAAAAAAGATGGAGGCATGAATATGTTGTGGCCAACACCCGATTTTCTTTTACCTCAATTCATATTTAGACTTTGATTACACCAAACTTAATTTCTAAAGCGAAAATCTAAACTTACCAGGTTTTTGGCAAATCTGCCTATATCGAAAACTATTATTCCTTCTGAAATTTCAAAAAATAACCAAGGTCAACCCATATAGGAAATTAAATCTTTAAATTTATTTGTATCTTTTAATTCTTTGCTGTTTTATATAAATGCTAAACTTTTCAACTGCTGCGAGTTTCGGTACCCAGATTCCCACCAAATTTCACAAGGATCAGGAAAAACGTTAAGCATTAAGTTTGATTCCATAGTCAATCCGCCAGGACTGTAGAGATTCCGAATTTTGGTGATATAAAGTATTTTTTACAATAAAAAAATGAACTGGACAAACTTTGAAACTTAATTTACCTTGTTTTTGGCCAAACGTCAGTGGGACCTTGCAAATTGTGGTAAAAGCTTAAACCTTACCAGGTAGTTCGGTTTCCGGAAATCATGTTTCGCCCACTAATCACCATAAAAATCCCTTGTCACTCCATATGTTGAAATTTACAAAGGCTACATTGTGAATCGAAAAGTGAGCGACTGAGTTGTGAGCTGAAATTGTGACTACGCGTTATTTTCAGTGGAAGGCTACATAAGTTATTAATTTAGTGACCGAAATGTTGTTTCGCTTGTCAAAAATTAGAATAAAACCGACATTCTATAATTAACAGCTTCTATAATTTACGACTTCGAGTATTCTTCTATGAATTTTGATCTTCTAGGTGTACCTATGCCATTTTTACTCAAAATTTGATACCATTATCGGTCATTGCCGGGGAGATCGTGATTCAGATCTGGCTAGTAGATGAAGTTGGTCATTGAGTCACCCAACTAAAATCACCTTGTACTACTAATTCACCACTTCGAGGTTTTTGTTACGATTTTTGATCTTCTAGGTTTACTGATGTCATTATAACTTAAATTTAGGTATATTTACAATTTTGGACTTTTGACTGCTGTAGAACAAAATTTTTCATTGAAATTCGTGCAACAACTGCTGCAGTTATTGCTAGTTATTCATATGACCGAACAAAGGAACAGACCATTTGGCATTTTTGTATTACTACTCAATTAATTTTAATTATTCATTTATTTTTATCACGCAACAATTGTTGCCAGTATTCCTCCTAAATGTATACTATTTGTCTATTCGCACACATGTATAGTTTTTGTTATTTGGTAGAAATTTGACTTCGGTAGATTTTCTTTGCAATGATTCGATATTACATAACCTACTCAAGATCGAAACCTCGAATATATAGGAATTTCCATTAGACATCAACCAAAATTCCAAGGGCAAACCTCTTCCAAAGAACAGTAAATTGAAGAACTCGAATTCATTCATCGATGAAAAGAGACTTGTTCGTGTTTAAGATCGTATCCAAAGGTACATCGAATATTGTGAGATTTGCACAGTTTACATTATAATGCAGTGTACTTCATTCCCTCCTTCTTAGGATGAGAATGAGCCATGTAAGATTTCCGAATAAAAGATTCAATATTATTCAAGCTGATTCTGTCGGGCTCTGCAGTTTTCATACTAGCAAAGGTTTTCGGTATTATATTTAAATTTGTATAGCCGAACATTCGGTATTGAGAAGAACAACATAAAAAAAAAAAATTATGAGCATCGGGCAAGGTACTTGTGTGTTATGCAGATTCAAGGTTCAAATTCCAAATTATGTTGTAAAATGGGATTCTGCTAACTTAATTTTTTTTCGTCCGTTATATCCTATCACGAAATTTGAGCGCCTCTATAGTATTCCTCTAGAGAAGTCGGCCTAAACGAGATCCCGGTGAAGGCCGGAGATGATAGCCAAGTATGCGCTGATCCTCTACATTTTCCATTCTTCAGTCTGTTTAGTGGTCAATCCTTGCGATCGAAAAATATACCGTAACTCTTTTTTTATGAATGATCTCTCTTTTTATGTCGTGAACAAATTTAGCTGTCTTTCAATCTTCAGAGATGACTTTCGAAGAGCAATTTGAGGGTATAAGTTCCTGGCGCAGTATCGGTGCGAGAATTTCCTGGCGACGATGTAACCTTTCTTAGAATGCCTTGCATACTTTGTGATAGATTTTATTAAATAACGCCTGAATTTTACGTATCTTAAATCGGTTTAGTCTAACTTTAGCTTACCACAAATTTGATTTTAACGCCCAAAATTTAACTCATGTAATCTTTCTAATTGCCTGAAACAACAGCAATTGCGGTTTTAAATTTACTGTTGTCATTTTGAGTTATAAAATCACCCTAACTTTCAAAATAATCAAAACATATTCTTCAGACATATAAGTCTCCCCGTCATCGAACTATAATACATTTGTGTTTTACCACAATCGTGGTCGTCGGCACTACCGCACAAAACAAACCAAAAAATATAATCCTATTTCGGAAATTACTTTGTTTTGATTAAATCAACCAAATTAAAAAGCTTAAGGAGAAAAATTGGTTCAACCAAACTTTTACGACAAAGAAAAACTCTAAGCACAAAGAAAATTCAGAAAGCAAAAAAAATACTAAAATCAATTCAATTCAATAATCAAATATTATAATGCATAACTATTTTTGCTTCGGCTGAGCTTTCTTTTTTATGTTTCCCTTGATTTGGGTCTTTATCCCGATATAAATTTTATTTACTGTTTTGCAGTGACGGTGTTTTTATTTATTTATATTCACTGTAAATATTTCCAATCCTAAAAAATTTTCACATAGTCCACAACGTTTAATTATGTGTCTATGAGTACCGGGGCAATCCTTAATTTTCACCAACTTATGGGGACGCCACTGGTATTTTGTTTCTTGTGTACGACTACGTAGCTGTTATTGGTACGTACATATTATGTGCGGAGAGCGAATTTTCTTTGCAACATTTTTTTAAATATCCCACAGGTGCGTTTAACTACAAATTCTATAAAAAAAAGAAACAAAAAAAAATTTAAGGTGTTATTATCAACATCATCATCATTTTCAACTCTTAAGTTTTCTCGTTTCGTTACTTCACAAACGACATTTTACTGTTGTTGTTACGCCTTGATATATATTGTCACAAGAAACGGAGAGAGCGAACATTTCTTTGTTTCCGTTACGCTTAAGAATTTGCTTCTTTATTTATTTTCATCGCCAAACAAAATAATTTTTCTGTTTCGTCACAACACAACACACAGCATTAAAATTACGAAACAACAACAAAAAAACTCGAAGATTTTCATAAAGGAAGCAAAAAGGTATAAACTCGTCGTCCTATATATAATCGAGAGCACATAATAGAAAAACTTTCCACTTAGAAATAATCAAAAAACATAAAAAAGGAACAAAAATGCGAGAAAGTAAATTTTCTTGAGTGATATTTTCTTGCGAACGTCTTTGTTGTGTTGCTCGCTATTATTGCTATTGCTATGTATGTGTTATATTCTATGACAAAGTTTCGTTATAAAGCTAGTACATAGTTGTTTTTGGTTGTTAACATTATTAATATTTACTACTTGCTGTATACAAATATTTACTTTCTTAATATTTCCTTGTACGTATAACACATTGTGTAAATACTAGAAATGAAATAGAAAGCACTACGGTATGATATTACAGTCACAGGATTATAAGTGGTTCGGTGTTGAACTATATCGAAATGAAATTATTATTCCGATTATTGAATTTTTCTAGGTACGATGTTGTTATCGCTAGCCCATTTAATTTGTTTCAATGCGGAATAACTTTTAATTTTTCAATTTGAACCAAAATATTTAAATGCTGTGTCATTTAGAAGAAAAGAAAATTCATCCTAAAATTGATCAATAACTTAATATAAATAGATTTATACATCTGCGAAAGAGTTATAAATATTTTGACATGATACATTTATATGAATCTAAACCAAACACAAGCCAAAGATATTGCTTCTAAAATCCATGTTAAATTTTAAAAATCTTCGTCAGAACCACCAGTGCAAAATACTGTTAAAGTTAGCCGAAAGCTTCCAGCCAAAATATGGTAATGCAGATAGTGTCTTTGCTATCGCAGCCGAAAGATGGTTATGTAGATATTGCCTTTGTCACCCATCCGTAAGATGGTAATGTAGATATTAATTCTGGAAAATATTTTAAAATGTCGCTAATGCAGCTTGTATCGATAAAGAAGACTAATTTCAATATTCAAACCGAAAAATGCCAGCAATACAGATTTAAAAGTTACAAATTCATCATCAATTTTGTAAAAGAAAATGTCAATAACAGGCATCTATACAATAGCCATGAGGCGCAGTCACGTTTATGACCACCATGACCATAGGTAGATTCCGAGTATAGATAGGTTAGGGGTATGTGTGATTTGGTTATTGACATGAAACGGAATATCTGCCTCATACAGCCGAAAATCCATAAAGAAGATTGAAAACTATCAAGCATCGTCAGGAATCGTTCGTAATTTGAGATTTTTTCATATACTATGTGGGTCGGATGGGGTTAAAGGGATGAAGCGGCATATCTGCCTCATACAGCTGAAAGTTGTCGATAAAGAAGATTAAAAATTATCAATCATTGTCAAGAATCGTTCGTAAGTCGAGATTTTGGCATATAGACACAAAATCTGACATGCCAATTCGATAGCTCATGACCATAGGTAATTTTTGATTATAGACAAAGGGTGAGTCTGATGTGTTAGGGGTGAAATTTTGATTTTCCCAATTTTTCAACGATAAAATCGTTTGTCACTTGAGATTTTGGCACATAGGCACCAATCAGATTGTGTGATAGTACGTTACCATAGGTAGATTTTAATTATAGGTTAAGGGTAGGTCTGATGAGGAAATTTTGATTTTTCATTGATAAAATCATTCGTCATTCAGATTTTGGTATATAGACACCAATCTGACTATGCCGATTCGATAGCCCATGACCATAGGTAGATTTTGTAATACATATAGGTTAAAGGTGGGTCTGATGGAGTTATAGGGGTGGTTTTGGCATATAGACACATAGGTAACAAAACATAGGGAACATCAATATTTCACTCTTATAACTTTTTCAGACCCACCCAAAACCTATATTCAGAATTTATCTATGGTCATGGACTATCAAATCGGCATAATCAGATTGGTATTTATATGCTAAAATTTCGAATAACGAACGATTTCATCGATGAATAATAGGGAAAATCAAAATTTTACCCCTATAACCCCATCAGACCCACCCCTAGCATATACTCGGAATCTACCTATGGTCATGGGCTACCGAATCGGCATAGTGTCCATATGCCAAAATCTCGAATTACGAACGATTCTTGACGATGCTTGATAATTTTCATTCTTCTTTATCGACTACTTTCGGCTGTATGAAGCAGATATGCCATTTCACCCCTATAACCCCATCAGACCCACTCTTAACCTTTAATCAAAATCTACGTTTGGTCATGAGCTATTGAATCGGCATAGCCAGATTGGTGTTCAACTGCCAAAATATCGAATGACGAACGTCATTAACCTATAACCTTATTAGATCCATCCTTCACCTATAATTAAAATCTGCCTATGGTCATCGGCTATTGAACCAGCCTAGTCAGATTGGTGTCCATCTGGTAAAATCTTGAATTATGGATAATTTTATCGTCGGAACAACGGAAAATGGAACGTTTCACCAATACAACCGAATAAAACCTAGTCCAAACATATAATCAAATTCTACTTAGGGTCAGGGTTCATTCAATTCGTACAGTAAGATAGTCAGTCATCTGTCAAAATTTTGATATACAAATAATTCATCAGCTAAACCTGATTACAGATGCCTGTTATTGACATTTTCTTTTAGAAAATTGATGATTCATCTGTAACTTTTAAATCTTTAATGCTGCTACTCTTCTTTATCGATTCAATCTACATTATTTATTAAAAATATTTTCGACTTGGACAGCAAAATCAATATCTGCATTACCATCTTTCGGCTGGGTTAGCAAAGCCACTATCTGCATTACCATTTTTAAGTTGGAACCTTTCGGCTGGTTAGGTTAGGTTAGGTTTTAGTGGCGGCTATGGCCCATTGTGATACCACAGGATCCGACACCGTAAACTCCCTTAAACCCATTTAGTACTATTAATATAGCGTAAAAAATCACAGAGGCTGTTCATGTTGTATTTGCCCAAGTGATCATGTTTTCCTGCTTCCCTATTGCTTGCTGCTAACTTTCGGCTAACTTTAACAGTATAATATATATATATATATATATATATATATATATATATATATATATATATATATATATATATATATATATATATACCGAAACAAATTCATCAAAAAAAAACGAGATCAAGTGATCTCGACCAAAAATAGTTTCTACATTTAAAATAGATAGCGTATTTAATTTATTATAAAAATGATTGGTTCGTTTCTCGGGGTATTTTTGATTATAAAATCATCCGGCATGTGGTTTTTCGTAAATTCGTGGAGTTATAAAAAAAGTGGATGTGTTAACTTTTTGGTAAGTGTATTCACTTCTTATTATTAAAAATTCTTTGCTTTAACATAAATCTGTTGAAAGAATGGAAGTCACAAAAAATATATTCGCCATGCTACAGGAGAACAAGATGGAGGCCAATACCTATACGAGAGACAATGAGAAAATGTCTGGTGCAGTGGTAATTGGGGAACAATTCACATTTGCTGAAGCCGAAATAGCGGAGAAATTAAAACTTGAACTGGAATTATAGTATTGGTCAAAAATAAGAAAAATTAAAATACATTAAAAAACTTCGAAGCCTAAAATATCTGTGTCATCATAAAGTAATGGGGCTTGTAGCGAGAAATTGCATGAAAAATAACACGAACAACAAAAATGTGACGGAGACAATAAGGAAATAGAACCTTTCAGCGTAATTTGCAACAAACATCCGGCAAACTACCGAGGTTGCGAGGAATTACTAAAAATTAAAACAGAATGGAAGACAACTTAAAGCATAAGGAGGAGATGCAACAGAGGAAACACTCACAAAACAGAGGAGAATAATGGATCGCAAAAGAAAATGAATTATCAACAATCAGAAGAACTAGGGCGGGAAGATAGAATACGTCTAAGGCCAAGAGTGTCAACAGAAACGGCAAGTATTGACTTTAATGAATTTGTAAATGATGAAAGTGTAACGACTCCTTGAGTGACTTAAGGCGGAATTCCATTACTGCGGCATTTTTTTTTTGTGCAGAAAACCAGAAAGAGATAAAATCAAAAATCCCTATGTGTGTGAGCGGCGCAACAGTAAAAATTTTTTGGTGTTGTTGCGGTTTGGTTGCCATAAAATATAAACAAAAAATACAAAACGAAATAATTTTTATGGCAACCAAAATGAAAATTACTTCCCTCTCTCAGCAAATTTTAGTTTTGTAATATTTCTATGGTTATCACTTGGCTCATACATTTTATATGTTTGGTGGAGTGTGATATAAATCGCGTTTTCATGATAAATTTATATTAATTTTCAAATTAAAATATTTTACAATTTTTAATTTTTATTATTTACTCTGTAGTCTGTATTACAAAATTTTAGTGCATATGATATTATATAGGTTATGTTACAAACGCGGTCAAATATTCCCCTAACTTTTTTTTTTTTATAGAAAAGCGTTTTCTTACTTTTTAATTATTGGAAGGAAACAATTTAAAAACATAATAAAAGTTTTTTAGAAATGTTGAGTTATAAATAAAATTGTTTTAACAATAATTTTCATTTATCAACTAATTTTGGTTATAATTTTCGTAGTTGTCAAATATTCCCCTTAAAATTTCTCTATATAATAAAAATAGTCTACCTTTGTCGGATTTTTGATTTTATCTCTTTCTGGTTTTCTGCCAGAAAAAAAGCCGCAGTAATGGAATTCCGCCTTTAACCGTCAATTTATAATTCAATTTCTAACAAAAAATATCAACCAATTTATGTTGCATTGCCATCTGCATTGCCATCTGTTGCATTGCCATCTCGATGTTGTCACATCGAGAAAATCAGGTAAGGAGTATACATTTTTAAATGCAGGATTGTTTATCAACAGTTTTAAGGAGGGGAAGCTAAATTTTTCGGGAAAATTACCCCATTTTCCGGAAAAATTTTCAATTAACAAAAAAAAAACTGCGTATTATTTTATTCAAAATACGTACAAATGTGTAATTTTTGTCAAAAAATGTTCATATTAGGATTGTATCTTAAGAGTTTTTCCACAGTACAAGTAATTTTTCCGGGAAAATTTTGATTTTTTTTTTACTTAGGTTAAATAAAAAAAACTATTGAAAAAATAAAAAAGTGAAAATTTATTCGGAAAATCAAAAAATTTCTAGAAAATTTTAGTTTCTCCCCTCTTAAAAACTGATAGTAAACAACCCTGCATTTAAATTTTTTTTAAATTTATAGTGCTTACCTGATTTTCTCGATGTATACGTAAAATAAAGTTACGCCGCGAGCTTTTTAACTGTTGAACCTAACATTTGAATTATCTTGGAACAAACTGGCAGGAATTTAAAGATAAAACATTCCAAATAATAGAAATTTGGATATTGACGAGATCGATAAATACATCGAAGCAAGAAGCTTTCTTCTGTAATGGCCTTCCTCATTGATTTAGTAATCACAAATTTAGAGAAATTATCGACAACAATTTATACAGCCGAACTCGCGTGTGGATATGGTCCCAGGAAGTCCATATAGATCCTTTAAAATTCACCAAAGTTTTGGGAGAAACTGTTTAATAGTGGAGTGATACTGTCAAAGTTAGCCGAAAGTTTCCAGCCGAAGATGGTAATGCAGATAGTGTATTTGCTATTCAAGCCGAAAGATGGAAATGCCGATAGTGCCGTTGTCGTCCCAAACAAAAGATGGTAATGCAGATATCAATTAACTATTTTAAAATGTCGGTAATGTAGATTGTATCGATAAAGAAGATCAACTTCAATATTGAAACTGGGGTGATGATTGGGGTGGGTCTGATGGAGTTATAGGGGTGAAATTTTGATTTTCTCCTTTTATCAACGATAAAATCGTTCGTCATTCGAGATTTTGGCATATAGACACCATTCTCACTATGCCGATTCGATAGCCCATGACCACAGAAAGATTCTGAGTATTGGGTTGGGGTGGGTCTGATGCGGTTATAAGGGTGAAATTTTGATTTTCTCGTTTTTTCAACGATAAAAACGTTCGTCATTCGAGATTTTGGCATATAGACACCAATCTCACTATGCCGATTCGATACCCCATGACCATAGGTAGATTCTAAGTATATGGTTGGGGTGGGTCTGATGGGGTTATAGGGATGAAATTTTGATTTTCTCCTTTTCTTAACGATAAAACCGTTTTTCATTCGAGATTTTGGCATATAGACACCATTCTCACTATGCCGATTCGATAGCCCATGACCACAGAAAGATTCTGAGTATAAGGTTGGGGTGGGTCTGATGGGGTTATAGAGGTAAAATTTTGATTTTCCTCATTTTTCGTCGATAAAATCGTTCGTCATTTGATATTTTGGCATATGGACACCAACCTTACTATGCCGATTCGATAGCCCATGGCCATGACCATAGGTAGATTCTGAGTATATGGTTGGGATGGGTCTGATGGGGTTATAGGGGTGAAATTTTGATATTCTCTGTTCGTCATTCGAGATTTTGGCATATATACACCAATTTGACTATGCCGATTCGATAGTCCCATGACCATAGGTAGATTCTGAGTACAAGGTTAGGGTGGGTCTGATATCGAATGACAAACGATTTTATCGTTGAGAAAAGGAGAAAATCACAATTTCACCCCTATAACCCCCTCAGACCCATCCCAACCATATACTCAGAATCTACCTATGGTCATGGGCTATCGAATCGGCATAGTGAGATTGGTGTCCATATGCCAAAATCTCGAATGACGAACGATTTTATTGACGAAAAATGAGGAAAATCAAAATTTCACCCCTATAACCCCATCGGACCCATCCCAACCCTAGACTCAGAATCTACCTATGGTCATGGGCTATCGAATAGTCACTTTGGGCTGGGATGCTTCAATTTAATATATAATTTGTTTATTTTTCGGCTGAACTAGTCAAGACACTATCTGCATTATCGATTTTTTCAATTTCGGCTGGCACCTTTCGGCTAACTTTAACAAGGCGGTGGAGTGGCCGTATCTGATTTAAGGTTGGCCTAAAGAAGTGGTACAAGACTTCGTTAGGTTGATCAATACGTAAGCGTGCTTCGGTAGGAAAGCAGTGGGCCGATTCGTTTAACGAGGTTCTAACAACTGTGGAAATAATAAGTTACGAATCAGGAAAATTTGAGCTCAAATAGATTTGAAGTCGATTCTAAGTTTAATGCTAAACCATCGGAAAACGATGATTGAACAAAAACTTTGAAAATCTGAAATTAAAAATACTTAACAATATTTTTACAAATAGTTAAACTAATTTATGACGACCTGTAACACATAAAAACAGTTTATCTTTCGACTAAGGTTATTTGCAATTCGCTGAAACTAAAAATAAGTTCTTGTAGAGCCCCTACGTCTTAGGTAGGTCTCCGAAAGGCTTTTTATTTTAATTGCTGGTGAGCGTAGGAAAGAGGACCTATTAGCATGACGGGAGTATAGAATTGGCCCAAACTTACTAATTGGAAGGGTTCAGTTTAGGTAGGTAATTAAATTAAAATTATATTAAAAAACAAAGAACTGAACTATGCACATATTTTAAATTTCGAGATTTTTCTTTTCTGTATATTATTTGTTTCTGACAGTTGTCTCTGACATTTCAAATCAGTTAAATTCCGCCTTATAGAGGAGTAACCGGAAGGTTGTATAAATGAATAGTCGTTTTCGGTAAATTTTATTTTTCGGTAAATTCTCGTTTTCGATGAATTTTCTTTCGGTTGATTGTCGTTTTCAGTGAATTGCTTTTCGGTGAGTAGTCGTTTTATTTATTTTTGTTTTCATCATTTTTAGTCAGTAATTTATAATGTGTAATGTACGGTGAGCATTCACTCTAACTACATTAACCAAAGCTTAATTACATAAGTAGATCAACTGCATTGATGGTTTATATAGGGATATCCTTAATTTATTTGTTTCCATGTTAGCCCAAAATTGACGGCTTGAGTGCAGTTCAATATTAAAATTGAAAAACCATCTCAAATACAAAAATTTTCATAAGCAAAATTACGATTACGTATACAATATATTACGAGGCATAACAATGCCGAAAGGGGCATCAAAACATACATTTTTATGATAGACGAATCGAGGAGTTTTGTACCTAAAATGTTGTTGTTAGTAGTTTCGTTCAATATAAATGGTTAATTAAACTACACAAATATACGAAACTAATTCCAAATATTTTCTAATGAAAAGGTAAACAAAACTATCAATCAAATATTCAAAACATCTCTCTACATCGACCGACATAAACCTAATATAAATTCGACCTACGGTAGATGTAGGTAAATACATATATTGAAAGTTTTCTCTTGTTCATATATTCATTGTTGTTGTTGTTGTTGTTGATGCCTAGTTTTTCCGAAAATATTTGTTTTTTCGAAAAAATTTACGGGTTGGTATTTTTTGTTTTGTTTTGAAGATTTAACATTTAACTAAAAATTAAATTGTTCAATCGGTACGTGCGGCTTGTTTAATGGGATGGTATGTATGTATGATACATTGATACCCTTGCCCTAAATACATATACGTAAACGGACGAGCACATACGATTTATTGACAAATTTGTACTCAATTTAAGTACTTAAGCTTTAAGTATCGTCACTTAATATGGTTAATATTTTATATTATGCCGTCATTATACGATGGTGTATTATAGCATCGTATTGGGTGGATCTAAAAACACCCAAGAAGCAAATAACATAAAAAGACAATAGCACAAAATTATAAATTAGTCTCAAATGGAAATGATAATTTTCTATTTTCCCGTATATACGAGTACACGAGTATGATTTTTTGTGTCCGTTTCACAATGTTCCTTCTACTATATAGAAAAAAACATTTTATGTTAGGCGTTTGCTATATATGTACAAGAAAATGTTACATGTAACAATGAATATAAATTTGACAGATGCAATCTCATGACAATAATGAATTTTATTTTCATCTATACATTTATCTATAGAAATACTGTATGAAGTGTATATAGATGTGTGATTTGGAAATTAAAGATGAAATGAAATAAAAACAACAACAACAATATAAAATTTAGGGTGTCTCATGAGGAAATTCATGTAGCAGAATTAAGTGAAGTAATTACAATTAGTATATTCACAGAGCTTTTTTCAGTGCTATACAAATGTATACGATCATTTTTCGTGGATTTGTACGAGTGTACAATGTGCCTAAATATTTGTATATATACGAAGGTAATGGGTGTTGATGTTGTTTACGTAATACAAGTTTACTAATTGGATTA
The DNA here is from genome assembly GCA_947310385.1 of Nephrotoma appendiculata. NCBI lineage: Eukaryota > Metazoa > Arthropoda > Insecta > Diptera > Tipulidae > Nephrotoma > Nephrotoma appendiculata. Next base: position 26,077,183 of record OX371225.1, on the reverse strand, counting down.
AGATAACGATTTTCTGTTTGGTTTTTAATTGTGCCATTACCGTTATATATTTTACTTTAATTTTCTACTTATATTTAGTGTTTTGTGTTACTGCTAGAATTCTACCTATATTTTAAGTATCCAAAATTATTTTAACCATCAAAAGAGAATCTGGCATCCAGACAACCAAACACCAAATTATCGGACTCAAACTTTGACATTTCATAGTTGAAATTTTTAAGGTTATACACGGTTAAAAATGAAAGGATAATTATTAGTTTTAGCCCAAGTATAAAATTATTTTGAATAAGTTTTATTTAATTTGGAACATAAAATACATCCTTTTCGTCAACTTAAATATTATTCTCGCTTATTAAATGATTTTCCCTCTTATTTTGTTTACTGTTTATCCTTTTTTTAAGAACAATTTTTATTCTTTCGTGATATTCGTTGCATAAATAAAAATGTTTCCTTTTAACCCTTAACCACTGTTATGATTTTTGTTACACAGACACTTAACTTACGCCGCTGAAGCGCTAGTATAAATTCTATTTAATTATAGAAAATTCAACAAACTGTTTTTGTTTAATTCATTGCAAATAAAAATTGATATAAAATCAGAAAACATTCATTTACATATTTAAAAAATTATAAAATATTTATATAAAGTAAACTGAAAAAATAACTTTAATTCATATAAAAATTATTCTTAAAACTACTATATTTGGTTACATGTATTGCAAATAATTTTTACATGTTCACTGCAAGCATTTCTTTCGCAATTATCACAAACTTGAAAAATTTGTCTTTTTGTATTACAAAGATGACATTGTGCACGTTTCGCTTTCTTGCGAGCTGGTTCTATTGGCGACGATGACGTTAAATTTCCGCTATGTATTTGAACTTGCAGAATACTTTTGCTGAGCTGCTTGTTTCGTGCCGATGTAGCTCTTCTGTTCAACTGGGCTTTTACCAAACTTTCGTTAATTTCTTGAAGAAAATAATTTCTTGTATCTTTCTTTTTAATTTCTTAATTACAATATAGTTTGGTAATTGCGATAAATGATGCTAGTCCACAAAGGTCTAGCATGTTCATGAAAAGTACATTTGGCCATCTGTTACTGCGGCGTTTAACAATTTCCCACCATTTGAACCATCAAATCTGTTCCACCTTTTGTTGAGTTGTAGAAAAATATTATGTCCGGCTTGTAATCATTTTCCGGAATAACTACCTTATTATAATGCATGTTTGCAAGCAAAATGACCAATTTTGCTACCCGTGGTGTATATGATACTAAGGTTAAAAGTTGTGTTAACCCAAACACTGACGAATATTGCGGGCGCATTCTATTTAGTAAGACATTTTTTGGGATATATGGCTTATTTTTACGCAATGTACCAACAGTTGTAAGACCACTATTTTTTAATTTTAGTGCTACTTGCATCGACGTATAAAAATTGTCGCATGTTACATTTCGATTGGTCCTAAAATAAGGAGCACATAGGGACCACACATTTGTGTATTTGACAATATTTGCTACAATTCGTTCGTTCATATACAATCTAAAAGCATCAATCGCATCTTTAACTGTTATTCCCGGAGGTAATATTACCTTATCTACTGCTCCTTTTATTATGTTATGTGCGGATACACGTCCAGTTAACTGTGGCTCACAAAACCATTCGGTTTCATCTTTGGATGGCGGATTTTTTCAGTTAAATTTGGTAACTAGGCTGGCTCATTTATTTATCGTCATTATAGTCGATTACATCATCAACATCCGAATTATGGCTTGTATGGTCTTCCTCGTTTATCATGCTGTCATCATTTGTGCTAACTAAATCGTCATCATTATCTACTTGGTCGTCGATATCCACCTTCGCAGTTTCATCATCACTGGACTCATTGAGAGCCAGAATAGTTTCCTCATATGTCAGATATCGACGAATGTGAAGTTTCCAACAAATAACAAAATTTATGTATGTATATTAGTAAGTTGAGTGTACAGTCGGCCAACAATTTTTAATTGTTAATTCATCGCTTTATTACAATGTTTGTGTAAGAAATTAAAAAACAATTTGAAGTAAATACATATAGCCAGAAATACTTAAACCAGCCATACCAATTAAAATAGGCTTCAAAATCTCACTATACATTAATTAATACCATACATAATAAATATTCTAATTATAACTTATCGAAACTTAATAATATTTTTTTCAAAAATAACAGAACACAGAGTTTTTCCCCGGTCGTCACACATATCAAAAGTTAACTCAAGAAGTGCTCTCTCAAATAAAATTGGCCCTTTAAAAAAAATACGACAAATTCCCGTTTGTTATTGAGGTGCAAACACCACATCTCGTTATGCAATTTTTTAGATTCTAGTGGTTTACTGTATTAAAAATTGACCAGATCACAGAGTTTTTCCCCGGTCGTCACACATATCAAAAGTTAGCTCAAGAAGTGCTCTCTCAAATAAAATTGGCCCTTTAAAAAAAATACGACAAATTCCCGTTTGTTATTGAGGTGCAAACACCACATCTCGTTATGCAATTTTTTAGATTCTAGTGGTTTACTGTATTAAAAATTGACCAGATCACAGAGTTTTTCCCCGGTCGTCACACATATCAAAAGTTAGCTCAAGAAGTGCTCTCTCAAATAAAATTGGCCCTTTAAAAAAAATACGACAAATTCCCGTTTGTTATTGAGGTGCAAACACCACATCTCGTTATGCAATTTTTTAGATTCTAGTGGTTTACTGTATTAAAAATTGACCAGATCACAGAGTTTTTCCCCGGTCGTCACACATATCAAAAGTTAGCTCAAGAAGTGCTCTCTCAAATAAAATTGGTCCTTTAAAAAAAATACGACAAATTCCCGTTTGTTATTGAGGTGCAAACACCACATCTCGTTATGCAATTTTTTAGATTCTAGTGGTTTACTGTTCTAAAAATTGGCCAGATCACAGAGTTTTTCCCAGGTCGTCACACATACCAAAAGTTAGCTCAAGAAGTGCTCTCTCAAATAAAATTGGTCCTTTAAAAAAAATACGACAAATTCCCGTTTGTTTTTGAGGTGCAAACACCACATCTCGTAATGCAATTTTTTAGATTCTAGTGGTTTACTGTATTAAAAATTGGCCAGATCACAGGGTTTTTCCCAGGTCGACACACATATCAAAAGTTAGCACAAGAAGTACTCTCTCAAATAAAATTGGCCCTTTAAAAAAAATACGACAAATTCCCGTTTGTTATTGAGGTGCAAACACCACATCTCGTTATGCAATTTTTTAGATTCTAGTGGTTTACTGTTCTAAAAATTGGCCAGATCACAGAGTTTTTCCCAGGTCGTCACACATACCAAAAGTTAGCTCAAGAAGTGCTCTCTAAAATAAAATTGGTCCTTTAAAAAAAATACGACAAATTCCCGTTTGTTTTTGAGGTGCAAACACCACATCTCGTAATGCAATTTTTTAGATTCTAGTGGTTTACTGTATTAAAAATTGGCCAGATCACAGGGTTTTTCCCAGGTCGACACACATATCAAAAGCTAACTCAAGAAATGCTCTCTCAAATAAAATTGGCCCTTTAAAAAAAATACGACAAATTCCCGTTTGTCCCGAGATGTGGTGTTTGCACCTCAATAACAAACGGGAATTTATCGTATTTTTTTAAATGGCCAATTTTTATTTTAAAAATCTAGCAAAAACTTTGTTATTTGGCTAATTTTATATAATGAAACCATTCGGGACTAATTGATTGCATACGAGTATTTCTTAGAATAAAATAATTTATTTGGATGATAAACACATTATTTATATTAATCTTTAGATTTACATAAAAATCTTATAGTACGTTAAGGTAAGCTTCGAATATTTTTTGTTTCTATTAAAAATAATATCCATATACTGATTTTTAATATACAGATTATTTGGAAATATGCTACATTGCTTTTACCGACTATTTTACCAATACATGGTTATTTTTTGTTATTATCACAGATTTTATATCCGTATACGTTTTGTTAATTTTTGGTTTTTGTTGAAAACTTCACAATCGTAGATATCGTCGTAATTTCAATAATACTTACGAGGACACTAATCCCCTTGTTCTATAAAAATAACGGTTGTTTTCAATATACTTGCATTTATAAAAGCTTTTTGAAGAAAAACTAAATTAAATTTTTTATATTTTACGATGTAACATCTAAAATAAATTGAAAAAACCGTTTTTTGGTGAAAAAAAAAAGATTCTACGAAATAGAGAAATTATTATGAGAGCCGATGCGGCGCTAAAAAAGTGTACGCGTTCGAAATTTTTAATTTTCGTTATATAACCAAAAAATATAGTGAACCATGTCTGGTTTTATTTGAATCATAGTTAAGAATGTTCAATACAGGACTACTAAAAATATTCGGATAATATAATTAAAAATAAAAGATATACAGATGTAATTATATTCGAAATAGCCGCAGCGGCACACAAAAGTGGTTAAGGGTTAATAATGATGTTTGTCTATATTTAACCGAAAATATTTTAAATATTTGCAAAATTAATGGCTATTAACTAAATGGTTCATTTTATTCCAAATTGAATAAAACTCAACAAAACAGTTTAGTCTTAAAAGTATAAATAATGAATTTTTCTTCCATTTTTAGTAATCAAAGCATGATGTGGTAATTTTGATCCAAAATGTATGTACTAAGGGCATCCCAACTAATTTGCATGTCAATATCGACCTCATCATAAAACTTTATCAATTTATCGGAACTTCACTGTTGATGCCAAACTAATTCGAAACTGTAGGTTATTAAGCCAATCCTTTGTTGTTTGGAATAAGGATTCCTTAATTGAAATGTTGTGTTTAAAAGACATCTGATTTTGAAAGACGATATATTGTGCTTTATTCTGTTCAGATCGTATAATGCCTTCTCTCTTTCAAACCAATTTAACAATACACATAGTGAAAGTTTCATTCTAATAATTCGTCATCATTGTATACCTCAACTACAAATTAATATTTCACTGTGTGCCCTTAAATTGTTTAATGCTATCAGATGAACTAACTTAGAGTCTTATAGTTCAAATGGCAGCCTCTGTGTACCAACAAAAATATTTTTTATTAATTTTTTTCATCCATAAACTTCCCAGAGATTATTAAGGTAATCTTAAGAAAAATTACCACATGATTTTCGAAATTAGGCGCCTCGAGTAGAACAAATGATGTAAATACAGATAAAAATAGTTGATACTGAATAATACGTATGCTGTAATTCTTGACTTCCTGTAGTTTTAAACTATCCCATTTCAAGCTCAACGTATGAAAATAAACAATTTTCGAGAAAATCGAAGTAATAAAACGGCTAGGAAAATAAAATGTTGAGGTGAGAACATAATATCATACACTACAACATACAACAGGTTCTCAAATTAATATCATTGTGATATGATATTCCGTTTTGACGATAAACAATTTTTATCCACATATAAAACTTTAAGAAATTTAAACTTCTCAACCCAACTCAAAATTAAAGATGTGCTACGAGTGTTACTGAACAATAGGCAATTTAAGAACGTTTTGTGCTTATTACATAATCATTGTTTCGATGGCATGACAGTATCTTTAAAATAAAATACAAATTTCACCCGACGCAACAAAAATTGTCAGAGGCTTTAAACCTGACGGAGGCTTTCAATATTATTTTAGCCCTACCACAAATGAAGGATAATGACATGGGCAAGGTATAATAATGGAATTAGCTTCAATATTTTGATAAAACGCCTGATAATTACTGATATTCATACTTATTTAACTAAAAATTGAAGAGAAAATCATATTTTGTCCTTTTTAGTATACAAATATTTTTATCATTTTTATTCAATTTAGCATAAAAATCTGAACAAATTATTTAGCTTTAAAAATATAAATTTGAATGTTTTTCAGTACAGGAATCATTTAAAATTTAAAATTGTACGTTTAAAATTGTATCTTTTATATTACTTTTGGGAGGAAGTAAGGGATAGCACTCTTTTTGGAAAAACTATTTTGATTTAGTTTAAGTTATTTCGACTTAAAAATTTAGTTACCAGTTGCTGATTGTTTTAAAATGGTTCTGCTGTGTATTAAGCGGTAAGTTTTAGTTCCAACACAATTTATGTGGTTTTATAATTATAATAATGATTATAATAAGCAACACTAATTTTTAAATATTTATTTTCTCTCAACAGAAACACACACAGATACATTTATAGCGAGCTTTAGGCCAGAAACTAGTTAGATGGAACTAAACCACGGAGTAGTAACATGGAGTATGTTATTTTGCCCAACATTTAGCAACATGCTAGGAAATTCATGGACCCGAAGTTTATTAAATGCGGAATGCGGATAATATATAATCATCGTAGTTTTCAGAAACAATTGTACCAATATTTTTAATAAAAAACTATGTTTTATTATCATAATTTCTACTCTTTTTTAACTGAAATTTCATTTAGAAAAACATTGAATTTGATTTGTAAAAAGAATAAAATTCTTCCCTGAATTGTATAAAATATGGTAATGGTTAGTATTTATTTTAACCTTTTAATTAGATAAATATTATTCTTTGTGACTCATTTTTTATACGCCATAAAGAGTAAATTTAGTCATTTTCAAAGAGCAAATTATATTTTATATTTGAGTGATTTTAACACTCGGCCAAAGAATAAAAATTATCATTGTCCGATAGATGAATTTTAATCTTTTGAACAAAAATAAAATTTGTTAAAATTAGGACAAAATTATTTTAATTTTGAAAGTATAAATTTTATTTATTTGGAAAGTATAATTTTATTCCTTAGAAAAGGATGGACGTATAGTTATTCCGCAGAAGGATAGGAAAAGGATGGGTTTCATGTTTCATCCTTTCATTTTTAACCGTGTAACAATATTTATACTTACCTGGTGTAGAGCTTTCCATGATCTAGAAACACCATGGATAAAAAAAGAAAGCCCAATTTCTGTGATGAGGAACTTAATTTATTATTACAAATTTTAGAGAAACGACGAGAACTAATAAACTGTAATTATTGCATTTTGCATGCTGTGTGTTAAAAAATAATTTGGTTATTCCTCGATTTTCAGATGATTTTGAGTTGTACGACGAGGCATTAATAAATGCATGGAACGAAGTCGCAGAGGAATACTCTGCCACTTCAATCGTAGGCAGAACTGGTGAGGAATTACAGAGTAAATTTAAGGACTTAAAATGTAGGATAAACAAGGAATTGGCGCAAATTAATGCTGATCGCAAGCAGCTGATCGACTAGTGGGGTCCTCCAAAAAATTAAAAGATTACGAGGAAATAATTATTAATGTTGCTGGCCAAAATGCAAATGAAAGAATTTACAACTTATTGTGATTCGTTTAATAATGTACGAATTGGATGCGAAGAAAATAATTTTACAATTTTAATACATCAATTTCATTTTAGGAACCCTTAACTAGAGAGCAAAACCAATCGAATGCACAAATTACAGTTGATACGTTAATTGGGCCATCTTCACCCGACATCTGTGTTGACGAGTTGTTCGTTCCACCATCACTGCAACGTGCCGGTACCAGATGCAAATCCGACTACGAATTTGGTGGGACAGGATGGTGGAAGTTGAAATTAAAGAAATTGTTAATCAAAGAGGCTGCAAAATATCTGGTCCAGTGCAGATTGCTAATGAATTTAACGAGTTCTTTACTAGTGTTGGTGATGCTAATGCTGCCAGTCTCCTCTTGGATGATGACAAAAATAGATTAATATGTCAATATTACCAATCTATAGATAGTTGCGTTTTTTCGGAAATTTCATCTGAAGAAGTGTATTTTACAATTCTTTCGCTAAAAAATAATTCAACTCCTGGTTTGGATGGGATTTCAAATAATGTTGTTAAAAAAATGTCCTGGTTCTTAGTTGATGTCTTATCTTTTATTTTCAATTTAAGCTTGGTAACTGGAATTTTTCCTACGTCGTTAAAGCGAGCCTTAGTTGTTCCGATCTTTAAAAATAATGATAAAACTAGTATGAACAACTATAGACCAATCTCTCTACTTTCGGCCTTCTCGAAAATATTTGAAAAAGCCATAAAAAGTAGAATCGTTTTCTTTCTAGAAAAAAGAGACTTTTTCTCTCCCGACCAATATGGTTTTAGGAAAAATAAAAATACTGAACAAGCTATCGTGTCTTTCCTAGAACAAGTAACTGAACATATTGATAAAGGGTCCAAGGTATCTTCTCTATTTATAGACTTAACAAAGGCTTTTGACAGAGTTCAACATAGCACATTGTTAAAAAAGCTATATTGTTGTGGATTCAGAGGGATAACCCGGGATTGGTTGTCCTCGTATTTGAATGGGCGAACGCAATTGGTTAGAGTAAATGGACAATTAAGTAAAGAGTTACCGATAAATGTGGGAGTCCCACAGGGTTCTGTCTTAGGACCTTTATTATTTTTAGTGTATGTAAACGGTATCTTTCGACAACAATTTCGAGGGTCTCCAACTGCTTTTGCTGACGATTTCTCGTTTACATATGCTAGTCCAAGTTATCAAGATAATATCATGCTCATAGATCATGATTTAAAAAGTTTGTCTATTTGGTTGGAAGCACATAATTTTGTTTTGAGTCACAAAACGAAATTATTACATTTTAGGGATACCTCATCGTTGTATCTTGAGACAACGTATCATACTTTCAAATGCAGCAGAAGCAATAACACGCAATGCCCTCCTAATGACTGCTTCTTAGTGAACACTGTTGATGAATTTCGATATCTAGGTATTATTATTGATCGAGATTTAAATTGGAAAGCGCACACACAAGGGCTGAAAACTAGACTGTCATTGGTCTCCAGAAAAATGTATGTCTTACGGCTATTTTGTCCACAATATTTACTTAGGACGATTTACTTTGCATTAGCGGATTCAATACTGCAATATGGTTTATCATGTTGGGGTAGTGCTTGCAATGCTACACTACGTCCTATCTACGTGCGACAAAAGCAGTTAATCAGAATAATGTGCTTTAAACCATCCTTTTCGCCTTCGTGGCCATTATTTGAAAATCTCAGCATACTTCCTCTACGTCACATATTCGTCTTCAAGGTACTTAGAATATTCTATGTTAAAAGTGGGAATAATTTTGTGACTCATGCAGGGTATAATCTCAGATCAAATCATACCTTCTTGAAACATATTCCTAAGTTTAGATTAGAACTAAGGAGAAACTTTATTAATATCATTGCACCAATCATTTTTAACAATTTACCGTTGGATATTCGTAAGTGCGGCAACTTCTCTAGTTTTTCAATATACCTTAAAGAATGGCTTCATCAAACTAAAAATATTGACCATCTTTTTGAACTATTGGTTTAAAATATTATTGTTTTTGTTTTTGAATGGTTTTAAAATTATATATGCTAAAATTAAATGGTGTAGTTTAAGAGGTTTTAATATATTCATGTGTAGTAATTAAGATGTAGTTATAATTTTATTATACAATTTTTGTTTCTCTTAAATTTAACTGTAAATTAATTTGATTTTAAATTGATTTTCATTTTGTAAATAGAATTCTAATATTTTTTTTTTGTAGCTTAGAATCAGGTGATCTATTTGATCCAATGGTCCTCTTATCTTACCTTCTTAATCTTGTTAGTTTTAATAATGTTTTACACACAATGTATTTTATTTATAATGATTAAGCTGGTAATGAAATAAAATAAAAAAAAAAAAAAGTGCCTAGGATGGTGAAATAATGAAAGATTTTAATGAAAGAATGAAAGATTTTAATGAATGAAAGAAAAATTACTGGTTTCTAAGGCAAAACTTAAAGCAATGGTAAGACAAAAATATTTGTTAGCCGAGATTTTAAAAAATACGAATTCAAATAAAACGGAGCTACATTCTGCTGCATATGCTGGGTTATATGGCCGATCTCTCAGTTCAAGTACTTATTCAGTCTCCTGGTCCATGTTGTGATTCTTTCAGGAGCATCGAATACTTAGATCCATAATCTTTTGATTTGCAATACGCAAAACCATCGCTTTATTATCCTATATGTATCCTATATGTATAATATAATTACATGAAACATATTCTTTTCTGCATATTGCAGAAACAAGGAGAAAAGAAAGAAAAAAGATCGTAGATGGTGGGTCCGTCCAATTTTATTAGAGCAAAATCGTAGCTCGCATGGAGCCCAAATGTTATTAAATGAGATGCGACTAAACGATGAAGAATTATTTTTTAGTTTTACTTAAATGTGTCCAGCCACTTTCGATAAATTATTATATTATTTCGGCCCACAAATAACAAAGTCGAATATAATAAGAACTTCGATTCCTCCTTCGACAAAATTAAGTAAATATAAATGGGTATTTAGAAATCATTCAAAACATACACTAAATTATTTTTCATTCGCTAATAGATATCTTGCCAGCGGAGACCGTCAATCAAGAGCTCGACGAGTAATTGAAAATATTTTCGGCATACTTGTTTGTAAGTAGATGGAGAATATTAAAAAATTCTCTAGCCGTTAGTATCGATAACGCAGATAAAGTTGTGCTGGCTAGTGTTTGCCTACATAATTTTTGTCTGATGGAGGAGGAATCGGTAAAGCCGCACCAGAAAGGTATTTGATATCGTCTACAACAGACAAAGAGCCTTACCACCGACTCCGCCGGCGTTCGTTGCTGGTTCGCTATTATATCGCAAAGCGAAAATTTGATCGCTTCAAGCGTAAATTTAAACAATTTAGTTTAACGCGTAGTATTTTATGGCAAACAAATAGCGAAAATATTTTTTGTGATGTAAAGATGTAAGTATTTCCGATATTTCCTCCAACAAATATTTAAGCGCTTCTTTTGACACTCAAAATATAACTATTTGAAACTAATATAGTTATGTATGTATTTGCACTAAAAATGTAAAATATACGTAAATGTTATTTTACTAACGTTGTTTCTGGAAGATTGGGAGAAGAATTAGCCCTAATTTTCCGATCAAATTCGTCTTCGCTTGAGATTTCCAAAAAATAATGAGCGATTGAATCCATGAAGTGATTAAAATCTTTATATTGATATAATTTAACCACAAACACTACATACTTGACAGATAAATTACAAGTTCAGTGTACGATAGCGTTGCCTTTTTCGTGGTATGATTTCACTAGGCGAAGCGAAAATAAAAAATCGAAAACCTACAAACGCTAGCGAAGTCCGTGGTAAGGCTCCAGGAAAAAAACACTTGAGAGGTCATTGAAGGAAGTTGGCGCACAAATTGTGATAACTAGCCACAAATTGCCATAAATAAATAAATCTATAATTATTGTGAAAAAGGAGGATACAATGGTCGATGCTGGAATAAGACCAATATGTTATTGTTGTGGGATATGGTGAAAACAATATATTGGTTTAGATCTAGACGAATTTTATTTTGTACAGTTTTTTGTACAGTATTGACAACGTAAAAATTGAGAAATTACCACCATATGTTTAACTTTTATCTGTTTTATTTTTAATTTAATTTTAACAATTTTTTCTCGCTTTTATTTTTACTGACAGCAGATTTTTTCCACGGAATAGGGCCATAACAATGATATTCAAAACGCAACTTCGCAAATTTGAATGATTTGATCAGTGTGAATAAACGAGTTCAACAATGGACACACCATTTCAACGAATTGATTCAACAAAAATTTGGTATAAGAATTGAGCATATCGATCGGCATAAATAATTGCAGCACCATAAGTATTTTTCATATTTACACTACAGTTTTTCACGAGTGTGTTTGTTAATAACGAATAAATCATTTTTGTTCCGTTTGCTTTGGATGGTTGCTCACTGCTGGTTAGCCCTCCTCACCATAATATATAATATTTCTCCACTGGGAAAATTTTATGCAATTTTTGTATTTTAATTTCTCGAACACAAACAACAATTCTCTATCTATAGTCTTAGTCCAAACGGATAACAGAAGTACAAAAACAAATTCTAGAACCTAGAACACAGATTACAAATAAAAAAGGAATCTTGGCAATAAAATTGAATTTAAACTTAAATAAAATTTATAAAAATGAAAATTTATAATTCAATTTAAAATTTTCACAACTTGGCCACAACAGACGAAACCATAGGAAAATATATAACAAAAATTTTTTTTTAGAAGCGATAGTGTTGTTTTGTTCGTGTGCCCGACACAAACAAATGTCTCAAATCTGAAGAAATTATGCATTTTCATTTGAATATGGAACTTTGTACACTAGATAGTGTCTCAGCCACTGTGCTTTGAAATAATCAATTTTCTTATATATAAAATATTTCTTTTGACACAATAATACTGTGTCGAGAACGTAATCATTAAAAATACAATATCTTTTTATGTTGTATCTATATACTTGAGGAGAACGAGTGTGCTGCAAAACCACCCCCGAAACGAATACAAAATCAAATCTGTGTACATGAATAGGGCGTACCATAAACTTCTAAAAATCTCTAATTTAACGTAACACCGAACGTACCATACTTACACCAGCAGCAAAAAAAAAATTACATTTCAATTAAGATTGTGTATACAGTAGCATAAATAATGTTGCTTTCACCACCAAAGACAGATTTTTTTGTTGGTTCTAGTTCTATTCCACAATTGGATGCGGAAATAGAAGAAGTACAAAAAAAAAATATTTTTCCACCACAAAGATTTTCGCAAACAAATATTCCAGACAAAATACTGTGTATGTTTCCCTATTTCCATTTTTCAAAAAAAAAAAAAAAAAAAAAAATGTAAGTACTCCACAAATTTGTCATACCATAAGCCACCCACTTGGTTATTTCTTAAAATTGCTACATTTTTTTTGCAGTCTTATTTTGCAAATAAATTTTGCTTTTATGTTATAAGAATCACATTTTTTTTTATCTTCTAGGGTACATGAAGAAATGCAAATATTTTATCATGAGTTGTGTGCATAGACGACATTACATACAAGAATATTGTATAAATTGGTGTGACGACGTATCGTTAAAACTCATATGTGCAGAGATTGTGACCAAAGTAATTGAAAATGTGGTAAATTAAATTGGTTTTCAATTTGAAGATTTATGCAATTATATGCCATCAACTTGAGACCTTTTCAATTTTACAATTTATTGATATTTCAATGTATATGTAGCCACAATACTAATGAAATATTTATTGTTTCCAGTTTTGATGCTTTGGTAATTTGTAATGCTTTGTTTATTATGTTTAAATCAAAAAGTTTTCTAACTAAAAAAGGTCATCATAAGCGGCGTGAAGTAGTATCCTCTCAAGTACAAAAAAATTGCGCCGAAATACTATTTATCCTCTGGAAGTTACGGAACTGATTGCATAAAGAAAAGGTGAAATTTTGTAATCGGATCTTGATTGCATGCGAATGCGGCAACATATTGCACCAATTTAAACGCAGCTCCACTCAGGATTTCCATATCAATGGAAAATGAGCAAAACATTAAGAATCCGCGACAACAAATTTTTCCCAATAAAAAAAAGTAAGGCAAAAGGGATTTTTGCCAAATGATCGAAGTCGTTTTATTGTGGAAATTCCGGTTCAAAATGTTTATAGGTAATAAGAATGATACGTTGAGCAAGAAACTAACGGTAGGTTGCATGTGGAAAGCTCAGTTATTGGGAATTTCGCATTTTGAAATCCAGTCACATTTTGTAATCGGATCTTGATTGCATGCAAATGCGATAACATATTGCACCAATTTAAACGCAGCTCCACTCAGAATTTCCATATTAATGGAAAATGAGCAAAATATTAAGAATCCGCGACAACAAATTTTTCCCAATAAAAAAAAGTAAGGCAAAAGGGATTTTTGCCAAATGATCGAAGTCGTTTTATTGTGGAAATTCCGGTTCAAAATGTTTATAGGTAATGAGAATGATACGTTGAGCAAGAAACTAACGGTAGGTTGCATGTGGAAAGCTCAGTTATTGGGAATTTCGCATTTTGAAATCCAGTCACATTTTGTAATCGGATCTTGATTGCATGCAAATGCGGCAACATATTGCACCAATTTAAACGCAGCTCCACTCAGGATTTCCATATCAATGGAAAATGAGCAAAACATTAAGAATCCGCGACAACAAATTTTTCCCAATAAAAAAAAGTAAGGCAAAAGGGATTTTTGCCAAATGATCGAAGTCGTTTTATTGTGGAAATTCCGGTTCAAAATGTTTATAGGTAATGAGAATGATACGTTGAGCAAGAAACTAACGGTAGGTTGCATGTGGAAAGCTCAGTTATTGGGAATTTCGCATTTTGAAATCCAGTCACATTTTGTAATCGGATCTTGATTGCATGCAAATGCGATAACATATTGCACCAATTTAAACGCAGCTCCACTCAGAATTTCCATATTAATGGAAAATGAGCAAAATATTAAGAATCCGCGACAACAAATTTTTCCCAATAAAAAAAAGTAAGGCAAAAGGGATTTTTGCCAAATGATCGAAGTCGTTTTATTGTGGAAATTCCGGTTCAAAATGTTTATAGGTAATGAGAATGATACGTTGAGCAAGAAACTAACGGTAGGTTGCATGTGGAAAGCTCAGTTATTGGGAATTTCGCATTTTGAAATCCAGTCACATTTTGTAATCGGATCTTGATTGCATGCAAATGCGATAACATATTGCACCAATTTAAACGCAGCTCCACTCAGAATTTCCATATTAATGGAAAATGAGCAAAATATTAAGAATCCGCGACAACAAATTTTTCCCAATAAAAAAAAGTAAGGCAAAAGGGATTTTTGCCAAATGATCGAAGTCGTTTTATTGTGGAAATTCCGGTTCAAAATGTTTATAGGTAATGAGAATGATACGTTGAGCAAGAAACTAACGGTAGGTTGCATGTGGAAAGCTCAGTTATTGGGAATTTCGCATTTTGAAATCCAGTCACATTTTGTAATCGGATCTTGATTGCATGCAAATGCGGCAACATATTGCACCAATTTAAACGCAGCTCCACTCAGAATTTCCATATTAATGGAAAATGAGCAAAATATTAAGAATCCGCGACAACAAATTTTTCCCAATAAAAAAAAGTAAGGCTAACCATCAGGGATTTTTGCCAAATGATCGAAGTCGTTTTATTGTGGAAATTCCGGTTCAAAATGTTTATAGGTAATGAGAATAATACGTTGAGCAAGAAACTAACGGTAGGTTGCATGTGGAAAGCTCAGTTATTGGGAATTTCGCATTTTGAAATCCAGTCACATTTTGTAATCGGATCTTGATTGCATGCAAATGCGGCAACATATTGCACCAATTTAAACGCAGCTCCACTCAGAATTTCCATATTAATGGAAAATGAGCAAAACATTAAGAATCCGCGACAACAAATTTTTCCCAATAAAAAAAAGTAAGGCTAACCATCAGGGATTTTTGCCAAATGATCGAAGTCGTTTTATTGTGGAAATTCCGGTTCAAAATGTTTATAGGTAATGAGAATAATACGTTGAGCAAGAAACTAACGGTAGGTTGCATGTGGAAAGCTCAGTTATTGGGAATTTCGCATTTTGAAATCCAGTCACATTTTGTAATCGGATCTTGATTGCATGCAAATGCGGCAACATATTGCACCAATTTAAACGCAGCTCCACTCAGAATTTCCATATTAATGGAAAATGAGCAAAACATTAAGAATCCGCGACAACAAATTTTTCCCGATAAAAAAAAGTAAGGCTAACCATCAGGGATTTTTGCCAAATGATCGAAGTCGTTTTATTGTGGAAATTCCGGTTCAAAATGTTTATAGGTAATGAGAATGATACGTTGAGCAAGAAACTAACGGTAGGTTGCATGTGGAAAGCTCAGTTATTGGGAATTTCGCATTTTGAAATCCAGTCACATTTTGTAATCGGATCTTGATTGCATGCAAATGCGGCAACATATTGCACCAATTTAAACGCAGCTCCACTCAGAATTTCCATATTAATGGAAAATGAGCGAAACATTAAGAATCCGCGACAACAAATTTTTCCCGATAAAAAAAAGTAGGGCTAACCATCAGGGATTTTTGCCAAATAATCGAAGTCATTTTATTGTGGAAATTCCGGTTCCAAATGATTACAGGTAATGTAAATGATACGTTGAGCAAAAAACTAACGGTAGGTTACATGTGGAAAGCTCAGTTATTGGGAATTTTGTATTTTGAAATTCAGTCACATTTTGTAATCGGATCTTGATATGAGTACAGATATGAGCGTCTCCAAGTTTTATTATACAAAGTTTCCATCGAGAACGGGTGGCTTTCCATTTTTCAATCTAATAATATCTTCATCAATAATTTCTACTGTGGCGGATTTAGCAGGTTTGAAAGATTTTTGCCATACTGAGAGAACATCAGCCACGTTTTTTCTCAGCTCTCTATTTCCGTTTTTAATGGCTCTACTTCTTGGGTGGAAGTCTTTATTGAGATTCCTGGCGTAATCAAAACTGTCCTTTGAATTTCCTAGTTCCGCTTGGAAGCTGATATTTTCATATGATCCTACTTCTTTTTTCGAACGTATTTAGTTGAGCTTTCCTAGTGCGGAGATATTCCACTAGAGTGTTTCTAGTGTTGCGGGCCAATCATTTTTCACGGAACTTTTCTGTATTTTCGAAGGCCAGACGGCATTGATCATCGAACCAGTTATTGCGGGACCTCGAAGATTTTCTTCCGATGGTATTTTGCGCCGCAGTGGGTATGGCTGACTGTATAGCATACCACTTCTCCTGGATGTTAAAGGAGCTTTTAAGTTGTGCCAGTTAATGACAGCTGATTGGTTACCCCGCAGTGACGCTTGGTCTCTTAAAGCGTCGACATTCGAACGGTCTTTGATGCTTGTCTTTTGAACCTAGATGACAGTTTGCACTTATATTTGAATATGAATAGCACATGATCACTGTCCATGTCTGCAAGCGAGGGTTGGTATTGTACCAAGCGACCCGCTATATATATTCAAGTTAGGACTGGATGTCTTAAGGGTTTCACCAGACAAAGCTTTATAAATAAAAATATGGAACGTGCTTAACCTCTTAAAATCCGAAGATCTCCAGAATCTTTCGAACCAAGCGAAGAGTCACACATTAGACGTACTTGCATCAATGCAAAAATCGGTGGGAGTGCAGAAAACTCATCGCACATCTATCTTAATGGACTGCACCTAACTAGTAACAACAAATGCATCGAGATTTCGGTGCAAACAATGCAACAAAAAGCACCACAGCATGATTCACGAAAACCTCACAAAGATGAAAGAGACTACACATCCTGAAACTTAATGCGGCGAAAGAGAAAAAAAGGTACTAAGCACCAACACCAAATTAGGAAGTTCACTTCTGAAGTCTGGTTCACAAGGCTCTTTCATATCTGAAATCTGTGCGTAAAGATTGCAGTTAAAAAGAAAAAGCTCCAAGATTGCCATCACGGGTATTGATGAGGTAGAAAGTGAATAAACTAAGGAAGCAGTGATTCTAGAAATCACACCATGGAACAATAAAGAACCCTGTCTACATATCAAAGTCTACGTTTTTCCGAAGTTAACCGCAAGACAGCAGTCATTCGATCGATTATTTAGAGTGTCGATCAGTATGAGTAAGCAGATCCACGAAGAAAGTTTTGGGAAATCGAGAACGTTGAAAATACACTACCCAGTCTAGATGATGAAGAAAGGTTTTGCGAAAACCATTTCAACGACAACACTGTAGTATACACGTCTGGTCAATTTAAGGAACGTTTTCCCTTTAAACTCTCACCATCAGGTTTAGGAGATTCATTTCGAACAGCAGCCAAACGAATGCAGGCAATGTAGAGACGATTCAAAAAAGGTGAAGAATTTGAAAAAATGTATCATTGACCTGGCAATAATGTGCAACTCAATTGAAATTCAAGTACGTTTTTCCACATAAGAGAATCCACAAAGTAATGATTCGCCCTGACATGTAGTGTTCATGATTATAAGCGGAATTTCCCGTGCTCGTCTACACTATGCTGCCTGATTCATTTGAGTTGTTTGAGAGCACCGTGAGGAGGTATGGTATGATTATAAGACTTGGCTCTCCTTTATTTTAATGACCTTAAAACATTGAAATCTATCATTCAATAAAGTTGAATAATAAAATACAAATGGTATTGATTCTATAAGATAGATTCGAATTTTATTCGATTTTCGCCGCGCTAGTGTGAGACTCACATTAAAACCAACTTAACAATACAAAACCATATGGTTTATCACACCACAATTGTCCACATAAATTACCAAACCGATTTCGTACAAACCAATAAACAACTTACAACACAGAAATACGCATAACAAATACAAAAAAAGCACAAATTCGAAGCCTTAAATAAAAATCCGCAATAAAAATGTCTAGGAGCAAAACGAAAAAAAAAAAAAAAATATCGTTATAATTAACACTAATAAATCTAATTTTTATTGTTCTAATTTTCTTTGTCATTTAAATTATATTACGTTAACGAGAAAGAAATTTGTGAATCCATTAAAACTCTACAATGTATCAAAATTAATCTGCCATTTTTTCCTGTGTGCTTTGTTATCGTTAAAAGACGAATATAAAAATTTTAAGCTCTTCAAAATTATTTTTACTGCTTTTTATAACACAAGGCAAAAATCTTAATATAGTTTAGAAATTTAATTATAAAAACAAAAAAAAAATAAATCTAATTTAGACTTAATTATAAAACTTCAACAATCAAAGTTTTCACTTCAATATTTTATTTAGATTCCTAATACTTCAGAATTTAATTTTTTTTTATACTTGTTTTGTGTTCACCCCCAATAATAATAATAATTATCATCATCATAATACCAATGAAAGCTCCTCTCTCTTCAGTTTCACAATAAAAAAAAATTAAGCTATTAAAGTCAGAAATAAAAAAAAAATGTCTCAACAACAATAAAAAACACCAAACCAGCACAAAGTAAACAAATTTAATTATTCACATCCATCTTTGTTCTTAAAGATTTATACCAAAAAAAAATTATATCTCTTTTCATTAACTTAAAAATTATTTATGTTCATAAATAATCCAATTCATCAAAAATTTATGATATTTCTATTACATAACTCAATATTATGTTTACAACATTAAAATTGTTATGTATACTGAAATGTCTCGAGGGATGATTTGCTCATTCATATTTAAGGTGTCCTATGTTATCTTTATGAGTACAGAATTATTTATTTTGACGGTTAGTTCAACTTTAATGTTTAATGTGCACCTGAAATGTTTTTAAAGGTAGGGCCGCGCTTCTAATAGACTGTACTACCCAAAAACTATAATTTTATAATAAAACCCAGATGTTTGTATCATCCTTATATATTTCATTGTGGGTTCGAAATATCTTCGTGGAGCAAAACCATTAATCCAAATTTTACATTTCACTTTCATTACGCAATTCTTTACAATTTTACATATCTGAAAAATACTTTTTGAATTATCTCTTCTAGAACTAGTGAAATATTTCTCTATTATATCAAGACCCTTGGTCTAGGGCAGGTGGTACAGCAGCAGATATACTGACAAATCCACACTCGTCAGAGGCAGGCCCAATAGATTCTGGGGTGGGCCAATCATTGTTTCACCCATTTGGAAAAAGTTCCAAATTACCAAGATCACCACCAAGTTCTTCAACTGAAAATATATTTCAGTATAAGAAAGAAAATGCTGAACTCTGTGAACAACTAAGAGAAATAAAGGAATTTACAACTAAATTGAAAAAGATGCTGAAGCTGTTATTCATCTACTGCGTAGAACGTTTCAACGTGTTTTCTATCAAACCAATTTCATTTGTAGGACAAATACAAAGGCAATATGGCTGAAGATATTTTGCATCGGGTGCGTACAAAAACAGCGAATCAAGAACTTGAAATTAATGCTGAGATGCACAACGAGGTGTTGATTTCTATAGAGAATTTGTGTCTGATGATGTGTGGCAAGATGTTGCACGAGTTAGGGATGCCAGCGCCGAATCGTTCCATGCACGATGTAATCAATCGAGCATTTGAACGAGAGCGGCAATACGATCGAAATGCTTTGAGTCAATCAGTACGGACAAAAGTCAAGCTTTTGAATCAGCAGCAGAAAACCGCGTACAACACATCGATGATAGCAGCAAACAACGGCTACGGAGGAATCTTCTTCCTCCAGATAAACAGAAACGAATTATGTTATACTCAATAAATAAGTGTACAATTCTTACTAAATAACTTTTTATTGGATTGTCGTCCGTGCGATCTGTGCATTCGAATCGACAAAAAAAATTATGTACATCCGAATATTGACTCAACCGAATTTACACATTTAAATGTGCATGCATTTATTTCGCATTTTTACAGAATGTAAATATTAATTATAATCATAAACGCACATTATAAACTGTGTAATTTTGCAGCTCATCAAAGTTACAGCAGCAAGATGGTGGATGCGGCGTTGATGCAATGCCCGAAAAAAAATTGACCAAATGCTGATGGTTATTGGATTTTTTTTTGTATTACGCTCGTACTAAAAAGCGGCTTTTTTACTTTATATTTTTTTTTATCTTTTATTTTATTTTATTTTACAAATATTTAATTTTGTAATCACAAATGTAATACGTTTTATGTACTTATCGATATGACTTGTTGCTTTCTAATAATTTCTTCGTAGAGACAGCTTGATGTTTTTTCTTTTTTTTCACATGTATCACTTGCGGTCGATATTCAAATTAAAAAAGATAGTGCTGAAAGCTACCTTACCAATTTTGTTTAATAATTTCAACAACAGATGGCATTAACTCTAATTTTTAGTGTCGATAAAGAAACTAAATAGAAGTCAAAGTCATTAGATGTCAACAAGTTTTTTTCTGTATACAAAATAAATTATATACTGTTAAAGTTAGCCGAAAGTTTCCGGCCGAAAGATGGTAATGCAGATAGGTATTTGCTATCCCAGCTGAAAGATCTCAAGGTTTTGCCACTCAGAATCTACCTATGATCATGAACTATCGAATCAGCATAGTCAGATTGCTGTCTATATGCCAAAATCACGAATGACAGATAATTTTATCGTTAAAAAATCGGGAAAATCAAAATTTCACCCCTATAACCCACCCCAACCATATTCTCAGAATCTACCTATGATAATGAGCTACCGAATCGGCATAGTCAAATTGGCGTCTATATGCCAAAATCACGAATGACGAACGATTTTATCGATTAAAAGTGAGGAGAATCAAAATTGCACCCCTATAACCCTATCAGACCCACCCCAACCCTATACTCAGAATCTACCTATGGTCATAGGCTATCGAATCAGAATAGTCAGATTGGTGTCTATATGCCAAAATCACGAATGACAATTTTATATGCCAAAATCTCAAATGACGAACGATTTTATCGACGAAAAATGAGAAAGTCAAAATTTCACCCCTATAACCCCATCAGACTTACCCAACTTTATACTCAGAATCTACCTATGGTCATGGGCTATCGAATCGGCATAACTAGATTGGTGTCTATATGCCAAAATCACGAATGACGATCGATTTTATTGTTGATAAATGGAGAAAATCAAAATTTCACCCCTATAACCTCATCAGACCCACCCCAATCCTATACTCAGAATCTACTTATAGTCATGGGCTATCGAATCGACATAGTCAGATTGGTGTCTATTTGCAAAAATCTCGAATGACAATCGATTTTATCGTTGACAAATGGGAAAAATCAAAATTTCACCCCTATAACCCCATCAGACCCACCCCAACCATATACTTAGAATCTACCTATAGTCATAGGCTATCGAATCAGCATAGCCAGATTGGTGTCTATATGCCAAAATCACGAATGACAATTTTATATTTATATGACGAACGATTTTATCGACGAAAAATGCGAAAATCAAAATTTCACCCCTATAACCCCATCAGACTACCCCTAACCTATACATACTCAGAATCTACCTATAGTAATGGGGGTTTGAACCGGAAGGGAAGAAACAATCTTTCACAATTGATATGAAACAATAAATTAATATCGGTTAAATTGAAGATATTAATATTTGTTTGTTATAATATATGTTTTCACCTGATTTTGTAGGTTAGTCACTTTCGGCTGGGATACTTCAATTTAATATATAATTTGTTTAACTTTCGGCTGAACTTGTCAAGAGACTATCTGCATTATCGATTTTTCACTTTCGGCTAACTTTAACAAGGTAACACACCTTTAACAAGGTAAAACACTTGCACGTTGGTGCAAGACGAGCTTGAGAATTTGGTCTCTTCTGATGAAAAATGTTTTACGGTTCAGCAATATGTAAACAAATAACACGAACGTATTTGGTAAGAGTGCAAATCAAAAGACAATTTATATAGACCAGCGAATTGCTCTGCGAAAGCAAGCGCATGTCACAGGACACTCACTACTCGTTTTCATTGAATAGGACGGAGTACGAGCAAAAGAGCAAGAAGTGGTTCGGCATTGCTAATAAAATAAAATATAAAACACCATTTAGAACCAAATATCGAAGAAGAAACAATGAAAGTCACTACCGTAAGGATCCAAATTAAACACAGACAGATAACTTGAAAAGGGAGTGAACCTGTAAAAAAACACCTTTTCTGTTAGCGCGAAATGTTTTTTATTTTATTAAATTTAGATTGCGTGTTCCGTTTAAAATTAATTTTGTTTGAATTGGTTTCGAATATTTTCTGGGACTTCCGTGCGGCGTTCGTGATCCTGTCCTTGATTTAGGTCATCAGGCAGAAGTCCTTATTGATTTTATATACAAAAAATATTTATACTACGAACTCTTTAACCCATTCCCGCAAATGACGGCTATAGCCGTCCTGCTTATTATAATTAATAAAAAAAGGAACATCTTTCTTACGAAGTGTACTAATGCATTATTTTGTTAAATATTCAGTAATACATCAAAGAAAAAAAGATGTAACATTCCAGATAACATATCAATTGTTTTTTTTTGTGCGATTTTTCATGATTAGCAATTCGATATATTTCCGCCTACAGAAACAAATGACGGCTATAGCCGTCATATTATGTACGCGCAAATGACGGCTATAGCCGTCATTTGTCTATATATCACCTGTTTCTGTAGGCGGAAATATATAGAAAAAAATGATGTGATGAGCAAATGACGGCTATAGCCGTCGAGAGTTTTCATGGGAAAACTGTGAGAAAATGTGATAATTTTCGCTTCCAAACATATAAATGACGCTCAATTTCATATAGCAGTCATAAACAATTGAAACACAAAAAGTGTGTTTCTGAGCACGGTCGTCAATTAAAAAGTGTGCGGCAATGGGTTAAACGTGTCGAGCAAGTTCAGCCCACTGAAATCTTACCGAAAACAAAGACATGTTTCATATAAATTTTAATGAGGCCTCACTAAAATCTGTGACAACTCATTGGACTATATACGATTAAAGTATGTATGACTAATGATGATGGATTATTACACATTAATTAAATACATTTACATAACCAGTTTTAGAAAATCACTTGGTACTGGGCATATTAATGCAATAAATTAATATTTAGTACAGGAGAACATACTTACTGAAAAATAACTGTCCAGAAAATATTTTACTCTATTTAGTTAATTTTTATATCCTTCAAGTCCATAGTACATATTTCTTACAATTCATTTAAATTTTCAGAAGTTTAGGAGAATTTAAACTATCAAATGTTTATCATTTTTATAGGAATTGAAAACTAATGTGAATCCAATTATTACACATTATTTTATTTAGGTATTAGGTTTTTTTCTGAGTTATGTCTGTTGCTGTTGTAGATTCCAGGTTAGCTCGCACATCTTCAAACTTTCGAGGCTGTCGCTAAGATCGAAATCACCACTTCTAAAATGTTTGTACCAATAATTACAAATTTCATAAGACACAAGGTTGACACCAAGAACACTACAAATTGATTTACGTGCTTTAGAAGCTTTTTTTCATTATTGGAATTCATTTGTATAGAATGCAGTGCCGAATGTGCTGTTTATCAGTTGCCATTGTAAACTCTGCTATTCTGAGAGGTTATGTAACTCGCGATCCTGTAAAAATCACAAAATACCGTGAAAATATTTCTATTTTAAATATAATTTTAAGCTCGAAGAAAAAATCTGTAGAAATTAAGTTATACACCTAATAAATAAAGTGGGTGGCTAAATAAATTTGTGTCCATGATTTAAAGTTACAACTTGAAAATCGAATTGCATTTCTGATGAGGATTATAAAGCGATACCCATTATCCGATATTGAATAGTCTATTTTTGAAATTTTCAAAGAAGTGGTCATTTATTCTAGAGAAATTTGGGGTAGTTTTCATGATAAGGGGTTCTGAAAAATTGCAGTGTACTTTTAATGTGAGCTTGTAAATCAATTGACAACAACGAACAACGAAATATTTAAATATTGTCATTTTAAAACCTTAAGATGATTTTAATTTGGGGTTAGCAGATTAAAAATGGAATTGCACGGATATTGTGTATACTCATAATTCTATATATGTATATACCACAACGGCAATCGAAATATTAATGTTTTTGCAAATTTAGTTAAAATCAAAAACTAGCTTTTATTTTCGACGTCTTAAAATGTTTGCAAAAGCTAGTTGAAACAAACCAAGTCCTACCATGCTTCAGATAATATGGAATAAGGGGAAAACGTTAACAAAAATTTGTATGCTTGACCAATTTTTTGGAGGCAAATCCAAATACATAGTACATTTTCCCAAAGACATCTTTCCGGTGTAAGCTAATTTTCTTCATTTTCTCAAAAATAAAATCATTTATAAAATTATTAGGTATTTTAAAATTATCGAATTTAAATCATGCATCATCTTTAATAGTATACTTAGGGAAAATTTAGTCATGAATGTATTTAATTTGGACAAACCAGTATAGATAGGGATATCAAATATACATAATGTAACCAAACTTTAATACAGTGACTCACAGCTTATTTGATCCAATCGCATTTTAAGAACAAAATTGTAAATATCTCGCGATGTCATATTTGGTTTGAAAAAACTAGACGTAATATGAAAGCTTTATTTACTTTTATTCCAAAACAGCTTTCATATTACATTTAGATTTTTTCAAACAAAATAAGACATCACGAGATATTTACAATTTTGTTCATAAAATGAGACTGGATCAAATAAGCTGTGAGTCACTGTATGTAATATGTATATGTAATTGTTTTCTGCGATCATTAAAAAACTATTTAATTATAATATTTTTCCCTTCGTTCATAAATTTTTGATGTTTCTTATCATCTCCTCCAAATATTCGTTTTTTAAATTATACTTCATGCAGCACACCAAAAAAATCATCGTAGCTACATACTTACATCTAAAATAGATCCTCTTTCTTTTCATGGTCACCACGTGTTTAAATTCTATATATCTAAACAAGAAATCATGATGAAAAGAGAACAAGGTGGAATATTGCGCATGCTAATGTGACGTCACTTGTATCCACGAAACATTTGATTTCGGTTTTTTTTATTATTTTTTTAAATAAATGGATAATAAATGTATTTTTTTTTTTTAAATAAAAAGCTTATTTAAGTTTGATAAGTATAGTTGAAGAAATTTTTTTTGAAAAGATTTAATATTAATTATTGAAACACAATATCAAAATCATTTGAATTATATAAAAATTTGAATCAATAATTTTTTAATATTCATTATTTTCCAAATATCAAAAGTGCGAATATTAGGGACTATTAATTGACCTTAAAGGGACAATAAATTTATTAGATGATTAATGCTTTCTCTCATTCGCTTTAATATATGTACTAGCTTATTAAAATTATATAAGATAGGATACAAAACCATTATGGCATTTAGCATTTATATTTGTAAAGTTGTAATGTGGACTTATACCAAAAATAAAAGTTAAAACTAAAATAATTATTCTTTCATTCATTTCAATTGTTAATTGGTACGCTCACAGTAAATAAATTCGTTTCTTTCAAAACCGCAACTTAATAGATATTTAGACTTAACAATTATTTCATAATAGCTACAGACAGGTACATAATATTTTGTTAGTAAACATATGTATTAACAATTCTATAGTTTTATGTTATATACTCAAATTATTCTACCCCTATTTTGCCGTCATATTGAAAAATATATCTCGACGGATTATTTCCTCAAATATTTCGGTCATAAAATGAAACATAAAGGGTAAATCATAAAAAAGTGTTTAGTAAAACTGTAATTATCAAAATTAAAAAATGTGGTTTAAAAAAAATACGCTTATTGCAGATTTATTTAAATAATTAATCGAAAAATCGACAAATTCAATGTAAATTTCCGTTTTATTGGATACAAGTGACGTAATGCGCACAAAGAGACGAAAATGAAACATGGGAATATTTCACCTCTTTACATGTTTGTTCATCATGGTACATATGTATATACGAGTATGTATATACATAATACGTGCGTTTTAGTTTCATTTCATTCTGTTTTATTAAAATATAAATCATACATATATATTAGAATAAGAGAAAGGATACTTTCAAAATAAAATAAAAAATAAGTTGAATTTGTTATTTTTCCGTTTGTTTCTTTTTTACTGTATACACAAATATAAAATTTTTTATTTGTCGCGCGCGTATTGAAAAAATATATTGAGCGAGAAATATGTATTGCGCTCATATGTAGACCAAAATAAGGTTTGAGTTTTAACTAACATTTCTACTAACAGCCGCTAGAAATATTTTTCCATTTGTAACGACATCGAGATTTGATTTAAACATAAATTTTCCATTGGTTTAGAAGTCTGATTGTTCTTGTCTGTGCTTTTATGTAGCAAGAGGTATATCCCAGAACTACATTCACATTGAAGACAGTAATTCATGGATTCGTTGAATTATGACATTGAACTGTGACCTGAAACTACTAAAAAAATGGTTCTATGTTCATTTCATGGTTCTTAGCTGCAAGTCTAAAATTATGAACTTCAATTTGAGTAGTCCTGTCACTATTTCTGGTTCAGTGACTTATCACTAATTGTCGTGCAATGATTCTAATTGCAACAATTTCTGTGTACCCATTGAAGCAGTTAGTTTGTTCAAATATTTAGGTTAAAACAAAAGCTCTGTCGTGCTTTAAGATCATTTTTCCAGTTGCGTAATATCCGCAGCTCCGAATTCTTAAAATGTCTCTATTACGCATTGATCGATTCTCATCTTCAGTACAGGTTAACATGTTGGGGTGGATTTATTGGTCAAACATCAAACCAATATTGACCAATATAAGAACTACACCATCTCTCTCTTTGTTTTTAAGTTATAAAATATTACCATTGCGATATCTATATATATATTTAAAGTTTTAAAAATGTATTATTTAATAAGCGGGAATCGTTTAATAAATATATGTACATATATAGTGAACTATAATTGTTTCGTAATTGAAATATAATTAGTATTCCGCAACCATTTAAAGAGCATTTCAAAAATTTCTTTTCTTACACTGCACCGAAGTTTTATAGCCTTCTACCGACCTATATTGCATCTGCGGGCACTTTTAGAGTATTTATAAAATTGTTGAAAGACTGCGTATTCTCAAAAAATGACATTGAGGTTTTATTTAGAACATTATCTTACATTTTTTAAACATAAGCAACATTGATTTATAATGGAAGTAAGTTGATGAATTTGTATCGAATATTCAAACCATGCGCAAAAATTGCTTAAAATTTTCTTTTCTTTATTTTTAAACTTGGTAATTTATATTTGTTTACATTTAATTTTTGATTTATTTTTAATTTTTATTTTACTTTTTTTCTAATTTGTATAATTTTTTTATTATTAAATAAACCTCTTTTCTGGTATATAGCCCTTTTTTATTTATTTATATTTTTATTTTACGACGTTTCGAACAAAATTTATGTTCATCATCAGGTAATATAATGTATGTATGGTACTAAAACTATGTTAAGTAAAAGTTAAAAAACATAAAACTTACAATAATAAATTAATAAAATAATTAATTTAAAAAATATTTAAAAGAAATACAAAAAATAATTTTATAACACTATACTGTCACTCAATAGAGGAAAAAATTAAAACAAGAATTACTATTTTTGTAAACATTTAAAGAAAAGCAGTATAGATTTAATAAGGCAAAAACATGTAGAAAAAATAAATATAATGAAAGTGTTAGCCCAAAAAATGAGTTTTGATGAGATTTTGAAAAGAAATTGCCAAATTAAAATTTAATTTGTCATGATAAACTCTTACAAAAGCGAAAAGTACAATAAAATGTCAATTTTTATAAAAAATTGTTGTAAAAATCTTGAAGATATGCACAATCACACCTCTGTGAAGATAGCCCAAATTTCTATCCCCGAAAATCGAAAAAGTTGCTTATGGCAATACTATACAACTTTAGATATACTATCAAGAAAACATTTGGTTTAAATTCGAATATTTGAGTACAATTTATTACCAAAAGAAGAAACATAATTAAAATGATTTGTTTAATAATATCAACAAAATAAAATATTTTAAAATGCGAATTGAATTTATTTTATATCACCATATATTATTAAATATTTTGCTTCCAAACCGATAAAATTATTCTTTTCATTTTTTTGTTTACTCTCAGCCCAAAAAATAGACACATTTTTACTGTCAGCCCCGATAATACTTGCTATCACGATAGTTCACAAATGTAATGAGAGTAGAAATAAACGAAGAAGATATTTGAATGTTTATTATTATTATTATTTAATATTCCAGATTTTAAATAATTTTTTGAGAATTTTTGTATGTTTAGTATTCGAGATATAGTCCATTAAACTCAGAAAATATTCGTTGGCCGGACTAGTGGGTTACATTGGGTGTTACAGGAACATTTAACGTGTTTGAAATAACTTTTTGAGAATTTTTGTATGTTTAGTATTCGAGATATAGTCCATTAAATTCAAAAAGTATTCGTTGGCCGGACTAGTGGGTTACATCGGGTGAAAGAGGAACGTTTAACGTATTTAAAATAATTTTTTGAGAATTTTTGTATGTTTAGTATTTGAGATATAGTCCATTGAACTCAGAAATTATTCGTTGGCCGGACTAGTGGGTTACATTGGGTGTTACAGGAACATTTAACGTATTTAAAATAATTTTTTGAGAATTTTTGTATGTTTAGTTTTCGAGATATAGTCCATTGAATTCAGAAAGTATTCGTTGGCCGGACTAGTGGGTTACAGCGGGTGAAAGAGGAACGTTTAACGTATTTAAAATAATTTTTTGAGAATTTTTGTATGTTTAGTATTTGAGATATAGTCCATTGAACTCAGAAATTATTCGTTGGCCGGACTAGTGGGTTACATTGGGTGTTACAGGAACATTTAACGTATTTAAAATAATTTTTTGAGAATTTTTGTATGTTTAGTTTTCGAGATATAGTCCATTGAATTCAGAAAGTATTCGTTGGCCGGACTAGTGGGTTACAGCGGGTGAAAGAGGAACGTTTAACGTATTTAAAATAATTTTTTGAGAATTTTTGTATGTTTAGTATTCGAGTCCATTAAAGTCCATTAAAGTCCATTAGTCCATTAAATTCAAAAAGTATTCGTTGGCCGGACGGGTGAAAGAGGAACATTTAACGTATTTAAAATAATTTTTTGAGAATTTTTGTATGTTTAGTATTCGAGATATAGTCCATTGAATTCAGAAAGTATTCGTTGGCCGGACTAGTGGGTTACATTGGGTATTACAGGAACATTTAACGTGTTTGAAATAATTTTTTGAGAATTTTTGTATGTTTAGTATTCGAGATATAGTCCATTAAATTCAAAAAGTATTCGTTGGCCGGACTAGTGGGTTACATCGGGTGAAAGAGGAACATTTAACGTATTTAAAATAATTTTTTGAGAATTTTTGTATGTTTAGTTTTCGAGATATAGTCCATTGAATTCAGAAAGTATTCGTTGGCCGGACTAGTGGGTTACATCGGGTGAAAGAGGAACGTTTAACGTATTTAAAATAATTTTTTGAGAATTTTTGTATGTTTAGTATTCGAGTCCATTAAAGTCCATTAAAGTCCATTAGTCCATTAAATTCAAAAAGTATTCGTTGGCCGGACGGGTGAAAGAGGAACATTTAACGTATTTAAAATAATTTTTTGAGAATTTTTGTATGTTTAGTATTCGAGATATAGTCCATTGAATTCAGAAATTATTCGTTGGCCGGACTAGTGGGTTACATCGGGTGAAAGAGGAACATTTAACGTATTTAAAATAATTTTTTGAGAATTTTTGTATGTTTAGTATTCGAGTCCATTAAAGTCCATTAAAGTCCATTAGTCCATTAAATTCAAAAAGTATTCGTTGGCCGGACGGGTGAAAGAGGAACATTTAACGTATTTAAAATAATTTTTTGAGAATTTTTGTATGTTTAGTATTCGAGATATAGTCCACTGAATTCAGAAATTATTCGTTGGCCGGACTAGTGGTTTACATTGGGTGTTACAGGAACATTTAACGTGTTTGAAATAATTTTTTGAGAATTTTTGTATGTTTAGTTTTCGAGATATAGTCCATTGAATTCAGAAAGTATTCGTTGGCCGGACTAGTGGGTTACATCGGGTGAAAGAGGAACATTTAACGTATTTAAAATAATTTTTTGAGAATTTTTGTATGTTTAGTTTTCGAGATATAGTCCATTGAATTCAGAAAGTATTCGTTGGCCGGACTAGCGGGTTACATCGGGTGAAAGAGGAACGTTTAACGTATTTAAAATAATTTTTTGAGAATTTTTGTATGTTTAGTATTCGAGTCCATTAAAGTCCATTAAAGTCCATTAGTCCATTAAATTCAAAAAGTATTCGTTGGCCGGACGGGTGAAAGAGGAACATTTAACGTATTTAAAATAATTTTTTGAGAATTTTTGTATGTTTAGTATTCGAGATATAGTCCACTGAATTCAGAAATTATTCGTTGGCCGGACTAGTGGTTTACATTGGGTGTTACAGGAACATTTAACGTGTTTGAAATAATTTTTTGAGAATTTTTGTATGTTTAGTTTTCGAGATATAGTCCATTGAATTCAGAAAGTATTCG
Source organism: Nephrotoma appendiculata (assembly GCA_947310385.1). NCBI lineage: Eukaryota > Metazoa > Arthropoda > Insecta > Diptera > Tipulidae > Nephrotoma > Nephrotoma appendiculata. Next base: position 26,046,040 of record OX371225.1, on the reverse strand, counting down.
TTGGCCGGACTAGTGGGTTACATCGGGTGAAAGAGGAACATTTAACGTATTTAAAATAATCTTTTGAAAATTTTTGTATGTTAAGTATTCGAGATATAGGCCATTGAACTCAGAAATTATTCGTTGGCCGGACTAGTGGGTTACATTGGGTGTTACAGGAACATTTAACGTGTTTGAAATAATTTTTTGAGAATTTTTGTAAGTTTAGTTTTCGAGATATAGTCCATTGAATTCAGAAAGTATTCGTTGGCCGGACTAGTGGGTTACATCGGGTGAAAGAAGAACATTTAACGTATTTAAAATAATTTTTTGAGAATTTTTGTATGTTTAGTATTTGAGATATAGTCCATTGAACTCAGAAATTATTCGTTGGCCGGACTAGTGGGTTACATTGGGTGTTACAGGAACATTTAACGTGTTTGAAATAACTTTTTGAGAATTTTTGTATGTTTAGTATTCGAGATATAGTCCATTAAATTCAAAAAGTATTCGTTGGCCGGACTAGTGGGTTACATCGGGTGAAAGAGGAACATTTAACGTATTTAAAATAATTTTTTGAGAATTTTTGTATGTTTAGTATTTGAGATATAGTCCATTGAACTCAGAAATTATTCGTTGGCCGGACTAGTGGGTTACATTGGGTGTTACAGGAACATTTAACGTGTTTGAAATAATTTTTTGAGAATTTTTGTAAGTTTAGTTTTCGAGATATAGTCCATTGAATTCAGAAAGTATTCGTTGGCCGGACTAGTGGGTTACATCGGGTGAAAGAAGAACATTTAACGTATTTAAAATAATTTTTTGAGAATTTTTGTATGTTTAGTATTTGAGATATAGTCCATTGAACTCAGAAATTATTCGTTGGCCGGACTAGTGGGTTACATTGGGTGTTACAGGAACATTTAACGTGTTTGAAATAACTTTTTGAGAATTTTTGTATGTTTAGTATTCGAGATATAGTCCATTAAATTCAAAAAGTATTCGTTGGCCGGACTAGTGGGTTACATCGGGTGAAAGAGGAACATTTAACGTATTTAAAATAATTTTTTGAGAATTTTTGTATGTTTAGTTTTCGAGATATAGTCCATTGAATTCAGAAAGTATTCGTTGGCCGGACTAGTGGGTTACATCGGGTGAAAGAGGAACATTTAACGTATTTAAAATAATCTTTTGAAAATTTTTGTATGTTAAGTATTCGAGATATAGTCCATTGAACTCAGAAATTATTCGTTGGCCGGACTAGTGGGTTACATTGGGTGTTACAGGAACATTTAACAAGTTTGAAATAATTTTTTGAGAATTTTTGTTTGTTTAGTATTCGAGATATCATTTCTCATATCATATCTCGAATACTAAACTTACAAAAATTCTAAAAGAGTTATTTCAAACACGTTAAATGTTTCTGTAACACGCAATGTAACCCACTAGTCCGGCCAACGAATAATTTTTGAGTTCAATGGACTATATCTCGAATACTAAACATACAAAAATTCTCAAAAAATTATTTTAAGTACGTTAAATGTTCCTCTTTCAACCGATGTAACCCACTAGTCCGGCCAACGAATACTTTCTGAATTCAATGGACTATATCTCGAATACTGAACATACAAAAATTCTCAAAAAATTATTTCAAATACGTTAAATGTTCCACTTTCACCCGATGTAACCCACTAGTCCGGCCAACGAATACTTTCTGAATTCAATTGACTATATCTCGAATACTTAACATACAAAAATTCTCAAAAAATTATTTCAAACACGTTAAATGTTCTTCTTTCACCCGATGTAACATCATAGTCCGGCCATTTAATATCTGGTGTTTTTGATGGACTATATTGCAACTTTATTCCATAGAAAAATTCTAACATAATCTCAAAATTATTTTGAATCACCAGACTAAAGCTATTAGTTCGATCATAAAATAAATCACGTACAATTTCTTTAAAATATAATCGGGGATTGGTAAATAATTAATATAATTTTTTTGTCTTGTCCCCGAAAATTTTTCCTTTTCCATATTATCATGAAAAAACAACAATTTTACTCTCAGCCCCGAAAAAGTTTGTGCGTGATAGTTTTCGATGTCATGACAGTAAATTTTTTCTGGGCTGAGAGTAAAAATGTCGAACTTTTCGGGGCTGATAGTCAAAAATTTCATGATATGTGGAGATTTTTTGGGCTGAGAGTAAAAAAATGTCATGATAGCAACAACTAGTGTTGCCATCGCATTTATCGGGGATGGAATTTAGGCTATCTTCACATACATCACAATCACTCTGTTTATTTAGACTTGTTGGATTTGTCTTGATGTGCATCATCTCCAAAACTCGCCTAGTATTTAATTTACTTTCTTTTTCGATTACCTGAACGTTGTCTAAATAAATATTGTGTTCCATATCATAAAGATGTCTTGATAAGGCACTAATTCCATCACGATGAAGAGTTTTTTGTTGTAATTTTTTAGCATCCCGTTTATGTTGACAAAATCTTTCACTTAAACGTTGCTGCGTATGCCCAGTAAATTTTGTCACATTCACAAACAATCTTATAAATTACATTTGTATTATCACCTAAAATTGTACGATCTTTGAGGTTTGAAAATATTCGCGTTTTTAGACTATTATGTCCTTTACCCACTATTTTAAAATTGTATTTATTAAGACAAAAACTTATTTTTTCATAAAAAAAACTTTACATATGGAATTGATATATACAATACTTAAAATTGTTATTGGCCACTATTGGAACATTTTCGACAGATTGGCTGTTATTAGAAAATTTGTACTGATAAGAATTTAATATTGGATTCAAAAATGAATTTGGATAATTATTTTTTAAAAGAGTTGTTTTAAGAAGCCGAAAATTATTTTTGTGAAAAACATGGAAAAATTAATTAAGGCTTTAATTAATTTAATTAAGGCTTTGCATATTAGAAAATTTTAATAATATTTTACAAACAAATACAAACATGTTAGTGTTTCCCAATGTTGAGTCTAACATGAATAATGTTAATCAAGTTAATAACAATAAATTGTTGGTAAATTTAACTAATTACCAAATACCGGATAAAGTTACAAATATTTTAGAACTGGGTGAAAAGTTTTGCCCCCCAACATCCGCAAAATATATACCTTATAAACAGATTATTGCGAATGTTGAAGGTGCACTTTTAGAAAATACAGACATAAGTCTTGATAAGCCACAAATTCGAATTGCATTAGTTAACATTTTAACTAATTTTAAAATTCATTCAAATCACAAAAAGTTGTTGTCTAATGATGAAAAAGAATATGTCAAAGATGTTTAGTCCACAAAACAATTTTTAAAAGACCATCCTGAAATTTTAGTTACAAGAGCTGATAAAGGTAATACTACATTTTTGGTAAATCAAAGAGATTATCTGAATAAAATGTTGGATTTACTCAAAGATAAAAATACATATCGAGAAATCAATAAAGACACTAATTCTTCTATTCAGAATAAATTGAACAAAATGGTCACTTTTTGGCAAAAAAATAACAATATTACAATAAGTGAAGGGAAGCATCTAAGATGTTATAATGGCGTTTTAGCAAAAAAATACACCTTTTAGGCCCATTGTAAGTTCTAATGGAACCAAATTATATAATCTTTCGTCCTTTCTTTCACAAATTTTGAATAAAACGGTTGGAAAATCTTAAACTTTTATAAAAAACTCTTTAGATTTTAAAGAAAAAATTAAAAATATTAGTTTGCCAAGTGGCTATATCATTTTATCTCTAGACGTAGTTTCTTTATTTACAAATATTGACAGTATTTTGGCTTTGCAACTTTTCGATGAAAGATGGTTAGAAATTCAAAAAAAATCAAATACGAAATTAAGCAAAACACAATACATTTCTGCTATGGATTTAGTTCTAAATAATTGCGAGTTTTCGTTTAATAATCAAATTTATAAGCAATTATTTGGTTCACCGATGGGTTCACCTACAAGTCCTGCAATTGCCGATCTCGTGATGGAATATGTTGAATCAAATGTACTTAACTCACTCGATTTCCAGCCATCTTTTTTCTATCGGTTTGTAGATGACATCATCACAGCAATTCCCCTAGAAAAAATTGATGTTTTTATTCAAAAATTTAATTCGTTTAATAACCATATAAAGTTTACTATGGAGTTAAAGTCAAATAATAGATTACCATTTTTAGATGTAATGGTTATTCATAATGCGGATGGTTCACTTTCGACAGATTGGTTTCACAAATCGACTTGGTCTGGCAGATACCTTAATTTTGATTCTCATTTACCTATTTCGTATAAACGCAATACTGTTAAATTATTATCTCAAAAATAATTCAATTATCTGACCCTGTTTTTCACAAAAATAATTTTCGGCTTCTTAAAACAACTCTTTTAAAAAATAATTATCCAAATTCATTTTTGAACCCAATATTAAATTCTTATCAGTACAAATTTTCTAATAACAACCAATCTGTCGAAAATGTTCCAATAGTGGCCAATAACAATTTTAAGTATATATCAATTCCATATGTAAAGTTTCATTATGAAAAAAAGTTTTTGTCTTAATAAATACAATTTTAAAATAGTGGGTAAAGGACATAATAGTCTAAAAACGCGAATATTTTCAAACCTCAAAGATCGTACAATTTTAGGTGATAATACAAATGTAGTTTATAAGATTGTTTGTGAATGTGACAAAATTTACATTGGGCATACGCAGCAACGTTTAAGTGAAAGATTTTGTCAACATAAACTTGATGCTAAAAAATTACAACAAAAAACTCTTCATCGTGATGGAATTAGTGCCTTATCAAGACATCTTTATGATACCCAACACAATATTTTTTTAGACAACGTTCACGTAATCGAAAAAGAAAGTAAATTAAATACTAGGCGAGTTTTGGAGATGATGCACATCAAGACAAATCCAACAAGTCTAAATAAACAGAGTGATTGTGCATATCTTAAAGATTTTTACAACAATTTTTTATAAAAATTGACATTTTATTGTACTTTTCACTTTTGTAAGAGTTTATCATGACAAATTAAATTTTAATTTGGCAATTTCTTTTCAAAATCTCATCAAAACTCATTTTTTGGGCTAACACTTTCATTATATTTATTTTTTCTACATGTTTTTGCCTTATTAAATCTATACTGCTTTTCTTTAAATGTTTACAAAAATAGTAATTCTTGTTTTAATTTTTTCCTCTATTGAGTGACAGTATAGTGTTATAAAATTATTTTTTGTATTTCTTTTAAATATTTTTAAATTAATTTAATTAATTATTTTATTAATTTATTATTGTAAGTTTTCTGTTTTTGTGCTAACTATTTTATGTTTTTTTAACTTTTACTTAACATATTTTTAGTACCATACATACATTATATTACCTGATGATGAACATAAATTTTATTCGAAACGTCGTAAAATAAAAACATAAATAAATAAAAAAGGGCTATATACCAGAAAAGAGGTTTATTTAATAATTACTAAAGCCCGAAAAAATACTATAATTTTTTTATTATTTTTACACATGAATCGTGACTCCGTGACATTGTTAAATCAGGAGCTCACTATCTAGTTTTATTTTATTTTGCTGGATCGCCTTTTATTTTATCCTTTAGATTGCGAATATAACTTCTGTATCTCAGTTCAAAATAAGATTCAAAATTTTGGTTATATGCAGTAAATTTCTGTTTACTATCCTGGGAACACACTTTGAGGTTTTCTTTATAAGCCTTAGTGTTATTCTTTTTCGTTTCCAATATTGTTCCTGTTGCTTTATGGTGAATATTATTAATTACGAAAGGTGTTGGTGATGCTTCTGTTTTTAATAAAACTGGTTCATTAGTAAAAATAAGGTCTAATGTTCGGTCTCGTCCATTTTTTAATTCGCAGATTTGACTCAAATTTGAGCAGCCTTTGAAGACATTTTATTTACATTTTGAAATGCAAAAATACCCAATATTTCTTATCTTTCAGTTTAATTAACTGGTCCTAGTGTTTGTGAACCCTAAAACGATGGAAATGAAATTTAATTAGTGCCTACACATTCGTTATTAGTAAACATATTAGGTAATAATTGGATTTGCTTACCTATGTTCCTGGTAGATTCATTTCCCATAATTTAAGCTAAAATTCATATATTAAAAATAATTTTATAAATTCTCACTTTCCTGACTTTCAAAATAGTTCCGTTCAAATAAAATTAAAGGTCAATGACATGAATAGCAAATAAATAAATTGTAATCCACAACATTGTTATCCACAAAACGATTTATAATCACACCATACAATCAATGATTCCCCTACTCTAATAAAGAGGTCAGTCGTAAAAGATTATTGATCGTTTGCAGATGGCAATGTGTCTGGAATAGGAATTGAAAAGTAGTTAGTTAGATAATTTTGCAAGAAATTTTATAATAAAACCTTCAGATGTAAACAAAAAGATTAAAGTCAAATCAAAAATTTAAATTTTATTAAAAATTTTGTTAAATATAAGTTGTGCATAGTAATAAAAATTACATTGTCTTTATTGAATAAACATTCTTTTTGGTAAAAACATAGAGCGAAAACATAATTTTTCAAATAAAATCACATACCTAATTAATTTTACGAATTTAAATTTAATCACATTCAATGTAATTTTTTGTCAAACTATTAAAATAAATTTATTATGCTCGTTAAATCAACAAACAATATTATAATTGAATTAATGCAAGTTCAAACAGCATTTTAATGTAATTACCTTTTACTATTGTAGAAATGCATATACTGATTTAATTCATTCGGACATTATTGCATACGATATACGCATTTAAACAAAAACAACAAAATATTTAATTAAAATAATAATCTCGCATTCACCAAAAACATATTATTATATTATAAATATTTTAATAGCATTATATAACTAACTAAAAACAATAATAAAAAAAAAACGTATTTTAATAATTTTTAATTTTAATTTCAATTTAAAATCACCGTAGACAACCAAACAAAAAAAATGTTCTTCCACTACGAGTTCTGTAACTCATTTTAATTTTTGTTATATGCAACCGAAAAAAACTAATTATTAAATTATTTTGGTTATTTCATAAATAAATAAAATTAAAAATGTAAATTAAATATAATTATACATACATTTTTCCAGTTTTAATTTTATCAACGTTACGTTATGAAAATAAAGTTAATTGAATAATTTTTTTTTTGTTTTAATTTATAAATTTAAATTTTACACTGACCAGCGACTTTAGCGATTTTATATACATATTTCACCAAATTAATAATAATAAATTGACTGTGTGTGAAAAAAATTCTTGCGAATATAGAATCGTCGCAAGATGTTTTTTTTTTTAAATTCATTGTATATTTTTCCAGGTAAAATTTATTTTCGTTAATTTGTTGATCGCGAAATTGTGTCAATGTTATATAATATTTAATATAAATTTTTGCGTATTATTCATTAATTTAATTTGGGTAAAATTATTTATTCTATTAACGTTAAAATGAAACAACGTCATTCATAAAGTTTGTGAGGTTGCAGTTCAGGGCCCCTATATTTCTGAATTTGTCAAGTGTCACAAATTCGCTAAAGGTCAATAAACCATGGTTTCGGATTGCCTTTCGATAGTTCTTATTTCACATGACTCTTTATGTTTGTAAGTGTATAGTGATGCAGCATCGATTAAACTTTTACATAGCGATTGAAACAAAGATTAATTTTATTATATTTAAATTGAAAAATTATGTTATGCCACATCATTAATAAATTATTCATTTTGCCATGTAAAAGTGGGTAAAATTATTTTTTCTCAAATCAAATTTCAAAGAAAGCGTAGAAAAACAAATTTTAATTGAAAACTTGGCCTTTTCATAAGATAATGTTCCATAACGCTTAATCCTTTATTTTTCCTGTGATAGAATTGTGGATAGACTCAACATTTCTTCATAAAACTTAAAACCGCAACAAAGATTGCTATATGTACCTATACATAATTTTATGATGGGGTTGGTTGGCTTTTTACCTCCCAGAAGAAAAGATTTTTACCAACGTCTTAAATAACTTAAAAAAAATTCTACATACTTTATATTAGCTTAAAAAACTTAAACAAAAATTATGGAATTTCCAACGAACAAAAATTTGTTATTTTTCTAAATATTATACGTTTAAGGTACGAACACACATAAACAGTAAAGACGAAAGAATAAATTTAAGAAAGTAAAAATTAAGTTAAAATAAAGAAAATTCCTAAACGAAAATAAAAAATTATAAAATTTTTTAAGGAAAATGTTTTTATTTTTGAAGGAATCTAAACAACCCCCATTCTAATATATCTTAGTCATTGTTTGTTATTATTTTCTTTTTTTGTGTTCCTTCTTTGAATAAAAAAAAACAAAATATAAAAAAGGATCATTTATAAATAAGTGTACGTACAATTTTTTTATCCATTCTTATTACGTACGTACCAAATAAAAAAAAACACAAAACGAAAAAGGTAAGAAAAGTCGAATAACACCCTTGAAGCACTTTGTACGCAACTTTTTCATTTTGTTATGCTTTAATATGCCCGTGCATAAATTTGAGTGTTTTAACTTTATATTCACTTTCCTATAAAATTTGGTCGCTTTTCGCCAAGGATTATCATCCCGATGCCGGAAAGTTCAAACTTATCATCGCAATATCAACATACCAAAATGATGAGAATTTCGTTGTGCTCGAATTATGTTCTAATAATGTGCGTCAAAAAGTTTTAATGTTTTAAACAATACGATGTTTTGTTTTTCTTTTGTTCTGGTTATATAACAAAAACATTCTTTTCTTTTACTTAATTCTGGGAAACATTTTGTTTGAGGAAAATGTAATGGTACAAAAACCACATTGCTTTCTGTTAGCTCCAAAGAATACAAAAAAAAATATAACCTGTGGACAATGAATGATTATCCAGAGAGTTAACAATGTTGTTATTCTGTGTTTTTTTATTAGCGCCCGATAGCTGTATCCGGAGCAGCCAATTTTCTATGTCAAAACTTATATTTAGCGCGCTATTATTGCATATAATTAATTTATTTAACTCTAAACTAATTTTTTTCATTCAACTTTTTAATTAATAATCGATAAAAAAATATCTTGGCTCACTTATTTATCGGGAGCCGCTATCGGGAGCACTATCCCTTTCAGCGGGAAACTTTAAATTTCCCTTGTTTTGTACAACCCTTAAATCAAAGCAACCTTCATTCATTCTACAAATTTTGACGTATGTCAATTTTTTGTTAAAAAAAAAAAAAATTAATAAATTTTTAATAATTTAATTATATTTTCAATACGATTTCACAAAAAGTTTGGAGCATTTGATTTGCGATTTTTTTAGGGCAAACTGCAATGTGTTTCTCTAGAATGGAGCACACGCATGTATAGTTATGCTGGGATATGATATTCGCACAAAAATAATTTTGCTATGCAGTGCACAATTCGATTAAAAACCCTTGTTAAAATTGAGACCGCGGAAAGATTTGATTGAAACTTCTACACGAAATGATTCATGCGTATTTGTTTATTCGGGGTATACGGAAAGGAAACGATGGACATGGGCCAAATTTCAAACAACTAATTCTAATTCACATATTATGATGAAGTAAATAATTACAAAACTCACTGGTGGCGTTGTAATGGTATTTGTCAGCATCGTAAATTATTTTAAGGATATGTTAAGCGGGTTCATAATCGAGCTCCTGGGCCACACGATACTTGGTGGATAGCACATGTTGATTCGTGCAGCGGAGCTTTTGAAAAAATTAAAGAACCTCAAAATTCATAAAAACGAAAAGCTCCACAACGAACTCCCGCTTTATCACAGCGCGAAGTTAAAGCAAATAATGTGTGAGACATACGAAAATTTTTCCTGACAAATCAAGCTAGGTAGCGCGACCCAAAAAGGCCAAACTAGTACAAAAACTAAACATCCTAATTATTCTGATCGACCGGGTGGCAACCTAACCAATGTAGCTCGTATTACAGATTTGCCGACTAGTGAAGATATTCCACATTCTACTCCTAAATCATCCCCAGCAATTCAACCTTTTTTTTGGGAAAGGTAGAAATTTTTCTGATTCACCTGTCGCTAAACCAGATGATAATGTTAATCACACAGTTCGCGACTTGTGGTTGAAACGGCGATAAAGTTCCGCAAACTACATCAGATTTTGACCACGAGCAACCAAAATTAGTTGAAGAAAATGACGATGATGATTTAATTTTAATCGAGGAAGTATATCAGGTTGTCAATTTGTTGGATAGTGATGATGAACAAGAGAGAACGCACAGCACAAGAGACGCTAGAAATCAAACGATTCAAGAAATGCAAAACGATCTACTGAAGAAAATTAAACATAGCACCAATGATTATTGTGAAGATAATGAAACAGATTTAATCGCCGGTGATTTCGATGACACGATTAAAGAAGATACCATTATGGATGATTTATTTGGCGGGGATACGCTTTTACGTCGGTATCAAACAACATCAATATCCCGGACAGTGATGTTATATGCGTAACGGAAAATAATATGATTCAATGCCCCCTGTGTCAAACTTGAATGATCCGTAATGAATTGGAAAATCATCTCGAGGGTTGCTTGAGCGTTACAGTCGAGGTGAAACATGTTAAATATAAAGTACCAACTAAATTGCCGTTTTATAAAAATAAGATTTTAATTGCATAATTTAATTTAATTTTTTCATTTTTATTTTAAAATTAATAAACTAAAAAACACGATTTCAAATGTTTGTTTACCGACCAAATGGCACAGTGGTTAAAGCTTTGGCGTTTGGATCGGGAGGTACCGGGTTCGAATCCCGATAGGGGCAGGATGCAAAGTGAAATTTCATCAACAGATTTCGATCTGTGGTGAAATGTAACACATCTATGACCCCCTGTCGGTGTGCAAAACCCATGGGCCGACCCATCTTCCATGCCGGTATAGGCTGGCATGGAGCTTGCAATGTGCAGATGGTCTTAAATCGGTCCTATAGCCGTACGTCCTCGAGTTGGCCGGAAGGCGTAAAGTAAGGACGTAAAAAGCATAACCGCGGAAGAGCAGGGTGAGCCTTGGGCCCCAAAACAGATCGCATAGTTACCAATAAAAAAAAAAAAAAAAAAAAAAAAAAAAAAAAAATGTTTGTTTTTCCTGAACCGCGTCGAAATCGTTCATTTCGCGCATTGATGAACCTTTTTTAGGCATGGTATACATATTTGTTGTAAGTAATCGGCGGACTGGATTGCGGATCGTGGTAACACTATTTATTAGTTCGATCAAGTGAGCATCTTCGTGGAAAAATAGTATTTGCTCTTCGAAAAATTCATTTGCACATAGACGATATGGAAACTGATCAATTTCGTCATGTTCATCCAGAAAATATTCGGCTTGCGTCGAAGTTTGAGAATCTTCATCTTTTATAAAATACTTATCGAAGCATGTGAGTTTTTCATTTGGTGGATCGTCATCTTCTTCAAGGCGCTCTTCGAGTTCGTCATCCGGTTCGGACGAATTTGAACAATTGTTGGGATTCCGACAGTTACGCGCCACCGTGTTTTCTTGGGTCTCGAATTAAGTGGCGGATCTTGACTGCCCATTTCCGAGCGCTAGAAAAGAATAGTACATTGGATTAAAATCCTCTACCTACCTACAGGATCGAAATAATTCAATGGAACTTACTAATCCTCATTCTTTAGAAATGCGAAATTATGGATCATACGGTTGTTAGGTTGCAAATTATAGCATGGATGAGCACAACACCATTTCGTCATTTTCACACCCATAAATCCATTATCATTATCGCTGTCATCTATATTTATGTTATACTATCACCTGCGGTTGATTGCAGCATTCTGAAATTAAAAAGATCGTCATAGAGCGATTCCTTACTTAGATGTTTCCAGCCAAATACGTACTTATTCATGTTGCATGGCTTATAACTAATATTGTATTTCGTAAATATTATCCTAATTTTAACAGGCCGTCCAACTTATTGTAATTCATAAAATAAAATTTCTCACTTTCAACGGGTGTCCTAATTGAGTATAAATTCATTTGGTGTATTATTATCCCAGTACGGATTATCGTAATCAAATAAAATTTCCGAATTATTCGATTCCAGCGTATTTAGAAAAGCTTGATTCGAACTGTTTATATCACTTAAATTCAATTTTATATCGGCAAATACGGTATCCAAGAAAGGTACCGTATCTTGTTTAACATTTATCGTTCCTTTAGATTCTGTTACGGTTGAACTTTGTAGACGTTGCTTTTTGCTTTAGCCTTGGCCTTTGCTTTTGGATGCTGCACATCATTACTACCCTCAGCAACTGAACTTTCCCTTTCAGTTCCCTTTCATTCTCATTTCCTTTACCGCCGACATTCTTACGACATAAACCACCAGACATTCAAATCATTTCGTTGTGTACGATATCGGCCCGGTAACTACAAATTTTACTCGATGCTTCCAATGAGGCACCAATTACTTGGAAATTTTTGACATACACATTTACGATGACCAGCAACCGAATTGCTCAATGTAACCATTAAGTTTGAAATGCATTATCTGTGTCGATATTCTACGAATATATAAAACAAATCTTCAAACATCACGACTTACATTATCCATGATTTGTTGCAAACAAACTTTGAACTCTTCATTAGCTTCCAGTACCGAAACAATTACACTACTCGTACTACTGGTCACCAATCTACTTCGTCGTCTTTCATCTTTATCGTCATTCTACAAAAGAAACACAAACCAAGTTAGGATATTTAATGAAATTCACGATCAAATCTAGCTCGTTTACTACTGTGGGCAACCGTGTTTTGAATATTAATGACGTTCGAGAGGCTTTCGTTGAAGGAGTAACCATTATATTTTTATAATACAGGCACAGCAATCAAATTTTAAATTTAAAAACTTATTCACTATATTTATTACTGTGTACAACTAAATATTAATAAAATATTTTTGTTAAATTTATTATTTATTTCGCAATTTGTTTGGGTTTTAAAATGTTTGCGAACAATTTTTCAAGCAACATAAACACAAAAGTAGAACTGTCATTCGACTGAATGAAATGAAATTAAGTACAATTTAATTTTGATTAGTAGCGACACCAGTGAATAACAGCTGCAGCAGTTTCAGTAGAAAATTTCCCTTCGGCGCCGGATAGTGCTCCAATATTAGAACACAGCAATTATTGACGTGGTGTTGTTCTCTAAGTATATCGAGCTATCTATGTACATACTAAATAGAGTAGTAGTGAGTGGCAACTTGGAGGTCGGCTAACGTCAGCATTAAAAAAACTTTTATTTTTGTAATACCAGAGTATGCCATATTCCTACAATACATAGAGAAATATGCTGTTTTTACTAAAACAATACTAATTTCATCTGAGAATTACAACAACAGTTTATATCATTTAAAAAGTTGTTAAAACATTAAAAAAATTAATTAAATCTTATTTAGAACATATTTTTGTTGGAAATATTTGTAAAATAAAATAAAAGATAAAAAATATAAAATAAAAAAGCCGCTTTTTAGTACGAGCGTAATACAAAAAAAAAATCCAATAACCATCAGCATTTGGTCAATTTTTTTCGGGCATTGCATCAACGCCGCTTCCACCATCTTGCTGATGTAATTTTGATGAGCTGCAAAATTACACATGGTCCTTCGAGCCGGATGAGCCAAGCTAAGTAGAATTTTATCATACGTTTAAAACCAAATTCTATCGATTGGCACTGTGCCAAGCACAAACAAGTTTTATTCACATTTTCACAAAAAGTTTATCGAGAGTGTTTAGAAGATTAAATTCATTATTCAATTTAGACAATGAATAATTATAACTTTTCTTTAACAGCTCGGCATCAGCTCTTCTATGCTGATGTATAATGCGAGACAGCAACTTTTACTTTTCTTATTAACATTCACTTATATAATTTTTATTAATAAATATACACATTGGGTTGTATTAATTAAAAAAAGCTTTTTATTTAATATTTTAATTAATTATATTAGAAATATATTTCCACACAAATGTGTCTTCACTATTTCTCAAATGATTTTATATAATTTACAATATGGAATCTAATTCCATTCGTTATGAAATTTAATAACAAACTCTGGTTTTTAAAATTTAAAACAAAACTTATATACTAATTTTTCTGGTATACAACCTGGCTAAGGACTCTATGTTTCAGCAGTTCAACTAAGGCCAGATTGTATACCAGTTATAACAATTGTACCAATTATATTTCTCTACAAAACGCATCCATTATACCATTTCGAAATGTCATGAATTAGACATTTCTTAACCGATAATATGTCATAACAAACAACAACAACAAATCAAACAACATAGTAAATAATTTAATTATAAAAAAAATAAAACTTAATAGAAATAATTACAAAGTTTAATAAATTTATTTTTATATTAATATTTACAGAGATATGCGACAACAAGAAAATGATACACTCCCCTTCCAGTGGAATTTAAGAAAATTGGTAAGTATTAAATTACACGATACGAAGTCTGTGGTTTTTTTAAATTTTTAAATCGAACCGGTAGTTTAATTACACGACCATGCCTTGATAACACCTCTCTTGGTTCATTACTAACTTGCACATGCTGATCGAAAACTACTTTCTTTTTAGCTTTTGGAGTTTCTGAATTAATCACCTCATCAGCTTTCTCATCAAAATCCAATGACAGATTAGTCGCTAATGGCTGATTGCTGAACAACTCATCATTACTTTCGGAATAACAAGGTTTGAGTCTATCTATCGAAATGTTAACTTTTTTACCTTTAATTTCTAGCTCAAAATATTTTGTATCCCTGGTTGAAATTTTAAAAGGACCGGTATATGGAGGCTGAAGTTCCCTTTTGACTGCATCGGTACGTATAAACACATGAGAGCAATCCTCCAATTTCTTGTTAATGAAAAACTTCTCCTTTGAATGTCGAGATGCGTTTACCGGTTTTAATTCTTCAAAATGTTTTTTTAGATTACTCACGAATTCGGACTGTGGAATCGAAGTATTTGGAGGTTCCATAAACTGCCCAGGAACTCTAACAGCACTTCCATACACCAACTCTACAGGAGTAGATTGTAACTCTTCATTAAACGAGGTACGTAAACCTAATAATACGAGTGGTAAAATATCCGTGCAATCCGTTCTGTTATGACACATAATCGCTGCTTTTAATGTCCTATGCCAACGTTCAATCATACCGTTGCATTTAGGATTATACGCTGTAGTACGTCTTCTTTCAAATCCTAATAAATGTGACAATTCTGCAAAAAGATTCGCTTCGAACTGCGAACCTTGATCTGTTACAACGAAATTTGGAACACCAAACCGAGCTATCCAATTTGAATAAAAAGCACTTGCCACCGTATTTGCATTGATATCTGGTATCGGAATTGCCTCCGCCCAGCGAGTATACCTATCAATCATGGTTAAGCAATATTTATGATTATTGGATATGGGTAATGGCCCAACTAGATCAATATGCACTTCTGAAAACCTTTCTTTAGTCACTTCAAAATTACTTATTGGTGCTTGTGTGTGTCTTGATACTTTGGATATTTGACATGCCAAACATGCTTGTGCCAATTCCTTAATATCCTTTTTAATTGACGGCCACACTACATGTTTAGCCACTAATTTGACCGAAGCTTTTATTCCCGGATGCGACAGATTGTGTAGCGACTCAAATACCTTCCTCCTCCATTCTCTTGGTATGAAAGGTCTTGCTTGTCCCGTCGATATGTCACAGTAAATGAAATGTTCTGTAATGAAAGCTAACGGTCGTCTTACTAAATTTAGCCCAGAGTTCTCGTCTTGTAGTATGTCATTCACTTCCGAGTCTTGTAATTGATCTGTAGCCAGTTTGTTATAGTCAATAGTCTCGTGAATGTCAATTAGCTCAACTCTAGATAATGCATCAGCTACAACGTTGTCTGTACCCGTTATATGTCTCAGGTCCGTTGTAAATTGTCCAATAAAGTCTAGTTGACGTCTTTGTCTTGGTGATGCTTTGTCTAAATTTTGTCTAAATGCGTAAATGAGAGGTTTGTGGTCCGTAATGAGGATGAAATTTCGTCCCTCGAGAAAGAATCGGAAGTATTTTACACCTAAATAGGCCGCTAACAACTCCCGATCGTAGGTACTGTATTTTTTTTGTGTTTCGGTTAACCTGACAGAATAAAAACCTAGTGGTTGCCAAACTTCACCAACTAATTGCTGCATAACTGCCCCTACTGCTGTGTCGGAAGCATCCACCATAATTGATAATTTTGCTGACATGTCTGGATGAGCTAGAAGGGTGGCATCACTTAACTTGAATTTACACTTTTCAAATGCTAATTTCGACTCTTCTGTCCAAACGATTGGTATTTTACTATTCTTTTTGTAACCTTTTAAAAAGTCGTTTAAAATGGCCTGATCATGCGCTGCAGAAGGAATAAATCGTCTGTAGAAATTAATCATTCCTAGAAAACGTTTTAATTGCTGGACAATGACTGGTTGCGGAAAATTACGAATTATTTCTACTCTATCTGGAGATGGTAAAATTCCTTTCCTATTTACAAAATGTCCCAAAAAAGCAATTTCTTCTTGAGCGAATACACATTTATCCATTTTAATAACTAGCCCATTTTCGGCTAAACGTTGGAAAACTTGTTCAACATGACATAAATGTTCATCCAATGAAGCGGATGCAATTAAAATGTCGTCTAGATACACGAAACAGAATGACAATCCCCTTAAAACCGAATGCATTAATCGTTGGAACGATTGTGCTGCATTCCGAAGACCGAATGTCATTCTATTGAATTCGTAAAGTCCGAATGGTGTTGCTATAGCTGTTTTGGGTACATCTCGTGGTTCAATTGGAATTTGGTGGTAAGCACGTACCAAATCAATAGTTGAAAATACCGTGCAACCAGCAAGTTGAAACGAGAAGTCCTGAAGATGCGGTACTGGATAATTATGGGGAATGGTCACATTATTCAATGCCCTGTAATCCCCACAGGGTCCCCACTCACCGTTCTTCTTAGGCACCAAATGCAGAGGACTGGCCCACTCACTTTTGCTAGGTCGACAAATTCCTTGCTTCATCATACTTTCGAAGTGTTCCCTTGCTATTTGTAACTTATCGGGAGCCAAACGCCTTGTTTTGCACATAACTGGTTGCCCGTTTGTTTCCAAACAGTGTGTAACATTATGTTTAGGAGTATTCATATTGACTGTTTCCCGAGTAATTATTTCATATTTTTTTAACAATTCGTTGATTTCTGGATTAATTTTGCTTTTATCCAACAGGGCTAACGAAGGACTTGAATTTCGTGTAATGGATCCAACTGAATATAAATTTGTAATCGGATCAATTAATTTACCCTTTCTAATATCAACTACTAACCCGGTTGATTTTAAAAAGTCTGCACCGATTATTGGCATAGATACATCAGCAACTATGAAGGACCATTTGAACACCCTACGTAAACCAATATTTAGTGAAATTGTCTGTGTTCCGTAGGCTTTAATTTTGGTACCATTGGCTGCATATAAGTGAAAATCCGGTTCATTAACCTTTTTATTACTGAAATTTGCTGGCAAAACGGAAACGTCTGCACCCGTGTCTACCAAAAATTTTCTTTTAGAATTTTGATCCAAAATAAGTAGACGATTTGCACAAATTTCATCAACACACGTCTCAAAATGCTGACTAGAATATAGTTTTTTGAATTTTGAGATTTTCCAACAATAAACTTATCATGAAAGCGACAACCAGAAACACACTTCGTTGCCTTATCTTTAAAGCGTCGATGATAGAAACATTCGGTTTCATCATACGTTCGCTCTCTAGATTTTGACGAATTTCTAGATGTGTTATGCGGACTATGAGTTCTTCGTGATGTGCTACGTAAAGCGGATACTTCCATTAAAATATCCTTACGGAACTTACACAACATCTCATGCAACTCATTTTTTGTCGATGATGATTCTTTTTGCTGGCTTGTGTACGATTTGTCACTTATTTCCATTACGTGCTGCTGTGACATGGTTTCAATTAATGCGTCTGCTCGTTCTGCCAACTTTCCTAATGAAACGTCATTTTCAAACGGAACTAATACCAACTGTACCTGTTGCGGTAACCTTTGCAACCATAATCGCCTAACCGTGCCTTCTTCAAAATGCTCTCCTGCATTCATATGCATTTGCTCCAGCAATTGTGATGGTTTCTGGTCTTCTAAACGTAGTCCGTGCAACAAATTATTTAATTTTGAGCGTTCTGATTCTCCTAAAACTTTAATTACTTCCTGCTTAAAAAACGTATAAGGTTGTTTTCCCTTATTTTTTATAATAAGATTGGCAAATCTATTGTGCAACCTAGCATCTAATGCACCAACCGCATGTGAATACCTCGTAGTCTCTGTAACAATGTTTGCTACCTGGAACTGCTGTTCCAAAATTGCAAACCAGACCTCGGGATTCTGCGCATATTATGGTTGAGGTGGCTTAAATGCTACATGTGCAATCTCTTTTTGCGAAATGTTTTTGTCGCTTTACTTTCGCTATCTACAATATTTTCACTACAAGAGTTGCCACTAGAAGATGCTTCCGAAGCATGGGAATCTTTCAACTGTGCATTTAGAACAATTCGAACCTGATCTTGCACTAGTGAACACAATTGTTCACGAGTCAACGTGATCATTTCGTTACTAGAAAATAAAAGATTTTGCCTATCAGAGGAGTGTACATAGGTGGAATTCGTTTCCTCGTCGTCGGTATCGATACCGCGCACAACGAAACGAAAAACGAAACTTAAAAGTAGAAAAAAAGATGAACAAACAAAAAAAAGCAAGAAATACTGAACATTGTGATTATTTGAATAATTTTAATTTTTTATTTATTTTTTAAATAATTTTTAAATAGTTTTTAATTTAAATTTTTTTTTAAAATAATTTTTATTTTTGTAATTTTTTAGACGACGCAAAAAATGTGTAAAATGGAGTACGTTTTATAAAGAATACATAAATGGTACTTACAATTTTAAATTTATCGTCTTATTATACGGGATGATTGGAAAAACTCCCGGCTGCTTACAAACAATGTTTCCTTTTTGAAGCGGATTTTATTTAATACAGCTATGTTTAACGGGTGATCCGGTGAATGCCTGTTGCTGCTTCCGAAACCAATGCTCCCTCCTAATTTGCTGTTGATATATTAGTTGCTCGTTTATCGTTGCGAATACATAGACGGCAAACTGCTTCCTCGGAAATATTTTTTAAATTTTAGTCATCCAAAAACTTTACGGATGACTTGAAGTATTTTGTGCTTGCTAATAAATATTAGCTGCTGCCCCCGGTGGAACTATAACATTACGTCTCAGGGTCACCAATTTAGAAGATTAAATTCATTATTCAATTTAGACAATGAATAATTATAACTTTTCTTTAACAGCTCGGCATCAGCTCTTCTATGCTGATGTATAATGCGAGACAGCAACTTTTACTTTTCTTATTAACATTCACTTATATAATTTTTATTAATAAATATACACATTGGGTTGTATTAATTAAAAAAAGCTTTTTATTTAATATTTTAATTAATTATATTAGAAATATATTTCCACACAAATGTGTCTTCACTATTTCTCCAATGATTTTATTTAATTTACAATATGGAATCTAATTCCATTCGTTATGAAATTTAATAACAAACTCTGGTTTTTAAAATTTAAAACAAAACTTATATACTAATTTTTCTGGTATACAACCTGGCTAAGGACTCTATGTTTCAGCAGTTCAACTAAGGCCAGATTGTATACCAGTTATAACAATTGTACCAATTATATTTCTCTACAAAACGCATCCATTATACCATTTCGAAATGTCATGAATTAGACATTTCTTAACCGATAATATGTCATAACAAACAACAACAAATCAAACAACATGGTAAATAATTTAATTATAAAAAAAATAAAACTTAATAGAAATAATTACAAAGTTTAATAAATTTATTTTTATATTAATATTTACAGAGATATGCGACAACAAGAAAATGATACACCCACAAGTGAACGAAAAAAATCAGTGCGAAACACGTGTTAAAAGTGCAGTGCAAAAAAAATGAATGAGCTAGAGGGACTAAAGAAACAGCGGTCCACATTTAGGAGCGTATTAACACCTTATTAAAGTTAGCCGAAAGATAACAAAAATCGATAATGCAGATAGTGTATTCGCTATCCCAGCCGAAAGTAAACAACATGGACAATGTTGATTGATTTCCTTCAGCCGAAAGTTATCAGTCGATTTTTTCAACTCAATAAATAAATAAATATATGTATAATACATATGTATATATAATAAATACACATATATGTTAAGTATATATATATATATATATATATATATATGTTGTTTTTTACTTATATATATTCGATTTTCAATTTATTGAAAATTCATTGAACACTCTAGCGATCCAGATAAACGACCTAGGCCATTAACCCCACTATGGCATTTGATAGGCCATATTGTTGTTCAACTTGGCCCTAAATGTGGAGAAAGTCTGAAGGATATAGGGGGTTGATTTTTGGCAAAATTTCGATTTTCAATTTATATTGAAAATTCATTGAACACTCTAGAGATCCAGCTAAACGGCCTAGACCATTAATGCCACTATGACTATTTGATAGGCTTTTAACACCTTTGCTCTTGCTAGCGGAACTGCCTTTTGTGCAGGTGTTAATCTTGCACTTTTTGTATTTTGTAGGGCTTCGATCGTAATTCATTTTTTAATATGCGCTCCATGTTAAGAGCATATACACATTGAGATTTTTCGCCACTTGAACTGGGCTATGTCATTGATTACGTTGAATTCTGGCCTTCACCTTTTTATGGTTCGGACCATTAAGTCGATTTCTTGACGCTATATAGCATGGTCAAACGACAAGTAGATTTTCTCCTTTGCCATTTTAAAGGTGGATTTATTAGCTTTTGAAATCCGCTATGGTTCTATTCTGGTGAAGTCTGATGAGAAATATTTACTAAAATTTAATGAAAATTTCAGAGTGAATTAAATTTTTTTTCTAGAAAATTTGGTTGTTCCGTGATCCCTTTTTCTGAGTGAATTTTGCAATCTGTCTCAAACACACAGCACGAATTTTACATTACGTTTCTCAAATTTTGTAAATGTTGAAAAAATATTCTGTATAGAAACTAAACATCTGCGTTTTTAGAGCAGCGACGTGTTCAATACCACTTTAACATTGATTTATCGATGTCAAGTTTCTCATTCGAAATAATATAGAAATCCGTTTTCTATATCCACTATAGAATAGAGCATAATAATATTGTTTGCCATATTAGAACAACCTAATGTATAGAACACACAACATATATATTTATATGTATACTCGTAATCGTATATAGAGTCACATAGCAAAGAAGAAAATAAATAAATCGATGAATGTAAATAATTCTATAACATTAATTCACTTTTCACTATATAAATCCGTGATCGAAGAAAAGATAACATACCTTTTAAAGCTTAAAGAACACATCTGTATCTACACATACATAATATAGTCTTTACATATTCAAAATAAGAATATTATTAAACTAACTAAAAAAATATATATACATATATACTCGTATAGATCAGGACCGAAAATGTTCCATATATATATACCATATTCCATATTATGTATATGAATATCCAAACCGAAAACTCAACCCCAAACTCCACAAACCAAATGAAGACGACATATCAAATGTATGTACATATTAATTTTACCCAAAGGATTTTACATTTAAAATATATAAATTTTGTTAAATCGTACATCAAATAGATTAACTCGAAAGCAGCAGCACAGCACAATACAAACAGCTAGAGCTACTCGCATGGTACGTATTATAATATGTGTAATGGCAAAAAAAAACGATAAAATTTATACACAACATACTCGTATATTACATATGTATGTACATAATTAACCATTTTATTACATAATTTTGTTGTTATTTAATTTTACATCACATAAAAACCTTTTAATTGACTATTAATCTATCAGATTTAAGAGTACGTAATAAATTAATTGATTGATTAGTAATAAATATGTTTTACAGTGTACGTAGTGTAGTGGCTGTAGGCTGGTAGTATGATGAACTACAAATAAAACTATACTTGCACAAATATTATATTTCGATTTGTTGACATATCATAAATCTTAAACTGAATATTCTACTGCTCCATATATTATGTCCTGTATATATGTTTCGATTTGTATACATAGAGACGACATGGTTTACATACTACACATTTAAATCTCTGATACGGATTATTACAGTTCAATAGCTGAACATAATATCGAATGAGATGGTATAAAGCTTTTATTGGGATTTCAAATTTATTTTAGTTAGGATTTCGTCCTTGATGCTATGGTTCAGTTATTATTAATAAATATTAATTTGCCTATTTGATTAATAAATTTAAAAAGTATATCCTGAAATTTAATTATATTTGGTCTGTTTAAGCATAATCTTATAGAACCGAACAGTTCCACGCTGTTGTCCATAAAAGGAGGAAAGATGTGTAATTTAAATATTGACTTTCTTTTTGGCCTAACCAATCTTGCCAAACTCTGATTCTTTTTTTTTTATTTTTTTTTACTAGTAGGGGGAAAATCCTTTGGGACGTTGTGCCGGACTTCTACCGACTAAAAACCCCCTAACTCACCTCCTCGCAGTAGGTGGTAGTATTACTCTAATCATCCTACTTATAGCATACCAACCATTCTCGTCCGCCAGCATCCTCGAAATGATTGTACTTGGTGTTATGGCTCCTACAACATCTGTACACTGCTTTCGCACTTGATCCCACCTTGCACAGTAGAGTATCGTGTGCTCTGGTGTATCCTCTTCAGTACACTATAAGCAATTAGGTGTATCCTTGATATGCATTCTGAATACACGGTCAAAAATTTTGGAGTATTTTTTAATACTCAGTTTGTATGTATTACAACCTTATACAATACAAAAATTATTTGATTTTAATAATCATAAAATATTAGATTTTTTTTTTTTAATATAAT
The DNA here is from genome assembly GCA_947310385.1 of Nephrotoma appendiculata. Lineage (NCBI taxonomy): Eukaryota > Metazoa > Arthropoda > Insecta > Diptera > Tipulidae > Nephrotoma > Nephrotoma appendiculata. Next base: position 26,022,886 of record OX371225.1, on the reverse strand, counting down.
TAAGATTACCATTTAATATTATTTTGAATATTTCCTTTGATATAATAGTAATATATTAAAAATTAATATTATAAATATAAAAAGTAATATAGCGATAATAAATTTTAATATGACCTATTACTTTATAATTTAAGATACGTTAAATTATAATACATAAATATTAAATTTACTTTTCATAACGAAATAACCTTAATGTATTGGTTTTTAATAAGAAATGTATTAAAAACTATTAACCAATATATTTTATAATAATATAATACTATAAATTAAAATCTAATAGTTTAAGGTTAAAATTTAATTTCATTTTGTAATAAAAGGTAACCAAATATATTTAAATGTAATACATTATATTGCAATTTAATATTCATTGATTAAATTTTAATCATTTTTTATTAAATAATAAATGTATTAGAATCTAATATATAATATTAAACGTCTAACGGTATCCATGCATGTTGCAGAGTTCTCCTGTGTTAAACAATTTAAGAGGTAAAAAATGGAAGGATTCATTAAAGTGAAGTGGGTATATAACAATATTACCAAGTTTATAAAACTTCAAAAGCATACAGATGATAATTCTAGTAATTTAAATATTTCGGATATTCTCGTATCAGGTAAGATTTAGTGAAATGTTATTTTCGAGTATAGTGAAATTATATCTTATAAAAATACATTACTATAGTGCTACCACCCACCGAAGAGTGCAATTTGTTCACTTTAAAAGATAGAGACGGCACAGAAATACACACTGAACATTTAGTAGTAATTGTGCAACAATATTTAAATTGTGCTTGGTTTTGCATTGAAGTACATCCCGTTATACCTGATAAGAGCAGCAGCGAAACCGTAACAAGTGCTGATCCATGTGGAACTAGAGCTACATATGGAACTAACTAGCTACATGTGGAAATCATCCAACGAAAGAAGAAAACATTTCTTGTGCAAGAAGTATTGTCGATTTATTTCCTATTTATAAGACACCAGACAGCAAATTTGATGGAATTAACCCCCCTTACTTGGCTTTATATTTACATTTTTTATTTATTTCAGGATTTATTTTATAATCCAGAAAAAAACAGTGGATATTTGGTAAACAAAATAAAAAATATTAACATCAAACGCAGTAAATTGGACAGCTTATTCAATGAAAAATTGCCGAAAGATTCCCAGTCATACAGTAATCCGGATCTAGATGAAGATATGCCATCGGATTTAGAAGCAGACGATATGGAATTTTTTGTTAATTGCTTAGCGTTTGAACAAGAATCTCAAATTAAGCAAAGACTTGCGAAGACAGCCAAACTTCGGCAGAATATTTTTAAAAAACATATTGATATATACAGTTCTTTTCCATTTTTTTTTTACAATCCAGAACTAGTAAGATGAGATCAACAATTATTATGTTGATTATTATTAACTTTTTTTGCTCATTTCAGATTTTATATGATTATGAAATTAGGTATCCGAATAGTCATAATCTTTTTTTGAACAAATGGGGACAATACTCAAAATACATTAAAATTATTCATTCACAGTTATATAGGGGATGTTCCGAATTTGAAGGTAAAAATTAAATATAAATAAAAAACATAAATAATGCAATTTGCTTTTCAGAATGGAATACCGAAATTAGTAATTTTTTATTATTATTAAAATTATTACCGACAGCAGTGCAAGGACCGAAATCAAAAGAGAAAAAAGACCGAACTTTGATGCCTCTAAATCTAAATTTATAAAATTCGAAGATGTATGTAATATGAATATTTTAAGGACATATTATATTTTTTACATATTATTTCAATTTTCAGTTAAATACACCAACAAACGAATACGTGATCATAGAAAAACAACCGCACATAATTGCAGTGGGAGCAAATAAACAAGCTATTTCGCAATACCATATAGTCTTGGATGGTAGACTTTTATGTGTTCCTTTTAATTTTTCGTTTGGTCAAACATTTGCTTTATTGTTTAAAATATTTTATATTTTTAATATTGATTTCGATGTTTGTCTGCAGACATTTTATAACTATTTTGCAACATATATTTATAATACAGGTACGATAAAGACGACTCGAATGATTGAAATTAATTCAAGATTTGAAAATTAGTCAAAGATTAATGCGTAATTAAATTATAATAAAATGAATTTCTTTTGTTACATTTGTCATAAACATATTCCATCTATCTCCCATACAATTTCACATATTCATAATGACCATTATACTTCATTACCGAAACCAGTTATTTTTAAATGCATATCTAACAGTCCATGTAATCGAGAATTATATACATTCAGTGGTTTACGTCGTCATGCACTAAAATGTAGTTCATCTGACCTTGTTAAAGTTAGCCGAAAGTTGCCAGCCGAAAATAAAAAAAATGATAATGCAGATTGTGTCCTTGGTTTGATAACCTAAAATAAAAATTCAACAATGTTGATCAATATATTTCAGCCGAAAGTTCCGATACCAGCCAATATTAAAGAAAACTTATTTTTTCCTTCATTTTAATTACTTCTTTAAAATGATATTAAAATAAAAGTTTTAGTTTATGATATGTTATGTCTACATTTGGTCCGGAAATTGTAAATTTTTTTTGAAAAGGATCAATTTGTGAATAAATTCATTGAATGGCTTATCGCTGTTGTTTAACCTTAATTCGCATTGATGTCACCATGGCCATTTGATAGGCCCTAATGCCTGTTAACGACTTTCCAATTTTAAAGAAATTCTGATGGGGATACACTGGTGTAATTTGAAAAAAAAAAATTCTGTTAACTCTCATGCCTGTTAACAACAATCCAATTTTAAGGAAATTTTGATGGGGATACAGGGGTGTAATTTGAAAAAAGTCCAAAGTTCAATTTCTGAAAAATTCATTGAATGGCCTGGCGCTGTTGTTTAACCTTAATTCGCATTGATGTCACTATGACCATTTGATAGGCCCTAATGCCTGTTAACAACATTCTAGTTTTGAAGAAATTCTGATGGGGATACAGGGGTGTAATTTGAGAAGATTCCCATAGTTCAATTTCTGAAAAATTTATTAAATGGCCTGACGCTCTTACTTAATCTTAATTCGCATTGATGCCACCATAGCCATTTGATAGGCCCTAATGCCTGTTAACAACAATTCAATTTTAAAGAAATTCTGATGGGGATACAGGGGTGTAATTTGAAAAAAGTCCAAAGTTCAATTTCTGAAAAATTCATTGAATGGCCTGGCGCTGTTGTTTATCCTTAATTCGCATTGATGCCGCTATGACTATTTGATAGGCCCTAATGCCTGTTAACAACAGTCTAATTTTAAAGAAATTCTGATGGGAATACAGGGGTGTAATTTGAAAAAAATAAAATTCCATAGTTCAATTTCTGCAAAATTCTTTGAATGGCCCAGCGCTTTTCTTTAGCCTAAATTCGCATTGATGCCAATATGGCCATTTGATAGGCCCTGCCTGTTAACAACAGTCTAATTTTGAAGAAATTCTGATGGGGATATAAGGGTGTAATTTGACAAGATTCCCATAGTTCAATTTCTGAAAAATTCATTGAATGGCATGACGCTCTTATTTAATCTTAATTCGCATTGATGCCACCATAGCCATTTATAGGCTCTAATGCCTGTTAACAACAACCCAATTTTAAGGAAATTCTGATGGGGATACAGGGGTGTAATTTGAAAAAAGTCCAAAGTTCAATTTATGAAAAATTCATTGAATGGCCTGGCGCTGTTGTTTAACCTTAATTCGCATTGATGCCACTATGACCATTTGATAGGCCCTATAATGCCTGTTAACAACAGTCTAATTTTGAAGAAATTTTGATGGGGATACGGGTGTGTAATTTGAAAAAAAGTCCAAAGTTCAATTTCTGAAAAATTCGTTGAATGGCCTGGCACTGTTGTTTAACATGAATTCGCATTGATGCCACTATGGCTATTTGATGGGCCCTAATGCCTGTTAACAACAGTCTAATTTTTAAGAAAGGTTGTTGTTAAAAGGAATTAGGGCCTATCAAATGGTCATAGCGGCATCAATGCGAATTAAGGTTAAACAACAGCGCCAGGCCATTCAATGAATTTTTCAGAAATTGAACTTTGGACTTTTTTCAAATTACACCCCTGTATCCCCATCAGAATTTCCTTAAAATTGGGTTGTTGTTAACAGGCATTAGAGACTATCAAATGGCTATGGTGGCATCAATGCGAATTTAGGCTAAAGAAGAGCGCTGGGCCATTCAATGAATTTTTTCAGAAATTGAACTATGGAATTTTTTTTTCAAAATACACCACTGTATCCCCATCAGAATTTCTTTAAAATTAGACTGTTGTTAACAGGAATTAAGGCCTATCAAATGGTCAGAAATTGAACTGTGGACTTTTTTTCAAATTACACCCCTGTATCCCCATCAGAATTTCTTAAGTGGACTGTTGTTAACAGACATTAAAAGTCGGCTGATATTTTTGGGCTGAAAGAAATCAATCAACATTGTCCAAGTTGTTTACTTTCGGCTGGGATAGCGAAGACACTATCTGCATTATCGATTTTTTAATCTTTCGGCTGGAATCTTTCGGCTAACTTTAATATGTAGTATGTTCATCTGTTCCAAATACTCCATCAAATTTTAATGTAAAAACTTTTGCTGATACGAGTACGTCTTCAGTTACAATCGATAACTCTCTCATGAATTTCTCAAATAATACTGAAGTTAATTCTGAAACCGAAACTGAATTGAGTTTTCATGATGTTGTAAACAATTTTTATAATACTATAACATCGATGGGAATTGCCGAATGTAACGTCAATAAAATTTTAAATTTAGCTAGTGAAATGTGTGAAAATGCTGTTACACAAATTGATAAAGTTATTAAACATCATTTAAATATTGATCGCTCTATTATGCATAGTATTTTAAAATCATGTAAAAATAATTTTTTAAATGATTTTAATAAATTTAAAACAGTTTACAAAAGACAGAAACAGCTTCATACTGAATCTTCTTACGTCAGTCCGCAAGGTATGTCATTGGGTGGTAGATGGAAAAGAAAATATGAAAAAATTGAATCGGTGCTAAAAGAACAAATTCGTTCAATGTAAATTTCAATACGTGCCCATTTTAAGAACACTTGAATCAATATTTCAAAATGAATCTTTGTTTAACTTATTTCTGCATGAAAATAATCAAAAATGTAGTGAAAATATTTTAGAAAAATTTTACTGTGCAAATAATTTCAAAAATAATGATTTTTTTCATGTTAATCAAAATGTAATTTAATTACAATTATTCTATGATGACTTCGAAATGGTTAATCCACTAGGAAGCAAAACAAAAATCCACAAGATCGGGACAATTTATATGTCAATTGCAAATTTTGATTTCAATTTTAATTCGCGGTTAGAAAACATTCATTTGGTCGCATTATTTTTTGTAAATGATATTAAAAATGAAAATTGCAATTTTAATGATATATTAAAAATTATTGTAAGCGACATAAGAAAATTAGAAACTTCCGGTATTTCTATCAACAATTGTATTTTGAAAGGAACTCCTGTCAATTTGAGTCATGATAATTTGGGAGCAAATATAACTTTGGGATTTGTCGAGTCTTTTCGCGCAAATTATTTTTGTCGAATTTGTAAAATGCATCGGGTTGATACTCAAACAAGTAGTAAATAAAATATAAATTTGCTTCGTGAATTTCGCGAGTATCAAAAGAAATTCGAAAATGATAAAAATTTGATTTATGATGACTACGACAAATCTTTTGGGATTAAAAAGTATTTCAAATTAAATGAATTAGATCACTTTAATATATTTGATAACCCGAGTGTTGATTCAATGCACGATATAATTGAAGGTGCTGCTATTATAATGAGATCATTCTTGTTAGAATTAGTTCAAACTAATTTAATTGATGACGGGATTCTGATGGAGATAAATCTGTGGCAATTCAACATAACCACTTAATATGAACCGATGTGAAGTATCTAACAAAAAATCCAAATTATATATGTATTAGTACCACTCAATATTAAATTCTTATTAGAATAAATTGAGAATGATTTATTACACTGTTAAATTATTCTCAGAATCAAGTACATTTAAAAATTATAATTTTTAAAATAGAATTTATTTAAAATTACAAAATATTAATAATAAAATAAATAAATTATTCAAACAGATAACTAAAATATCAAATTAAAATCATGTGTGAATTAGTTTACAAATAAATAAAAATAAAAGGTTTAACAAGAAAAATATGAGAATTGTTATTGCCATTTTCGCCGTAAATGCTGTGTATTTTATCAATCTGGGCCAATAACAAGCCACTTTCAAAGATTAGGGAACGATACCACTATATAGGTCGGATTGGCCTATCTATAGAGAACATTTTCCGGTATAAGGTTTTTCCTAGCGGAGAAAATGCAACCTTGTTAATAGCAATTTTCCACTGTAAATTTTGAGTATTTCATCAATCTGGGCCAATAACAAGCCACTTTCAGAGATTAGGGCAAGATGGCACTATATAGGTCGGATTAGCCTATCTATCTCAAGAATTGAGACTGTCTCAAACCACAACCTGGCGGATTTTGTATAAAAATGTTCTCACTCAAGAACTGAAGCCATTGGACCACCGTAAACGATTCTGGTGCAAATGAAATCCACAAATTATTCATGAAAAACCATTACATTCACCTAAATTGACAGTTTGGTGTAGTTTTTGGTCTGGTGGAATCATCGGTCCACGTTTTTTTCGAAATAAAGCTGGTAACACCGTTACTGTCAATGGAGATCGGTATAGATCGATGATAACCATTTTTTTATGGCCGAAATTGGAAGAAGTTGATCTTGACAACATTTGGTTCCAACAAGACGAGGCTACGTGCCACACAGCAAGTGCAACAATTGAATTATTGCGAGAAAAGTTTGGAGATTCGATTATTTCAAGAAATTGTGATATTGAATGGCCTCCAAGAAGTTGTGATTTAACACCATTAGACTATTTCTTGTAGGGTTATTTGAAGTCATTGTTCTTTAGCAATAAACCAAACTCTCTTCAAGCTTTACAAGTCAATATTGAACGTGCTATTCATGACATACGACTTGATTTAGTGGTAAAAGTGCTCGAAAATTGGGTTCATCGAATTCATTCCTGCAGAAGAAGTCGTGGAGGCCATTTGAATCATGTTTTATTCAGAACTTAATTGTATCGATTGTACTTCACATTAAATAAAAAACATTTCAATTTCCTTAACAATTAGTGTGTTTTTTTAAAGAAATCATATCACTCTTATTGGAAAACCCTATATAAACCAATCAGGCTCTTCAAAATCATCAATTCGTAAACACATAAAGATAGCCCGTATAACATATTTAAACAGCTCCAACAAAACTGTAAAGCCAGAAAATGTAAACAGCTAACTGATTTCCGTTTCAAATGTCTAAATAAAATATCTTTTGCACAACAAATTGCAATTTTTAAAAAATACTGGTCACTCGGAGACTATAATCGTCGAATTTATTATTTATCTGGCCTTATACAAATAAATCCTATCAAAAGAACAAGAGTTTCCTCCTACTTCAAAAAATCGTCAATATATGTAGTTATGTATATCATGTGGAAAATAATAGACTACACACTCAACTCTGTCAAAAATGTTTCAGACATACGCTTGGTGAAACAGAAAACTTTATAAAGTCGGTTGCGAAGAAAAAATCAGAAAACGATGACTTTGATATATACCTTGGTGATCGTAGAGAAAAAACTGTTCCACCAAAGAAACTGAATGCTGAAAAAATAGAGGAAATCAAGAAACACATTTCTTCATTTCCGGCATATGAAAGCCACTATTTACGATCGCATACATCTCAAATGTATCTGGAAGCAGATCTTACATTAGCTACAATGTACAAGCTCTATTGTTCCAGTAATTCAGCACCAGTTTTATCAAAGTATTCAGAAATATTCAAAGGTTTGTGTTTTATAATCATCTTTAAATTTTATTTATTACTAAAGCTTATTCATTTTTGCAGGAATGGGCATCAAGTTTAGAAAGCCACAATTAGATACTTATAATAAATGCGAAATTTTGCAAATCCAAATAGATGGAGCGATTGATGAAATTACCAAACTAAAACTAATTGAAGTCCAAAAAATACACCATGAAACGTCATAACAGGCATATAATGCTAAAAAAACATGATAAGGAAATGGCAGGAACATCATCAACTAAAAAGGGTTTTTACTTTCGACCTTCAGCAGTGTCTTCCAACTCCTATCTTAACACCTCCGTTTCGTTCTACAAACTTCCACTGTGGACGTTTAACTTAACAGTACATGACTGCATTACCAATGATGCTTTTTGCTACATATAGCATGAAGGCGTTGGAGGAAGAGAAGGGAACGACATCGTACCCTGCTTGTTTCAACATTTGCAGAGTATACCAGAGACAATAAAATCGGTTATCTATTATAGTGATTCATGCCCAGGACAAAAAAATGAAAATTCATTTTTGGTCACGATGTTTTCTATCTTGATGCATAATTCTCATCTAGAAGAGATTCATCACAAATTTTTGGTTCCGGGTCACCCTCCTATGCAGTGTGATTCGGATTACGCCATAATTGAAAAAAAGGAAGAAGAAAACAAATATCAAAATACACCATCCGCGAGATTGGTTCAATTTTATTCGAACAGTTGGCAATAAACGCCATTTTGAAGTAATTGAGATGGAAAATAAATTTTTAAAATTTTTCTATTCTATTTGATACTATCAAAAATTGATATGGAAGAGAACAAATTTTCATGGAAAGATGTGAAATGGCTGCGATTTTCTCAACAATTTGGACACGTTTTTTATAAAGGTTCGCATAATGATGCAGAAACATTCAAACAACTTTTAATTTCCAAAAGAGGTGTAAGCAATGTTCACGTTTCTGAAATACCCAACTGCTACGATGGTCCACTTAACATAAATAAAGCTAAAAAAGATGGCCTAATTTCAAGGCGGCCTTTAATAGATGCACAATTTCATTCCTTTTATACTGGGCTGGCGACAGGTGAATGTGTTAAAAACATACACCCTGACATTCCAGATTCGGAAGACGAATGAATTAATTTTTTTATTATATTGTGTAAACTTTACTATTTTATGATAAATTTGAATGATTTTTATATTTTGTACATGAAGGTTAATTAAAGTGGTCAGCATGCTTGCTCCAGCGACCGGAGGTTCCGGGTTTGATTCCCGGTGGTGAAAAGGAAAAAATTTCAAGGCTAGCTAAACCATCACTCGATTAATTTAATCACTCATTATCGAAATGAAAATATGATTATGAAAACTCATTTGAGGCGGCCAAATCCCTTAATGAGATATAGTGCCAGAGAGAGAGAGAGAGAGAGAGAGAGAGAGAGAGAAAGAGAGAGAGAGAGAGAGAGAGAAGGATTTAATTATTTGGAAAATAACTTATCTTAAATTGCGAATTAGAAAATCAACTGGAAATATAACTTAAGCGAAAAATATCACAAATTTTTTTTTAGTAAAATCACTTATCTGCTTAATCTTAATTTTCCTAAATAACTTTCAAGGAAAATTAGAAAAAATAGGTTTCTAAATAATTTAGCCCACAACTATCTTACTCTACTTGACTTTAACTTACAATTTTGTGGGCCCAGTTTTTCATATTTAGTTTGGTGGTTAATATTGCTGTTTCTGAATATTCACTGAATTTCAGTTAAATGATTATGTTGAATTGCCACAGATGCCACAAATATTTATTAGCTTAAGCACGTTCAATGCTTCCATTTTCTAAATCTTATTCCAGTGCGAGACGTGAATGTGGTTAATACTTTTAGGAAGATCTAAGTCCATTGAATCCTCAACCAAAATATGAAAATGTTTTATTGGGGATTACGGGGCTAAATATGACGGAGGAAAGTAACACATTGAACGTTTACGCGCTAGAATAAGATTTAAGAAATCGAAGTATTGATCGCACTTAAGTTAATTAAAAGTATTTTTTTTGCTATTATAAATAAATCATAACCATTTCAATACACTGCAAAAATTTAATAGATAGATATGGTACGTGGTTTCGAGTAACTATAGAATGAAAAATTTTAAATCTACAAAAAAATCTTTAACTTTTAACTTTTTCACACTTCCCTGTAATTAATGAATACATTTACATAACTAAATCATAATGATACCCATTAATCATAAAACTTTCAAAAAATATTAATTAATATTCCAACAACAATTGTTGAACGGTAACCCAAATTTCAATTTTGCCTAACTTTATATGGTTACCTTATCTATTTCTATTACTATTTATTGTATATCCATATACGATATATCTGGTATCACAAAATGTTTTCAATAAATATTCTCCTTCTGCTTGCCCATAATCGTCATTAAACACTATATACACCCCCATTACGATTCTTAATGTTTCCACAAGCGTTTTTTGCACAAATAAATCATTTCTAAGTTTTATCTTCTATAAAAAAAACCGACAAAATACAAAAAAGTCCTATAAATTAAAATCTATTGTATTTGTGATATACAATTTTATATCATGATACACTACACTAACTATATTCTTCATCGTATATCTTATTCCTATACATAAAACAGAAAAAGGATATAATTTTGCTTGTTTTACTTAATTTAATTGGATCATGTTTTACAACTCCAAGGATCTTGTTAAAATATTATATTATAATATAAGAATATTATTTTTAAATTATATATCTTTTAAGATAAGGATTATTATGTACGAGTACATACAAACATACAACAATTGAAAAAATATGAATTATGTACTTTAAAATAACACACAGTACTATCTTGTATAGTAATAATAATGATAATGAAAGGATTTTGTCATGTTTGTGTTATGGTGTTGAACAATATGCCTCATAATTATGTTATTTAACAAGGATCAGTTTTATTATTTTTTAAATGGCTTTTATTTTAAGTGTTAATGCAATTATTCAAAATGATTAATCGGTTGTGTTCTCAGTTGTAGTGGGACGTTGTGCAGCAATTTACGTTTGCTATATACTGTTAAAGCACAGGGGCCAGTTGTATATTTGGCCGGGTATTATTAACAGGTCATCAAATTAATCCTATATAATAATTCAAGAAAATGTATGTGTGTGTACGTATTGATTGGTTCATGGAGAAGATCGTAGGTTTTGTCTGATCTTTCAATTTTATCATGGAACTGAGATACATGATCCCAAAGATTCTCCATGCATGCCTATGGAGATTTTTTTAATTTAAACTGGAGAAGGTCGTAGGCTTTGCGTTTCAATTATTTTTCAATTTAACACATGCCTCATTTGAGCAACTTCAAAACACATGACATGAGCATATAATAATACGTTTGACAATTATTTAAATAAAACATTGGATTAATTTTATTACTTTTCAGATAAATCTGTCTTTCGTACTGTACATACAATATTGGTACTGTCTATAGTGGTACTCATATAATACGTGAACCCTTTATATAACCTTATAACTAATTGACACCAAGATTTTGTAAGATAGGTACCTCCTATTACAATAAAAGTTTATTAATTTCCATACATTAGTTTGAATTACTTTCTCAGTATTTAATTTTCAGATAAATCTGTCTTAAAAAGAAAAATCCTAAATTGATTTGTTATCATGTAAAAATTGATCATGCCTCCGAAAAAACGAACATCAATTGGACGTGTAAGTACTTTTTCAAAAAAGTCTAAAATCAGCAGCAATGAAAAGCGAGATTTACGCCTTAAAATTAATCGAAAGCGAGCTATTCAGTCTAGCTGAGATGAATAAACAACGAACTATTCGATTAAACGACATGAGGTTAAGAGCAACTACTTGGAATCAAGTTAGCAAATCTATAAACATCAAAAAAATTTCGTCGGAAAAAATAAATATTTTCAAAAAATAATTGTATTAGTATTTCTTAATTTATATCGTTATTTTAGTCGTAAGTGTATATAACGGGTGATTTTTTAAGAGCTTGAGAACTTTTTTTTAAAAAAAAACGCATAAAATTTGCAAAATCTCATCGGTTGTTTATTTGAAACGTTAGATTGGTCCATGACATTTACTTTTTGAAGATAATTTCATTTAAATGTTGACCGCGGCTGCGTCTTAGGTGGTCCATTCGGAAAGTCCAATTTTGGGCAACTTTTTCGAGCATTTCGGCCGGAATAGCCCGAATTTCTTCGGAAATGTTGTCTTCCAAAACTGGAATAGTTGCTGGCTTATTTCTGTAGATTTTAGACTTGACGTAGCCCCACAAAAAATAGTCTAAAGGCGTCAAATCGCATGATCTTGGTGGCCAACTTACCGGGCCATTTCTTGAGATGAATTGTTCTCCGAAGTTTTCCCTCAAAATGGCCATAGAATCGCGAGCTGTGTGGCATGTAGCGCCATCTTGTTGAAACCACATGTCAACTAAGTTCAGTTCTTCCATTTTTGGCAACAAAAAGTTTGTTAGCATCGAACGATAGCGATCGCCATTCACCGTAACGTTGCGTCCAACAGCATCTTTGAAAAAATACGGTCCAATGATTCCACCAGCGTACAAACCACACCAAACAGTGCATTTTTCGGGATGCATGGGCAGTTCTTGAACGGCTTCTGGTTGCTCTTCACTCCAAATGCGGCAATTTTGCTTATTTACGTAGCCATTCAACCAGAAATGAGCCTCATCGCTGAACAAAATTTGTCGATAAAAAAGCGGATTTTCTGCCAACTTTTCTAGGGCCCATTCACTGAAAATTCGACGTTGTGGCAGATCGTTCGGCTTCAGTTCTTGCAGGAGCTGTATTTTATACGGTTTTACACCAAGATCTTTGCGTAAAATCTTCCATGTCGTCGAATAACACAAACCCAATTGCTGCGAACGGCGACGAATCGACATTTCACGGTCTTCAGCAACACTCTCAGAAACAGACGCAATATTCTCTTCTGTACGCACTGTACGCATTCGTGTGGTTGGTTTAATGTCCAATAAAGTAAACTGAGTGCGAAACTTGGTCACAATCGCATTAATTGTTTGCTCACTTGGTCGATTATGTAGACCATAAATCGGACGTAAATCGCGAAACACTTTTCGAACCGAACAGTGATTTTTGTAATATAATTCAATTATTTGCAAGCGTTGCTCGTTAGTAAGTCTATTCATTATGAAATGTCAAAGCATACTGAGCATCTTTCTCTTTGACACCTTGTCTGAAATCCCGCGTGATCTGTCAAATACTAATGCATGAAAATCCTAACCACAAAAAAATCACCCTTTATAATAAATGTAAATATGTAACCAGTGTATATAGATTAGTTTTACTAGTTTTTGTGTATATATAAAAAAAAGAAATATTAAATATTAAGTGTTAGCGAAACTCTAAATTAAATAAAACTTAATACAGCTGGTTTATTCAAATTTATTAAATGTTTGTAGCCAAAACGATACACTGCTATTTGCAACTCCAATTGCTACGGTATCATCATCAGCTGTACCTAAAATTAAAACCAAAAGAAGAAAATTATTTTATATTCACATCACACTTACCAACTTTGTTAAATTGACCCAAATAATATGTATCTAAAATTAAGAAACTAATTAATAATTTTATATTGTCAAAACATTTATTTTATATAATTTATACTTATCTGTTGACATTCCTATAAAATTCACTTTGTAAACACAACTTGTTGACTTAACTGTCATTATTTTCATTATGTCATGTTCTAGTACTAGAGTAGTAGCACGATGAGTGCGTTTTATAATATAATTAGTTATGTAGTATATCGTACTAGTACTTTATTTATAATTATTAGTAGTATATTTTTATATTCAAACTTACAATCTACATTAATTAGAATTCAAACATGACAGTTGGGGGTTAACGTATAATATGAAAAATATATATTGTAAAATTAAATCTCAGTCATTCGATTACAATCAGGCGATAAATCAAGATTAAAAATTAAAATTGTAAATATACAGTGTGTTAACCAGTTTATTTGAAAATAAAAAATATATTTGGCTTTCGTTAATAAAATCAAGTAGTTTCAATAGTGTGGCTTGTTATATATTTTTTCTGGATCATCTAAAATTCATCATTCATCATCTTTATAATTGGAAATCATTCAACATCTTTATTGGAACATCACCATCATCATCAACATCTTCACAAACATAAGTGACGATTTGGGGATCGAACTTTGTGATTCCATTGATATAATGGATGAAGGTGCTACCTTGTATAATAATTTGTGTTTTGTATGTAACTGTGAAGTTACTAAACGATGCAACGCATTAAAATGCTGTGGGAAATGTGATAAATGGTATCATATTGATTGCATCAATATGTCTGTCACATTGTATAAACAAATCAAACGTTTGGGTAATGAAATTTTTTGGTTTTGCGAGAGTGACAAAATTCAATTTGAAATCTGGAAAAATCAAATTAGCCACCAACATGTTCATGACTTGCTTCCTGAATCTATTGAAATGTTGACAGATATACGACCTAGAGTTATTAATATTGAAGCTTGCTTAAATAAACCAATTAATGTTACGTCAAACATTATTTCGTATGCGGATACGTTAAAATGTAATGTCGGAGATGTTTAAAAAAATATGGGGCCCCATGTCCATAGGGGAATTATCATTAAACCGAAAAATAAACAGAATTTTGATACCATAAAAATGGATATTAAAAATAAAATTAATCCTAGTAGTATCAAGGTTGGAATATCTTCATTTAGAACTACTAGTAATGGAGCGGCAGTTGTTAAAACTTTTAGTGATTCGGAAAATATGCGGTTTGAGGATGAAGCTGTAATACAACTTGGGGATTTATATGATATATATATATAAAACTAATACTAGAAATCCGAGACTTTATATTAATGGACTCAGTAAAGTGTATACTGACATCGAACTATATGCAGAGCTATGTGCTGTAAATAGTTTTATGAATGCTGATGACATTATTAAGATAAAATTTTCTAGAGATAATAAAATTACTAAGAAGTGGATGATCTCATTTGAACTTTTTGGCGTTACGTGATGGGATTCGCTTTACGTTAAAGAAGATGTTTATGTTCCGAGATGTTTCAAGTGCCAGCGGTATCATCATATCTCTAATAAATGTGAAGATGAAGTTAGCTGTGTTAGATGTGCCGGTAATCATCATCTTAAGGATTGCAATGATAATTTATTAAGATGCAGTAATTGTGAAGAAAGTAACCTTAAATTAAAATCTTCTTTTTGTACTAATCATAGGGCTGATAGTTCAAGTTGTTTTGTTTATTTAACTCAGGTAAGGAAAATACAACATTTTACTGATTATTCCATTAAATTAAATGTTAATGCAAAATAATTTGTCTAGCCCTGATTTTGATAATACTCATTTCGTGAACCATTTTAATATGCCTAACGTAATTCTTAAATCAGCCTTAAATAATAAATGTACATTTTATATTTGTCACTTCAATTCACAAAGTTTTTTACCTAAAATCAATGTATCTTTTCAATTGTTAATATTCATGCCATTTTTATATCTGAGACTTGGTTGAAATCATATATATTGGATAATGCTATCTTACTTGATGAGTTTAGAGTTTTACGACCTCGTAAACGTGGAGGTGGATTATGTATCTTCGTAAGAAAGTCTATTCCTATTAAAATTATATATAAATCTTCGAACTCAGCTTATGCGGTTTTATTAATCGAAATGATTGTGGCAAATAGTAAAATTATACTCGGCGTTGTCTATAATCCTCCTGGATCTGATTTTATAGATTACTTAGAAACAATTTTAGGAAATCTTTCTATTTGCTACTCTGACTTTATCCTTGTTGAGGATTTCAATTATGATATGCTTTCTTCTAATTCTTCAACAGTCCACTTTAAAAATATTGTTAGTAGATTCAATGTTAGTATTTGCAATATTGAACCAACTCATTTTGTTCAAAACTCATCATCACTGTTGGATTTAGTTCTTTGTAACTTAAATAAAATTAATTTTATAAATCAAACTTCGATACCTGGAATTTCGCATCATGAAAAAATACTAGTTTTTCTTATGATGTTGCTCCTAAACTTGAGAAAAATTTCTTTGTGTATAGAGACTTTAATAACGTTAATTTAGATCGTTTATCGACGTTTTGTAATTCTCTTCAATGGGACTTATTACGCAATTTTATTGAAATGTATAATAGATTTGTCCCTGTAAAATCTTTTATAATTGATATATCGAAGCCGAAATGGTTTACTCCTCAAATTCCGGATTTCATGAAATAGAGGAACAGGGCTTATGGTATATGGATAGTGCTTCGAACTGATAACAGTTGGAATGAATATAAATTCCTTAGAAATAAGGTAACTTCACTTAAGCGTAAATCAAAACATGATTTTTTAATGAATAAATTAGATCCTAAACTTCTACTTAAAATCTTTTGGAATAATTTAAAAAGTCTTGGTGTTGGAAAATTTATTGAGCAGGCACATATTCCGTTTACTCCTAATGATCTTAATAAGTTTTATTGTGAATCTGTTAAATGTCAATCATCTGGAGCTAACACATTGATTGTTTTATTTTTCAACCTAATTTTAATTCTTCAAAATTCTCATTTAGTGTAATCTCTGAAGACCAACTTTTTAAAGCAATTTATTCTGTTAAATCTCAAGCTTCTGGAATGGATAATATTTCTATTAGATTTATTAAATTACTTTTTCCTTATATTTCTCAATATATGCTCTATATTTTTAATAATATTATTACTAAATCTTATTTTCCGAGTTGTTGGAAGCTAGCTAAAATTACTTCATTGCCAAAAACTAAGAATATGATGTCTGATTTAAGACCAATCAGAGCGTTATCTTCTATCTCTAAAAGTTTAGAAATTATTATTGAAAATCAAATCACAAGTTTTTTGCTGAAAAATGATTTACTTTCGAATTATTAATCAGCATACACACCATAGCATAGCACCATCTCTGCTTTGCTCAATATTACTGACAATATTCGGCGTAATATTGATTCTAATAAATTTACCGCACTAGCACTCTTGGATTTTTCTAAAGCGTTTGACTCAATAAATCATTATAAACTTTGTGTTAAATTGTCATCGTTTTTTAACTTCTCCGGATCTGCATGTAGATTTATTTATTCATACTTAAGTTGTAGATCACAGCTTGTTGAAATTAATGGAATATTTTCTGATATTATGGAGCTAAGTTGTGGAGTTCCACAAGGTTTAGTGCTTGGATCGTTACTGTTTTCGTTGTCATTAATGATATTTCTACTTGCTTTAGATTTTCAAAATTTCATCTCTATGCTGATGGCTTGCAGGTTTATAGTTATAGTGAAATATTGAACAAAGATGTTTGTATAACAAACTTAAACAGTGATTTATTAAGAATTGTAGAATGGTCGATACAAAATGATGTATTACTTAATGCAAAGAAAACTCAAGCTATTATAGTTTATAAACGAAAGTTGAACAAGAATGATTTCCAAAATTTGATTCTGTAATGAGTTAACAACTTACTCGGATACAGTTAGGAACTTGGGACTCATTTTTGGAAATTGACTGATTTTGCAAATTCTAGACTCCGACACCACATTTCTTGTACTGTGATGCTGTATTGTTTGGTATGTATGGCTACTGTATGGATAGAATAAAATCTCTGTTCAATGCATGCGTTAGATATGTTTTCTCGATGTTTTCGTGATATTAAAAATTATTTCGATTTTCGAACCTGCGTCTATATTCATAAGCTTTTGCTTATTAAGAAACCTTCTTATTTGTACAATAAAATAAAGTTTCCTAATTCTGGTCGCACACAGCATATTATATTACCGCATAATAACCATCGTAAAAAAAAAACCTACCTGTGAAGTTCCAATCGCCAATCAGTGCTTCCGATTATTCTTGCTGTTCTAACAATCACAATTGGCGGAACAACTGCCAATCTTAACTGGCCTTAGCCAGTATCTCCTCCAAATACGGTTCAATATTCTATCCACCGGATGGACAGCATTCGTTTCAACTATGTCTCTTTATCCCATTTAATTTTTTTTTATCTATTTGACTTAAATACTCTATCGAGTATTTATAATTTTTATGCTCTCTCCATTTGCGTTTCTTAATTTTATTTTTGGTTAATTTTTTTTTTTATTTTTCTCTTTTTTTTCCAGTTTTACATTTGCTTGCTCTAAGCACACCAGCGGTCGATCTCTCCTTTTTGGCGGCGGGGTATCATTCTCCTAAATTTAGTACATATAGACATATAGATTCAGCCTTCATTTTCCTAATCATAGCTTTTTTAATACATTTTTTATTTCGATTAATATTAATTTATTTTTGCCGTTTTCTTTCTTTTTTAATTTTTAATTTAGTAGAATGATATCCTTGTTTATAATTCCCTGGAATTATATTCAAAAAATAATAATAATGTGCGGTCAGGAAGAGGCGATTGACCGTTGGGAATTATTATTATTATTATAAATGTAGCTGCAATAATTGCTCGCCTGCATTATCCGAGAGTATCACCACACCTGCAACGATTTTCTCATCTTTTTATAAGTCATATACTTATCGACATCATTCATGCGTTGAAATCTGATTTCGACTTTCTCAGTCCTTTTAACACTTCTGGCGTAACCAATTCCTTAAATAATCTCAGCACCATAACCATCGAAACCATCTTCACCAGGCGATTTGCCAGCAATCATATTCACTAAAGACACCAACTGTTGAGGTTCTTTCAAACTGATAAATGCCTCACTATGAGACGTCGATTCTACATCCGGTTAAGCATCCAAAATCTCGAGTAGTTCGTTTCTTTTTTCTTGAACTTTGGCAATATCCCGGTAGAATTGTACATCATTTTCGCCAACAATCGATTCAACAAAACCCAATGGTTCCTCCCAATCAATAGCACTTACTCCATGATCATCATCATCCAGTTCTGTCTTACTACCAACAGCCATTTCTAGCATCTGATCACGATCGTTTTCTGAATGCTCGACCTTCTGCTCCGTAAAGATTATTATTTCATTTGCCAAATATTTTGCCTTTCGATTGTCCCAGTTTCTCCGCGGAGTTTTGAATTGGCTGCCTGAGCTCCTCCACTTTGGTATAATTTTTGATTTTGTAAGTCAAACCCCCAATTCATTTGTTGAAACTCTTTAATTTATTGATCAAATTTTTGTTTATTTAAAAATTAAACACTTTAGTTGGGTTTCCTTATAGTAACAATTTTATTAATAAAATTGTTACTATAAGGAAAACCAACTAAAGTGTTTAATTTTTAAATACATTTTTCAAAGTGACAAAAGTTATACAGTGGTAAAAAATGGCATTGAACCATAATAACACAAATTTTTGTTGATCAAACAATTGAGTTATAACAGTCAATAAGTATGTCACATCGAATCTCGCGATCTTCTCCCACTATCTCTCGTTCAGCATCTAGTTATTATTCATAATTATTCGGGTCTAATCCGTGCTTCTCCATATTCTTATTTTCCTTCAAAAACTGCGTAAAGGGTGATGCCTATGTTGCTTTAAGTAGAATTTTAACTCCGTAACCGTTAAATCCTTAAACCCATCTTCTAATATTCGCAATCCCACGGATTGTGAATATCGTCCTAGAATTTGACGGTTACTACACGAATTCTCGAAATTCACACACTTTTTTTTCAGACGTTTCTGAGAGTAGTTATGATGCACGCCGCGAATTTTCAGTGTTTTTGGAAAACCCTTGTAGCAGACGACCTTGGGCTAAAAAAAATCTAAAAAAAAATTTTTGGTACTTTCAGTTAAATAAAATGTCTAATTACCGACCAAATGGCACAGTGGTTAAAGCTTTGGCATTTGGATCGGGAGGTACCGGGTTCGAACCCCGATAGGGGCAGGATGCAAAAAGTGAAATTTCATAACAGATTACGATCTGGGATGAAATGTAACACATCTATGACCCCCTGTCGGAGTGCAAAACTCATGGGCCGACCTATCTTCCATGTCTGTAGAGGCTGGCATGGAGTTTGCAATGTGCAGATGGTCTTAAAATCGGTCCTATAACCATACGTCCTGGAATTGGGTGACTGGCGTAAAGTAAGGACGGAAATAAGCAAACCGTGAAAGAGCAGGGAGAGCTGAACAGGCCCCAGAACAGATTGCAGGGATAAAAACAAAAAAACAAAAAATGTCTTTTTATTTCATTTAAAAAAATCTTTGAAAAACTTTTTTTTCAATTTTGAAGGTGCTATGTCCCCTTAAATGAGCAATTTTTGTAGAATAAATATCTCGCCTTGCTTTGATGAGCAATGAATTCTGAATTGGCGAGACATTTATTCAACAAAAAATGCTAATTCGGAACATTACTAAATTTTTTTATGAGATTGGTGACATCTGGGGTTGAGTAGTACCATTAAAGCAAGTTATATAGCAGTTTTGTTGAATAGCGAATTATAATCGTCTCGAACAGAACCGTCTAAAATAAACCCAATCTAGAATATTCAATCGGTTTCTAAATAATGCTATATAAGATAGCGGATATATACTTGACAGCGGAAAATAAGCGATTACGCTACTCGCCACAAGTGGCAGCGCTATCACTAAAGAGAATTTATTTTGTTATGTAATTACCAGCGGAAATTTTTTATTCATTATGTACCACTTTTTTCACTAAATAAAACATCTCAGCGGAATAAAATATTGAAAGTGATCCTTACAATGGCAAATTGATTGATCTCCGAAGTGAATTAACTCAGTATATGAAATCTTGAAATTGAACAATATTCCGTCTTTCTGCCATTTCTTAACGAATAACGATGAAATTTGGAAAGTAGTATTGATCAGGGATTTTAAAGTAACTTTTGGACAAAATTCTAGGATCTGTTCGTGCTGGACTAAGCTGGCCATTTCATAACCAGTCCTTATGAAAAATTGTATCTGTACATTTTACACGATATAAATAAATTTTAAACTGGAACTCCAATATTTCTAAATTAAATTTTGTAAAATTTGCATAGCATATAGGGACATGTCGGAAAAAATTTATGGATTAGATTTTCCACTTTAATTTTTTGATTTTCTGCGGCCATATAAGTTATTTTCAGTTTTTGTCAAGAAGTACAAAAATGAATAGAAATTTTATTTTGCGATAGTGCCGCCATTTGTAGCGCGTAGCAAAATCTTTTATTTTCATTCTTCACAATTCTTCAGCCTACATTACATGCATAAAAGAACCATAGGCGAAATTACATAATATAATTACGCTCACTGAGATAATAACCACATGATAGATAATCATTCACCAACAAAACTCAGATTAATAATTAATGGTCAACTCGTGATTTTTATCTACACCTACAGAAATATATCAATCACTGTATCTAGCATATTGTAGCCAAAACTCTCTAGTCCATTATTTATTTGCTTGTGCTAGATAGATCGCCCATGTTAACCTTTTCGGAAATTAAATTTTCACTTAAAAACAAATTTCTTAATTGAATCTCACAATTCTGCAACTAAATTAACGAACAAACGAGCTAAAAGGTAAATATAAGTCATCTAGGGGTATACTGGCGCAGGTACACCAAAAAAAACAGAAAATTTTCACTTTATTTTCGGTTTTTCGTGTTTTCCTTTTCAAAAACCATAAAAATAATGGAATAATATAAACACACATACCGCGCCGAACCGAGTTGAACAGAAAGAAGTAAATTTTTGCGTTTGAAAATTTTTGAGGCAACAAATTACCTTTTTCCTTTCACCTTTTTTTGGTGGTGTTGTTGTTGTTTTATTTATTTTAAGTTAACACATAACATAATAAAAATTAATCAATCTTCATTAACCTCCAATTTATTTTAATCGTTTTCAAGAAGTGGCTTTGTGTATATGTACGTCCTGTCCGCAAATTTTCTCCCTGACCTCCCTGATATTAAAAAAAAAACAAAACATTTAATTGTTATTATTTGTTTTTTATTTCAAGAAGGCCGCTCCAAAACAAAATAAAATCATAATTATTTAGAAGCGGATTATCCCCACCACCCTCAATATTTTATACATCGGTAAATGATGGTTGGTCACGTTAAAATGATAGTCCGGATAGTGGTTGTAATAATATATGCGCGCCTTGACATTGTTACATATACAGTGATGGTGGTTTTCGTTTTTTGATATTATTTTGTCGGAACTTCGTGGATTATGCGATACGAGCTGTTGTAGTAAATACGAGACTAGTACGATGGTATAGATATGTACTTAGGTATACAGTGGAATTTAATTTTGGTGTTATACAAAAACACCGGAATAAATTAAAAAATATAAAATATCCATGTATAGGAGTATATTCATGTGTATACTGTGGAGAGAGCTTTTTTGGTTTTTCATTTATTTAAAAATTTATAATATTTTATAGGGAAAGCACAATAACAAAAAGCTGCGAGACAGGAAGTTATAAACAATAATTAAATTTTCGTATCATTTTTGGTGCGCTTTTGTTTTTTTTTTTGGTTTGGGGTGGTTTTTAGGCGGTTATGACACAATGTACGCTTTGAGCTTTTAAATTTTTATGATTATTATTTCAATTAAATTTTTCAATAACAAATAAAAGTTTAGTTTACGATTAGGTGGATGCAAGATAAGGTTTATGTTCTGCGATTTTTATTAACCACTTAAAATTTGGAAAGTTTAACGTTTGTCATAAAAAATTCGTACACAGATTCTAGAGACTGACTAGAGTTGGCTTGCATGATTTATTTCATACCTTTTATGATAAAGTAAAATAAAGTACAGCAATCACAAACAAATTCAAGACCTTGTGATTTTTGCAAGTGTCGCCAACTCAGAAATACTGGTTTCCACTGATCTCTCACGTTCGTGTTGCTTCTAAGCAAAATCACAGAGGCTGATTCCCGTTTCCATTAATTTTCCACATCCATTGAAAAATCCATTGAAGAAGGAATACTTTCTATAATGTGTATCTAATCTATCTAATCTATCTAATCTATCTAATCTATCTATCTAATCTATCTAATCTATCTAATCTATCTAATCTATCTAATCTATCTAATCTATCTAATCTATCTAATCTATCTAATCTATCTAATCTATCTAATCTATCTAATCTATCTAATCTATCTAATCTATCTAATCTATCTAATCTATCTAATCTATCTAATCTATCTAATCTATCTAATCTATCTAATCTATATAATCCATCTAATCTATCTAATCCATCTAATCTATCTAATCTATCTAATCTATTTAATCTATCTAGTCTGTCTTATCTATCTAATCTATCATACTTCGTGTGTAGGTGCTTCGGTGCTTAGGTCCCTTCAAATCAAATTTAATCCCCGCAAAGCGGCTCCTCCTCTACTCAAAATAGATGCAGAGCGGATTGACAACATCTTAATCCAGAGGTCAGTGGAGAAAACGATCCGTCAAAATCTCGGACTTATATCAATCTACTTTCTACACGATGGGGAAGAGATCCCACCTGGTATTAGAGTAAACACATTAACGGAGGCTTATAAGGCAAAAATTGGGGTCAAACTTGGAAGCGACTTCTTATCATACAATTCGAAATAGTAAGGATACGAAAGAGAGAGGAGCTTTACTTCTTGATTTTATTCTTAGTACAAACCAGTTTTTGATAGTGCACTTGTTTCTGATTTTATAAAGGATACGAGGGCTACCTTTTATATTTCGGGATTAGAGAACAAAAACAAATATTAATCATCGAAAATCGCTTTATTGTTTTTCAAAATATTCCCCATGAAGATCTATACACTTTTGCATGCGTTTGAACCAATTGTCGAAGCACTTTTTCCACTCTGATTGAGGTATCTCCAAAACATGCAATCTGAACGCAGCAACCGCTTCTTCAGGTGTCGAAAAACGTTGACCTCTCAGTTTGTTTTTTAAAACGGGAATAAAAAGACGTCATTTGGTGACAAGTCAGGACTATACGGCGGATGACTCATCAAATCGATGTTTTGAGTGCTCAAAAATGCAGTTGTTTGAGCCGATGTGTGAGAGCTCGCATTGTCGTGGTGAAGAGTGATCTGTCTTCGGCAGTTGGTTTTCCTGATTTCTTGGAAGACAACTGGCAAACAAATGGTTGTGTACCACTCAGAATTGACTGTTCTGCGTTGTTCTAGTGGTACGGTTGCGACATGTCCATTTTTTCCGAAAGAAACAGGCGATCATTTGCTTGCAAGTGGTTCGTGGGCGAACAACTTTTGTTGGATTCGGCTCATCTTGAAACACCCATACAGTCGGCTGCTGTTTACTTTCGGGCTCATACGCGTAAATCCACGATTCATCACCTGTCACTATGTCATAGACGTGTTTTGAAGCACCGCGATCGTATTTTTGAGCTTTTCTTTCGACCAATCGACACGAGC
Organism: Nephrotoma appendiculata; assembly: GCA_947310385.1. Classification (NCBI taxonomy): domain Eukaryota; kingdom Metazoa; phylum Arthropoda; class Insecta; order Diptera; family Tipulidae; genus Nephrotoma; species Nephrotoma appendiculata. Next base: position 25,998,438 of record OX371225.1, on the reverse strand, counting down.
CTTTTTTTGAGCGATTGACAAATTGTGTGGGATCCAACGCGAACAAATTTTTTTGACATTCAAATGTTTATGCAATATTGAATGTATGCTGGTCCCACTAATGCCTAAGGTTGTCTCAATCTCACGATAGGTCACATGACGATCTTGCAATATCAGTTCGCGCACAGCATCAATGGTTTCCGAAACAACAACTGATTCTGGACGACCTTCACGAAATTCGTCTTGGAGTGAACTACGACCTCGATTGAATTCACCATACCATCGATAAACACTGGTCCTTGATGGAGCTTCATCGCCAAAAATTAAATTAAGTTCATCCATGCACTCTTGCTGCCTTAATCCACGTCGAAAGTTGTAAAAAATAATCGCACGAAAATGTTCACGATTTAATTCCATTTTTTCGCCGAGATGTTGAGTTAATGAGTACTGTAAACAACACAAATAGCGCTCGAATGTCAAAACGTTCTGAGTACGTATAATCTCAAAAATGTCAAACTTTACGATAGAGCTGTCAGTTGCCAGATTGCAACACTAGGGTTGTCCAATCCCGAAATATTCTTAAGCTTTCGGAATCTTTTCGAATGTACTCTCAAAAGAATAATAATAAACATGTATATAAGTAAACGTTCTAGAATCGTTTGGATTTTTATTGAAAGAAAAATTATCGAATCACCTAGGATACTTATGAGTAGTAGGATCTAAACATTGATGTCAGATTTAACCCAAGTGACCACTTAACATAAAATTGGCCTTTAGCCCAAGTGATAAAAATTAACTAAAGAGCAATCATTAAAACGGTCGCATCATTACTACTGGTCGTATCGGTGTTTTTAAAATTTGAGACCGGAAGTTCTAAAGAGTATCAAAAAATGATCATCGGCTTCAATTAATGGTTTACGATTTTCTATCGATCCCAAAATGAATTATTACTTTGAAACTGTTGCCCCCTCTTGATCCATTTTATTTTGCTAGACAGGATGATCTCAAGGAGGATAGGATTAATCATACACTTGAAAATGAGCATAGGTCCTATACCTAAACATTTGTTCGGTTTTAAGTGGTGTATGAGGAAAATAAAACCTTTCATCTCTCGCTATTCTAAATAAATTATAACACTGTAGTCTTTGTATAACACGATTTATAATTATCCCAATTTACGAAGAGGTAAGTATAAAGGTAATATTCAGGCACAGGCTCCCTAACCTTTTTGTTTGATGCAAATTAAAATATTTTTGGAAGTTTAAACAATATTATATTGCGGTTAAGATATCTAAAAGGTCAAAAATGTGAAGACAATATTTAAGGTATAAAATCCAATTTTTCAAATTTCTTTCATTGAAAAATACATAACCGAATATCATTATTAACTTTTTAAACTATTTAGGAGGAATTTATGTTTACGTACATAACATATCTAATATAAAGCTAATTTCTTTTTAAACATTAACATTCTTCAACCGAAAAAGGGTATTTTTGGTCTATAAACTATAAAACAAATTTAGTTTTATTTTATTATGATGTTACACAAAGAACCGAACCCACAACAATATTTTTACCCATCTAACAAAATAATTCTTTAAAAAATGCTTAGGATTATAACATTCACTATGGTTAGACACGAGTATATACAAATATATATTTCCCTCGTACGGCCTAGGCCAACATTATTTAACTCGCAACTTTAAAATTTTCGCTTTTGTTTTAAATTTATATGATGAAAGCACAAGATGAAATTATCGAAAAGGTTGTGTCCTTTAATTAAGTAAGTCAATCAAAATGTTATAAAAATAAAATTTCGAAACCTAAGTTAAAATTCATCTGAGATAAATTATCAACAACAATCAACATCAATCTATGTCGACTCTATCGGCAATGAAAAAATAAAATTAATTTAATTTTTTATTTTTCATTTTTAAATCAATTTTCTTTATGATGTGAAAATCATTTGGAAATAAAATAAAAATTTTAATATTTTTTTTTTAAAAGTTTAAAAATATTTATTTTATTTTTCGTTTGGTTGATTGTTTGTGGTTTTTGACAAACAAATTTATTTTTATAAATTAAAAACCATCCTTAATGAAGTCATTAATTAAATGGAAACTCATAAATTTTTAATTTTCGATTTTTTGCGGTTTTATTTGTAAATTTAAACTTAATTTTTAAAATTACGATCAATCATTGGGAGAAAATATAATTTTATATTGTGGTAATTGTTAATCCAGCACATGGATTCTGTTGCCTTTTCAAATTCAATTCAAGTTGAATTTTGTGTACGTATACAGTGTATAATATACACTTTTAATATTGCGTGCTGTCATTTTGTATCATTGTGTGTGTGCAAATCCACATGAAATTTCGCCAAAATGTTGACCCGATTTTATAAATGATACTATCGGTAGAGGAAACAATACATTTCCACTGCTCGCGAGCAAAGGAAAAAATGACAGATGATAAGAAAATAGTTTCGATTCCAATTTTTGTTTTGTGAATTTTGAATTTATATTTAGATAAAACTTAAATAATATAAATTTTATTATTGTTTTTATTAAATTTAATATTCCCTAGTTTAATTGTATATTTATCTATATTTGTATGTGTTATTTTTGGAAATAATATTGAGAAGCAAAAGTTTAATAAATTATAAAGTGGATAAACTGTGGAAATATGAATGATCATGAAATTACTTTTAGATTTATTTAATAGGAACTTATAATAGTTTATTTAATTAAATTATTTAGGAAATTAACACAACACTTTATTAATTTAAATAGTATGGTGAAATTTAATAAATTCACAAACTATCTACCATGCATATAATTTTGTGTTCTTAAATGACGTCAAAAACACAAAACAAAAAAAAAAACACATTCTCCCTTGTCGATCGCATCGATGTTATTTTTTGTTATTTGTTTAGTTAGTAGAAATATGGAAATGATGGAAGGAAGGCGAACAAATGCATAAAAAAAAATTTATTTTTGTTTTTGAATGTATGAAAATAATTTTTTAATGGTAATGAATTTACTTTTAGATTTATTTACTAGGAATTGTATGGAACACTTTATTAGTTTAAATGGTATAGTGAAATTTAATAAATTCATAAATTTTGTACCTAACATATTATTTTGTGTTCTTAAATGACGTCAAAAACACAAATCAAAAAAAAACACGTATACTAATATGCACACCACTACAATGACGTTTCGGTAAAATTCAAGTGGAATTGTAAAAAGGCAACAGAATCCATGTACAGGTATCACGGTAGCTTTATAATAAAACCAAATGCCACACTTGAACGTGAGCATGTGAATTTGAGGTACACACTAACATGGAAAACGTGTCAGAACCGAAATATCCACTCTCACTCTTGTGAATTTCCAGTAACGGAAAATAATTGTTCATCATAGTTGGCGTATTTATCCGTAGAGTTGGCTTTAAACAAAGTAAAAAAACAGATTTTCATAAAACCGATTTATGCCATAGACACATTACTGGTTTCATAACTATGGTTTCGAGTTAACCATGGTTTCGTTGTAATGTGTCACCCCTAACAATGGTTTGCAACTCGGTTAAAACATAGTTTCGGAATGAGATTTTTTCTCATCCCGAGGCATTTTTGTAGTTTACCAAGCAAATCTAGTTTCCTTCGAGTTTTCTATTTGTCATTGAGATATTTGTTTGGCGGGAACAATTTTTTTTTCTTTTCTGCCAACAGAAAAGTCATTTATGACAATTTAATAGTCAATTAAATGTCAATCTTGGCATTTTTGTCAATGCCTACTCCATTACTATATAAAACCAAACGAGAAGACAAAAGAAAATGTAGTGTGTCTTGAGTTTTCATCTCGCAAACCATAGTTTCCTAATCCTAGTTACGAAACCAGATATGAGTCTATGGTATTAGTTTATATGATCAGCTTTAGATCAAATAACGATCCTTTCATCCAAATGAAACTCGTTTACTGATCCCCCAAATGAGAAAACAATCATTTTCGTGACATTTCACATTTTACATTTTTAATATAAGTTCTTAGAACTTTTGATTATCCATTGTCTTGGATATATAGATATTGACAAGATTCCAAAATGAACAGAGCACATAATAGAAGACCAAGAAAAATAATAAGAAATGATTAAACTCAATTATTTTAATTGACAAAAAAAAAACGAAGAATGAAAGAATTTGTGGCATATTCAAATTGTTTTTTACGCCAACCTAAACAAAAACAATCATCCCATTTAGCAGCATAGCACACAGTATATTGTAATGTTGTTGCTGTATCCAATTCTTTAGAAAAATTTCCCAGGAAAAATACTTTTGCTGTTGTTGTTGTTGTTGTTGTACATTCTGTCTTCTTATATACATGTACACTCTATTATTATTGCTTTTTCTTTTTGTTCCAAAGGACTCGAGAAAAATTAACAGAACATTATAACAGTGTATATAGCAACAACAATACTGAATCTAGCATAATCAAATTAAATTGAATCAAAATTGATTTTCCATTTTAATAAATTACAAAATCAAATTTATTATTTTTATATATTTTCTTTAAACTAAATTCGTCAGCATAAAAATGAAAATTATGTTTCCTCAATCTCCCCTCCTACATGCATATTACCCACCCCCGTTCCAATCTAATGCACCATTGTTTTTGTCAGTTTTTAATTTTGGCAATCAACCAAAAATATGTTTCTGTATCAATTTAAGAACAACTTAAAATGTATGTCTGATGTACCGTTCTTGTAATTTTTTGTGTGGGTAAGATGATTTTGTTTGCCACATAAAATATGGAATCAGTAACTTCTGTGTTATTACGGCTATACAAAGCCAAGTAGGTGTACGGAAAGGGAAATTATTAATAGTCCTTGAATCGCACCGCAAAACCATCGTAACTCATCAGAGTGGAAAAATGCTAATATCAAAATGATTCGGTAAAAAAGTTCACTTTATGAAAAATATTTATCTGTACACTGATAATTATTAATTATATCAATAATCTAATAAACAACAACCAATAAAATTTAATTGATTGTTGAAATAATAATTAATCAAAACTTTTCCTTTTTTTTTCTGTATATTTAGCCTTTTCCGAATTTTGTTTTTGTTATTTCATTTTCCAATAATTCTACATTTTTCATCCCATACTCAACAGAATCCAAGACCACCAACAACAACAACACGGTGCCGCGCTTAAATTCAAAATATTAGTATTATCCTTTTGTATAAAGCATGATATGAGGGAGTGAAAATGGTTCCCCATTATTATTACTGTTGTTGTTCATGGAAAAGTATAGAAATCAAATCATTTATTAAATCGAGAAAAAAAATGATTATGATTATCTCACGTACAATCAGTTAGATCATTCTCAAGTTATGATTTTATTTTTTGCAGCAGTAGTACAGCTTCTATGTATTCCATACTCATTTTCATCGTTCACTGATAACAGTTGGAAAAAAAAGAAAGCAAAAATAATAATTAAATTATTTTCACTTTTATGGTTTAGTGTGTGTGCCAAGCTCTGTATAGGAAAATGAAAATAAATAAATAAACGTTAGATAATAAATGAGCATTTTATTTATTTGAAATTTAACAAATTAGTGGGAATATACTACGGGTGTGTGTAACCTCCTACGTAGCTTTATCTAGGAATATAGAAAATAATATTATACTCGGTCTGTTAATTTTTTTTTTTTTTTTGCTATTTTTCTATTTTATGTTTGATAATAGATTAGAAATCATTTATCTTTTATTAATTGTATAATTATTAAGTTCGGTATACGAGTAAATGATTATCTGGAAAATGTGTGTTGGTTATAAATATTTCTCGATTTGAATTGGGTGAATATCCGGGGTGGCTATGACTATGAATTGTGGCCTAGAGTTGAGTTGACTTCTTTTATATACTTTTAACACTGTTTGCCGTAGGCACTTGGTGAAACACCCTTACACATAATAAACACATTTTATTAAACATGTGTTTTTTTATGTCGCAAAAAATTAAATTTTTGAATATTTTAATTAAAAAATTGGTCCAAAAAGTTTAAAAATCACTCGATCGATTTCGGCTTGTTAGCCATCATCAGGAAGTTTTTTAAACTTTTTGGACAAATTATTTAATTAAAATATTCGGTAGAAAAAGTTAAAAGAAATTTTTTGTTGTTTTTAACCATTTTTCTGTAGAAAAACTCTGTTATCGACTGTTTCAAATATGTAGTCGTATAAAAATTAACTCAATTTTCTGTATGTATAAGAATGTTTTCGGCCGAAATTCGAGTAAAATTTGATTGTCTATATTATAGGGTATGACTTTTTCGGGTTTAACCCGATTTTTCTCCTACTTTATCCCCCCGAACGCAGTTTTTGAAATTCGGTTTAAGCCCGATATCTACCCGAAAACAATAAAAATTAATCTTATCGGAATGCATCGAAAATGCATAAGAATAAAATAATCATCTACATATCTATCTACAACAAATATTTTAGAAGTTTCTAGCCCTTTTATTTTAAATTTTCGTAAGAGCGAGGATTTTCTATACGTTGATATGATATGATATGATTGTTACAACGCAGGGCAGCTGTTAAACTGGTAGCCTATAGCGCATACTTTCGTTATGCGCCCATGCCAAATGTTCTCCCATTACTCTATACATCGCAGCAACTGAATTACTTGAGCACATGCATACTCCCACTACTGAATTCGATTATCACCTAATTATATAGAACAATGAGATACATATAAGACACGAATCGGGGACCGAACTGACAAGGAATCCTGAACCTGCGAGGGTCTCTAAAACTACAGGATTAGGAAATGTTAAACGTTTAAACTTTAAAGGATTAATTGAGCGAACTGTCGTTTACAACATACAATCCGGAGTTTTCCTCTAAAGCTGCCATCACCAATTCAAATTTCCCTAAATTAATTTTTGGAATTTGTTAGTAATTTGTTATTAGGATTAGTTCTATTCGCATCCCTTCAACCCACCATGAGGAGGAGTATATGTGATGAAAATACTTTCTTTGTTTGTGTAATTCCATGTGTTCTCGCTCTCACTTTAATACAATAATTTCAAACAATTCATCTACGCCTTGGTTTATACTTATCTTCATCTATCTTTAAAGTTGATACTTAATTGCACACCTTGTCACATGAATATACACATTTTATTAGTTCTTTAAAAATTGACTCGAAAATATGTAATAATTACACTCCATTACATGCTTTGCGTCTGTAGCCGGCTTCTTTATATTTTCTCCGATTCCTCTAGTTAATCGATCCTTGAACGAAATTTTAATTGGCATAAAAACCGAATAACGACCTTAAAAGACTGATTAGACGACCGAGAAAAGTGTTCTGATCGATTAATTATGGCCAGCGGAAACTACAGAAAACCAAGGTTGAGAAAATAATATTATCATAATTATAATTTAATTACTCATACCATGCAAAATTAAATCTAGTTCTTATTAACGTAATTTATAATTTATTTAATTTACTCATTGTTTAACACTCCTTAAAAATAATGATTTTAATATCCTAACTGCTTGTGCGACTCATCCATTCATACTATCGTCTCTTCTTCTGATGACCATTCTTCCATCGAAGTTCCTCCTGATGACGACTCGGTTACCTCAAATATTTCTATTGCCTTATCTTTTAACGTCCTAAGCCAAGATATTCCATTCCTCCTTTGTCATATTAAATTTTTGGAAATCCCTGTTTAGTGTTCCAAGTAAAACACGGTCTTCCTACTTTTCTGTCAACATGTGAATACCGTATGACTGAATTTAATAAATGTCCTCTGCTTCTTCTTCTTCTTACATGTCCCCAGTAGCAAATTCTATACACCGTTGCCCTTCTCGTTATAGTCTTCCCTGCAAGTGCTGTTCTTGCGCTTTTAGTAGGCGGTCGAGGCGAAGAAAATTTCAACATTTCCGAAATAATTCTCCTCTGATAGCGTTTCAGTTTAATTCTGTTCGCTTTTCTAAGTGCAGCTGCCTTTAAACCATATGTTAATAATGGGGCTAAAACTGCTTTGTACATTATTATGACTGTATCCCCAGGAATTTTGTTCTTTCTAATGAAGGAAAAAGCATTTCACTTACTCCTATTGCTTTTCCACATCTCACTTTAATTGTTTCTTTTCTGTTCAATTCGCTTGTTAAGTAAGTACCAAGGTATTTGATAGACTCTTTTACTGTGATTCTCATTCCTCCAATGATTAAGGTTAATGGTTGTGCAAGATTATTTAACGGTTCTCTGATTAACATCTCCGATTTCTGTTCATCCCCATGATGTACTTCTTCCCCATGATGTACTTACTCTCAAAATATGTTGGCTTATAAAGTCATACGTCATTTGACCGTATTGGTTTGATAAGTTGTGGTGAATATTAGGTCCAATTAGTTTATAACTCCCAATATTTTGTTGATCCTTTCCAAGATGTGCGTTGAAACACCCAAGATCACGATTTCTCTGTTACGCGACATTTGGTTTAATAATATTGAAAGCCTGATATAAAATAAATGTGCCTTAAATAAGTGTGGATCCAGCAAAATAATCGTACGATAGATCGTAAAAATCGTTCTAAATCCCTTCAGCAAACGACGCCATAAACTATATTTTAGTACCACTAAAAATATAGACAATAGTAAAGAGGGAGCCATTTGGACTTTGTTCGTGTAGTTTGTCATTCTGGATTAAGCCCTAGCACATGTGATGGTGCTTTAGGTTATTTTGTTAAACGATTTGCCATCAAAACCCTACTTTAAAATTATTTACCTAAAGTGAATACTTTAATAACATTTTATAATGAAATTCAACAAAAGCAGGAGTCTTATGAAAGGTTTTATCAAAAATTGATAAAAAAAATGGTTCGATGTGCTTTCCATATATCAATGGAGCACATGAAATCAATGGCTCGTAAAATACGAGCTGGTGAAAATAAACATAATCTATTACACATCACAGATGTTCCTCATCTAATTCATGTTGCGGTTGACAAAGCTTTAAATACGATATTAACTTTAGCAAGAAAGTGTGGGATAAATTTAGGAGACCATAATGAAAACATCATCAGATATCTCTCGTGCATTGGTTCAAAACTGCCTGGAAAAATTTTCAGAAGCGCTAAGTCAATAATGAAATGTCACCATATCGAGAAATATTGATACTGCTGCTATGGAATTTTGAAAGTCTGCTTCGATTATTGACGCTTTTAAAAGGTGGCTAATTAAGGAAAATTTTAAAATATTCATCAACCAGTAATATAAAAACAAAATTATCAATATTTTATAAGATAAGATAAGATAAGATGTTTACAACGCAGGGCAGCTGTTAAGCTGGTGACCTATAACATACTTCATGCTACGTATGCCCATGTATAGATGATCACAAATTTTCCCGAACAACGCAGCAACTGAATTTCTTGAGCACATGCATACTACTACTACTGCATTCGAATATCACCTAATTATTCGAGGAAATCTGCGACATAAAACACGATTCGGTGTCCGAACTGACTAGGAATCCTGAACCTGCGAGGGTCTCTAGTACTACAGGATAAGGATGTGTTAAATGTTCTAACTTATGAGAAAATCTACTTGAGCGAACTGTCGTTTATCCACAATACAGATCGGTGTTTCTCCTCACAAGTGCACCATCACCATTTCAAAATTCCCGTGTTAGTAAATATTTATTATATTATGTAAAGTTAGAAGGTTAGTTGGATTTCGTTGAGTATCTTCCTTCGACTCACCATGAAGATGAGGAGGATATTTTGTCTGAAAATTGAAACCTAAATATGTAGTTATATTCTCCTTGTGATTCCATCTTTAGTAGTTCGAGGATATCACAAACAACATTCTCGTGACTTCTAAGCAGCAGTATAAACCTTTCTCCACAAATTATTTCAGGATATATTTCCACCTCAAAATTCAAAGATATGCGCATCCATCCATATATGGTCTCCCTCGCCAGACATATTGAATTTAATTAATTTTTCGAATAAATTTTAGCACCAATGCGAGGTTCGAGCCAGCGACCGTAACACAACAATAAAAAAGACAATGTCTAATAAATACATACGTTAAATTATTATTATTACGCTCAAAATAAGAATAACAAGAATGCCACTCTAAAAATATTCCTGATTTCATTATTGATAAAAACGGAATTAATTTGATTATTTTAGAAGGTTACGAAATTATTAGGGAAAACCATTTTTGCAAATGATTTTACATATTGGGCAGCCCATTATATCGCTTTTCCAGCCAGAAAAATATTTTTTTTCCTTTCTCAATACAAGTCCACCACACTCAAATGCGTGTGCAAAAAATGACAGGCTGTAACGTCTTTCAGACCCCAACGGATCTCAGTCAAATCGAAATTCCTTTTGAAAAAAGTATCACAATTCGGCAACACACAAATTACACAACATACCAATTACTTGCTTCCGACATCGTATCAATCATCCTACGATTAACACAGAAGTGCTACTTATCGGACGAAAATAATCCAAGAGTCATGCACACACATGCACACATAATCCAAGAGTCATGCACCAAAACACCTACAAAAACTAATCTCCGACATGATTCACTCTCACCCACACTACTGTGATGGCAAGGCGGAAAAGGGATATGGAACTTTGATAGTTATTATCACAAACATCCACCGATTCACACGGCAGAATGGTTCCGCAGAACACCATGCAAATCGAAAGCGGGACTCTTATAAAAAACCCGTGTAAATCGACAAAAATACAACAGAATTCCTAAACCATCGTTTTATTTCTAACCCTAATGTGAGTGATGCATCATCCGAGCATCCTTTGCACTCCCGGACGTCCATTTTTATATGTCACAGTCACAATAAAAACTCTAAACTTTCCGAGAACTTCCACTTCAATTGACAGACCACGATCACACTCAAAAATGAGAAACCTTACAACTTGGATGAACGTGAGAGCAAAAAGCAGCCTCGCTGTACAAGTTAAAGTAACAAAGGTACCTGTGCACCCCCACACTTTACACGACACCTGAAAGAAATGGTATGCAAATACTTTACAGTTCTGTGTTATAAGTATGTCAATGCATTTCACCGTTTGCACCTCCGTTTATCTATTTCACTCGATCCACGTTTACATTTCCATTTATTGCAAAAAACCATCCAGCTTTCCCCCACCACCATCGATAACCCACTTCACCGATGTGACACGTTGGTCCATTTAAAGAATGTTCTTCTTTATACATTTCATAATTGCACAACAAAAATTCCAAAAAACTAGTTTCCATACAAAAAGCCTGTACCGTACGTATCCCAGTCACTCAACCATAACATTCCTTCTTCATTCAAATGAGGGCTAACAATTTTCTCACTTTAACGTAAAATATATACATAAAACAATATAAAAATAACCAAAAAACCGTACAAAAGGGAAGTCGTGCGAAAAAAGTACCGTGTAAATCGAACGATACGTGTATTTAAATATCAAAAATATAAATACATGTATGTACATATATAAAAATAATAATATGGAATATGTAACTAACAAGAGACGATAGTATACTTTACAAGGATAACAATTACAGACTTGTTACTGTAAAGCTTCTCCAAATTTTATTTTATTTTTCATTTTCACCTTGCTTCGTTTTTATTGGCCCATGCCACACGTAAAAAAAAATGCCGCATTTTTCTTCGTTTCTTTCCCCGTTTACCTAATTTTCTGTTCAACCACACAACTCAAACATAAATGAAATAAAAAATATTTCAAGGACATTTTTGACTCATCTTAGTTAAAATTTTATTTAAGAGAGAGCAGAACAAAACATTGGTAGAAAAAAATGCCAAAATACAAAAAATGCTCGTGTGGCATGAGCCATTTACTAAAATATTTATTCCATTTACACACAATACTATGATATTCGCTCAGGAGAGCAACAACAAAAACATTCAAAATCCATGGTAACTCGTTATTACACGATCGCATAAAAATCTAATTGTTTTTTTTTAATGAAATAACCGTTCACATACAGGCACAAGCGGAAAGTACATGCATATATAATTAGTATGTAAGCAATACCAATATATTGATCGGTATTGATGTAATATATAAAAAAAATATAAATATGTATATTATATAAATGAAAAAGAAACTTGCCTGACTCATATATTGTGCATCAATCGTTTATCCACACATAGAGACACAATAAAAATATGTGTATAAAACGTCGTATACATTGCAAAAACACATTTTCAATGGATCGTGCCATGTATATCCCGTTACACAATTAATATACACGTCTCTATGTATAAATAATGCACAATATCATAACACGTCTCTATGTATAAATAATGCACAATAACGTAACACAAACAAATTAAAAACACAAATTTAATTTAATTTTTTATTTAGTAAGAAGAAAGACAAAAACACGTCTTTCTCCTTCGACGATCAATCGCGACTCTTATATTATAATAATTAGTTTTATTTATGCACTCAAAAAAAAAACAAAATTATCAATATTTTAAAGTTTTTTTTATTTTTTTATTTTACTATCTCTGCAATCTGTTCTGGGGCCAAAGCTCTGTCAACTCTCTCGTGGTTTGCTTTTTTGGTCCTTACTTTTACGCCATAGACCCGACAGGGGTCATAAATGTGTTCCATTTCATCACCGATCGTAATCTGTTGACGAAAATTCTCTTTGCATCCTGCCCCTGTCGGGATTCGCACCCGGTACCTCCCGATCCAAACACCAAATCTTTAATCACGATGCTATTTGGTCGATATTTTATCGAGTTATCTCCTCAAAATTTAAATATAGATGCGTGTTCCAATTTTGGATTGAAGCGCAAGGCAGATATCCAGAATTAAGTAAATATATATTAATGATGAGCTGTGACATTTTCAATCACCTGAAAAAGCTAGAGCGAATAAAGTATCGAATTAAATTTGACTTTATATTTTAATTAATTGCTAACGAAAATTCGTTAAATTTTTAAATTTTCTGTATATTTTATATTTTTGGCCCGATTTCATCCCGAATTGGAGTAAAATATGTATAACCCGATAATTACTCCCCGAATGCAAGTATTTTTATTTGCCGAAAAAGTCATACCCTATACTATATACATACAATATAAAAATGGTTGGTGTAAAAAAGCATAAACGCGAATCAGTTGAGAACGGCTGAACCGATTTGGCTCAATATTTTTTTGTTGTATTCCAAGAGATGGTTCTTACGAAAGAAAATTTTGGAAAAATCCACCGGAACAGTCGGAAAATCGAAAAATGATGTTTTTGTACAGGATTTCGCACGTATCCGATCCAGATGATCTTTTAGAAGAGAAAAATTTGAAAATCTGAGTGAACAACTCGGAAACTTCCGGAAAAACCACAAGAAAATTTAATTTTTTTCTAACGCATCAGTTGAGTATGGCTGCACCGATTTGACCGAACCTTTTTTTGTTGTATTCGTAATTGCCAGGAGATAGTTCTTACGAAAGATTTATTTTTTAAACGACTCACATTGGGCCGATATCACTGCGTTTTTGCGCCGATTACTCGCCGATATCACTGTTTATGCGCCAGCACATCAAATTCAGACATTGTTCGCGATCATCATAGCGACGTGTCATCCATCGAACGCATTGAAATTGTGAAACAAATACAAGGACGAGATGGGTGATGACATTTTGCATCGAGTTCACACTGCAACCTCGAATTATGAGCTCGAAATCAACGACGAGATTCGCAGCGAAGCTTTGATCATGATCGAAACCATGTGCTTGCTTATGTTCGGCAGCTATTTGACGAAATTGGGCAGGCCAGTACCAATCGTTCGATGCACGATATATTTAATCGTGAATTGAAACGAAAGCAAGTGTACGATCGATTCAATAAGCCAAACAGAACGAATGTACCCCTTTTGAATGAACCCTGATTTTAAAACCTTTCTGATGTCATTGCTGTTGGCCACAATTCGCTCGAGATCTCAAATAGCGTTAGCCGTTGCATCATCAAGAATTGCAGCCACAGAAGTTGCTGTTCAATATCCACACGAATGGCAAGCCAGTGTGCTCAATTGCCAAGAACTCGCCAATGGCCAAACTATTGCAAGAATGCAAAATCATCATCTGCGATGAGGCACATAAACAATCATTGGAAGCGTTCAATCGAACAAGCGTTCAATTTACGAAGTGACTCAAGACGTTTTGGTGGAGCGATGATTCTGCTGGCCGGCGATTTTCGTCAAACGCTACCTGTTATTCCGAGATCAACAACTGCAGATGAACTCAATACATGTTTGAAATAGTCAATTTAGTGGCGCTATGTGAAGAAGTTACAGTTGACCACGAACTTGAGAGTCGCGTTACAAAACGACTCATCAACTGCTGATTTTTCCAAACAATTGTTGGCGCTTGGCAATGGTCAATTCCTGTTGATGTTTTGACAGGATTGTATTTGTTTCCGGACATCCGGCGAAATTATATAAATCACGATTGGCTCAGCTAACGAGTGATTTGGCAGCGAAGAACAAGGATGTTGACAGTCTGAATTACTTAATTCAAAACCAAATCGATGGAGAAATGCATTGTTACAAATCCGTTGACTATGTGAATGCGCTTGATTTGCCGGGAATACCACCGCATAACCTGATGCTCAAGGTAGGATCGGTTAAAATCATGCTGCGTAATCTGAACCATCCGAGATTGTGTAACGGAACGCGATTGGCTGTGAAGAAACTGATGAAAAACGTGATTCAAGCGACGATCATCAAGGGAAAATTCAAAGGAGAGGCTGTTCTAATTCCATGAGTTCTTCTGATTCCAGCTGACATTCCGTCTGACTTCAAGCGCATTCAGTTCCCTGTTCGTTTGGTGTTCGCTATGATGAATAAGAAATCGCAAGGTCAATCGTTGGAAGTGTACGAAATAAATCTCGAATTTCCATGTTTTTCACATGGTCAAATGCATCGTATTGATTTGTGTCTGTATTCGATTTAATTCCACTCGAAAAAAATACATTGAATTCTTTTGAATCCAAGCTGACTCAAATTAATTTCCACACTGAGAGAAAAAATCCAAAAAATAACTAAATTTTCGATAGATGTCTGTGTTTGAATTGAGATTTCATTCTCTTTTCAATACATTATGCCGCCTTTATGGTTGCGTTCGTTCGTTCGTTCCGACAATTTTTTCGACCAATCATATTATTCAAAAATGACAATTTTTTTCTTCTGTGTGTTTCTGCAATAGATGATTGGTCAACAAATTAAACGTAACAGTTTAATGATAACCCACACAACTCAACTGTACAGAAAGTTCATCTCTAGAGCCATTAAAACTACGCCTCTCTATAACTCATGTTCATTAATTAAATACTAAATAATAATGGTTGATTTTCAAATATTTGTTTTTTATCGCATAAAATAAAAATTTTAATTACTCAATCAAATTTTCATACAAAAATATTAATTTAAAAATTGGTTATTTTATATTGTTTATTATGGAAACATAAAAAATTTCCTCTCTTAATACACCATTTAATATTACGGCTCTTTAAATCGTAGATGGCTCTGACAGTACATATTTAAATAGCATTTTCATCCCTTTCTTATGCCATAGACAGACTACTGATTTCATAACTATAATTTCAATATCAAGATTTCTTAAATGAGACTGAAGACACTTAACAATTTCTTTTTTTTTGTCTTCTCGTTTAGTTTTAAAAAGCAATGGAGTAGGCATTGACAAAAATGTCAAGATTGGCATTTAATTGACTTTTAAATTGTCAGAAATGACTTTCATATTGACAGAACACTGAACAGCGAAAAATTGGTTCCCGCCAACCAAATATTCCAATGACAAATAGAAATCTCAAAGGAAACTAGATTTGCTTGGTAAACTATTTGGTCCGGAATCTCCATTTTTGAACTACCTAGTACGAAATCATGATTTCGAGTTAATCATAATTACGAAACTAACAGTGTGTCCATGACATTAGATTAAATTTATGTATTGATGAAATTCCTAATTAAAGAAAATTGGGTTTAAAATTTTCTACTTTGCAGAAATATTGTGTGAATGATTTAACAGATTTGGCAACGTAACAGATGTGGCAACAGAGCACACACGTTGTTGCCAAAATGTCCTCCAATTACACATTTTTCCCATGTTTTTGTATCTCAAAGATTTAACAGATTTCTTACTTCGGTACTTCTTTTTCTTCGTTGATAAATGTGAAATAATTGTGAAACATAGGTACGTCCTAGTACGACCCGTATTCCGATAACAAATTATTTATTTTACACTTAAATAATAAAAATGAAGCAGGTTTATTGCAGTCCTTCCTTAGTAAAGATTCCAATATATGAAAAACGAAAATGTACACACACGAAAAGGATCCCATTTGAATCTTTAACGTTGTGCTACAATGCCCATAATAACCAGTAGCTTTATTAACAATTCTGGTATGAGCATATAATGTAGGTCAATCAAAAAAAATTTTCCAAATTTGTAAAAAAAAAAAAATCGTGTTTTTGTTGATTTAGTGAAATTGAGTATAAATTATTAATTTGAACAATAAAATAAAACAAATATTTTTCCCAAAAGCTAACGGAAAAGCTCACAGAACTTTAATTTTCTTTCCTTCAACTTCTCTCTTCGACCGTTTATCATTTCATTTCGCGCATAACAAAATCTGTTCTCATTTAATCTGAAAATTTATTTAAGCAATACAAATAAATAAGCATGAAATGAAAAAAGAAAATATTTTATTGTTTTTTAATGAGGGACTTAAAGTATAATTTGTTTATACAAATTTTCTAAAATAACAAATTTGTATAATTTTGGTGATGGCACTTGGTGGGAGGGACGAGGGGATTTAAATAAGACGTACGCAAATTATATTTATTTTTCTGTTTTGATTGAGAAATGATCATTTCGAAATGAGATTTGTAATCATTTCCAATAATGGGATTTTTATTAACCAATTTCTTAAAATTTTCCCGCGGATTTAAATAAAACCTTTACAGTTTAAATAATATTTTGAAATGTTCTACGAAGATTATTAGTTTTTTTATAATCAATTTACGCCTGAGGAGATATTAATTTTAAAAATTTAGTTATGTTAGTTAAGATCCAAATGATGTATGAAAATGATTTCGTTGTGTTGTCTGATAAAATTTTTACATTAGTCGAGTAACAGTCCGTAACAGTAAAAAATATCAGTGTAACAGTAAAAAATATCATTTCTTTAGAACTGTTGAAACAAAAAATTCATTTTGATATTCCAAATAATTCACCTTTTTAGATGATTTCTGTATATCGATCGTAAAACTTGTTGAACGATTGAAATCAACATCTTTTTGTAGCACCACCATTTTGGAAATTGTACTATATCAGTAATTTTTGTTTGAAGATCAAGATTTAAAACCTCTGTTTTCTGATTAATAGCAGTATTTGAGGTGCCTCCATTATATTTTGTAATGCAGGATCCTCAATAGAATTCGGACCATGCCCACAGGGACGGATTTTTCCACTTTAGATCAATTGTTTACTTTTCTAAATAAAATGCAAAGCTCAATGCAAAGATCGAAAGCTCATTCATCGAAACGAGTAAGCTCCTTGGTGTCACATATCGCTAAACTTATTTATTATGTGCAGGGGATCATTATTTGTGTAAATGCGACCATAATTTACAAATGCCATTTCTGGAGAGAAAATGTTTAGCAGTAGAAAAGAAAGAGTGTTTCAATTGCATATCTCCGTCGCACCAGTCTGTTGTATGCAAGTCAAAATACTAATGCGGCAAATGCCAGAGGAAACACCATTAGACCTTGCACCCCAAAGAGCCACAAAGCTCAAATAAGGCAGAAACTACAACTGGCAATATTCTTAATAGTTCGGAGGCGAGTGCAGCGAATGCGACATTAAAGTAAATACGGCAATGATACCCAGTTTTCAGGCATTATTTCCAACAGCGATAGTGGAAATAGCTGACGGGTATGGAAACATGCAAAAATGCAGAGCATTATTAGACTCAGGGTCGCATGCCTCAAGCATTTCAATAACTGGTTTGACATCAGGAAAGGTGACTACCAAAGAAATGGCCTCTATCGCAGCGAGTTCAGTATACTTTTCAATGGATAATATTCAAATTTACGTAATTGTAATCAACTAACTGCCAAATAGGCTGCCAAGTTTTCGTTTTGAAAGCAAAGATGCTAGTTTCCTGAACGACTTGAAATTAGCCGATCCCCAATATAATCAGGTTGGGCCAGTGGATATTTTGATCGCCGCGGATAGAGTTTTTTACGTACTTAGAGATGGCGGACTAACCAATTCGAACAACACTCTAGTAGAGCAGCGAGCAATATTTGGTTGGGCTTTATCTGGTATAATCATCAAAAAAAGGCGTGGAGGCAAGTAAGACAATGCAAGTAACCATTGTGCTCTTAATTTGCACTTAGATGTTGACATTGACAGTACATTAAAGCAATTTTTTGACCAAAAAGAGATGTCTCGTGTCGCTGTTTTGAATCCTGAGGAAGCTAATTGCAAAGAACACTTTAAGAGTACGCACAAACAAAAAGATGATGGAATCTAGTGAAACAACAAAACTACAGTTGTATTTGATGGCTCGGCCTAATCTTCAACTGGAATTACACTAAACGAGACGATGCTAGTGGGTCCCACCATACAGCCAACTTTATATGGACAATTTTGATGAGATTCCGAAAGTGACCGATGACCTCATGCACTACAAGCTCAATACGGTTACCTTTGGATTAGCCATGTTATCAATTTTGGCAATTACAACTTTGCACCAGATTGCTTATGATAATCAGACTATCCGGATATGGCTGAGCATATTTTGATTGACTTCTGGGAAGAAGTGCAAAGCCTAAAAGAAAAATAAATGAATTATTACTATCTGGCGAGTTTAATTTGAGAAAATGGAAGTCAAACGTACCAGGTATTACGGCGACCGAGAATGCAGACGAGATTTCAATGTTCCAAAATTCATCAGCTGAGACGAAAATATTAGGCATTAAATGGAATGATTTATAAGATGTCTTTAGATTCCAACTAACTTTAGAGGGCAGCGGAGAGCTAACAAAGCGAAATATTGTTTCCGAGTACTCCAGAGTTTTTGGCTCGCTTGGATGGTTGTCTCCGGCTATCATTTTAATGAAGATGATTTTCCAAGCTCTGTAGCGGAGCATTGGATCGCGTAGCAAGCACCTACAAAAAAATTCGAAGTGAGTTAAAATTTTTGGAATATTTAAAAATAAAACGCTACATTCCACAAGACGGCAGAATAGAGTTACATGGATTTTCAGATGCAGGTGAAAAGGCATACAGTGCCGTAGTATATGCAGAACATTTCATGAGGATGGTTCTGTTACGGTGAGTTTAATGGCATCGAAAACCAAAATGGACCAATTAAGCAGGTGTCTTTACCCAGGCTCGAGCTATGTGGTGCGCAATTGTTAACTAAACTTCTTTCGCTGGTGAAAGAAACCATAAAGCAGCTGGTGAAATGTTATGATTCTAAAATCGTTTTGATGTGGCTATCCAGTCATCCAGCTTGATGGACAACTTTTGTGGCTAACAGGACGTTAAAGATTTTAAGTCAATTACCACGAAATTATTGGAATCATGTAAAATCTGGGCATAACCCAGCTTCCATCGCAACTTATCAGTTTAAACCCATGGTGGCACGGGCCAGAATGGTTGAAGGATCCTAACTGTGTTCTTACTTCCCACGATGTAATATGTAACAACAGCGAACATTTTGCTGAAGAACAATGCTCAAAGAGAAGAACACATCATCGACTTGTTAATATGGAGGATTTCAAGTTATACTAAACTGTTAAGAGTATTCGCATATATCTTGAGATTTTTGAAAAATAAACGCTCACCGGTGAGTAATCGGATTTCCAGTGTTCTTCTGAAGAATTTGATCGCTTGCAGAGAGTTTATCAAAAAAAACAGCGACATTCACTCTTTGGCACCGATTATTGCTGCAAATGGTATTTTGAGAGTTGGTGGTCGACTAAAACATTTGGATTGCCAATACGATTATAAGCATCCAATAATACTGCCAAAAGGCAATGCATTAAGCCGAAGTGTGATAATACACATGCATGAGGAAAACTTGAATCCAGGTTTAACATTAACATTCCGTCTGGCGAGACATTCTGGATTGTTGGCGGTAGGAGCACCATCAGAAAAATAGTGAATAAGTTTGTAATATGCTTCACAAACAATGCGAAGGTATCCAAGCAGTTAATGGGGATCTGCCAGTAGCTGGGATGAAAAAAATCAGACCATGTACTTCGTGTGGTGTAGATTATGTGGGGCCTATACAAATAGCCTCGAAAAGGGGAAAAGGTGCCAGATAAAGAAAGGGGTATATTGCCTTATTTGTTTGTATGGTAATTAAGGCTATTCACATCAAACTAAAACGATTTGTGGCGCGACGAGAAACATCAGCCACCATCTATAGTGACAATGGTTCCAATTTTATTAGAGCTAATAGAAAGCTGACTGAGTTATACAAGTTAGAGAATTTTTATCAAAAAGCGAGGTGCAATGGCATTTTATACCACCTGCAACGCCTCATTTTGGAGGTCTTTGCGTGGCGGCTGTTAAATCGGTTAAAACATACATCGAACACCCATTTGAGGTTTGAAAGCATACCAGTTGGAAGGCTTACCAGATGGCAATATATATATGTACAGCAGTGCGTCCAATCATTTTGGAAAAAATTCAACGTCGAATATTTGCACAATCTTCAACAAAGGACGAAATGGTGTAGACCGCAGCAAAGTTTAAATATCGGCAATGTCGTATTAATTAAAGGAGAACATTTACCATCATACAAATGGGCACTTGGTAAAATTATTCAACTGCATCTGGGACGAGTTCGGTAGTTACTTTAAAAAATTCAGCATCAATACTTAAGCGGCCAATTGTTAAACTGTGCAAGCTGCCGGAGCAAGATGACATGCAAATGGTTAACGACGGTATCGTTAACGGGGCGGAGAATGTTGTTGAAGCCTAAAATAAAATTAAAAAGCGAAAAATATTCACCTAAGTACGCTGCCAACTGTACAATTACCGTTCGCTTTAACTAAAAATGAGGCCATGTAGAATTAGGGGATAACGACTGAGGTAGCTGCCAAGGGCATGCGGGAGGTCGTTTAACCCTCTGAGGGTTTTTTCAATTTCGGGGGCAAAAGAACGGGGAGCTAAAAATACAACGGTAATAAAAAATTAGCGCTGTTTTTTTGTTATATCAGAGACAAGTAGTATTTTAGTATTTTAAGTCTCGAAATGATCCCCTAAAATGGCGGTGGGCTACTAACAACCGGCTTGAAAAAGAAACAGTGATTCTAGAGATGGTTCTTGAAAATAAAAGAAACATGTAAAATTGTTAGGCGCTCTGGTCAATTAAGTTGCAAGCAGAAGTAACAATATTTAGCATAGAAATTCTGATCTGATATTTGTTTCGACGTTAATCGCTATGTAGAATATTTATTTTACATTGCGACATAAAACAATTTCCAACCTAAGCAAATGGCCTCCATAAATATTTTCATCTCGACATCATTCATTAATCCATATTTCGAATAAAACTAATCACTAAAACAATTCAAATGGTTTAACATCAATGCACACAAAATTCCAAGGATTAAGACATTTGATATAAAATATCCTGTATATCATTTGAACGAACAAAACAAACGATAAAATAACAAAAAATAAATTATTCATAAATTCAAAGTGGCGCTGAATGATGTTTACAAGAGCTTTAAATGAAACCCAATATATCATTCCGCAATTCGAGTACGTGCACATATCTACAGACATAAGTGGAACAAAAACAGCGAGTTGAGTAATTTTTCGTTCGATGGCAAAATATTTTTTCGCATCTCACATTTAGGTTTTGTATGAGAAAGCATTAAGAAATATGATTTTTTTTTTGTAAAGCAGCAACAACAATATTTATTTAGAAAATATATAATCTGACAACAGCACTATTTTGGAATTCTACCAAACAATAATTTATTTAGGCAAACGAACAAAAAAAAAATATTTCTCTAGCGCACTGTGTTAGTTTCAAAAAAAAATATTTTCATCTCTGTGGGAAATTCACACTTTTCATTTTCTATAAATACAATTTTATGTATTTAAGCACAACGTGTGAGTATGTGCACTCTATTTGATGTCGTACTTCTTATTATTACAATTTCACTTGTAATACATAAATATTGCGACTCCTACTACACAAAGCACCACAACAACAACAATCGAGTCGAGAAAATGAAAATCACTTGAATCGAGAACTCGTAAGATGAAGGCACGAATACCAAAAAAAAAATAAAAATTTTAATTCAAAATTCCAATGCAATACATTCAACTTATGTGTATCCTATTCCGTTTACCAAATAACAACAATGAAAACTTTCAATTCGATTTTCCGACTTCTTCCTATACCATTTATTTTCGAGATCTCGGGGAAAATTAATTTTTTTTCTTCATCCGTCGTATACATTTTCTTATGTGAGAAACGGTTTTTTATTTTAGTTTTTAAATAAAAGAATGTTTTATTGCATGTCGACTTGTTTCATGTTCTTCCAGTCAGTAGGAGTTTTAGTTCCTTTTCCTCACTTAAACCCAAAAAAGCGGCAAAAATATATGTATTTATAAAATGTCAAATTGAATTGCGTTTTTTTTGTTTACTTTTTACCCGTCGAGATTGTACATAAAACTTTTATGAAGGAAAAGAAAATGTTATGCTTCATAAACCGTATGGTTGGTAGCTGTACACAGTTTTTCCTTTCAAACTATCAAATTTATATGTCATGTCGTATTGGTTGATTTGAGACAGGTAAAACGATTGAAATATTTTACGATGCCATTTTGTGTGGTAAGCAAAACAATTATTACTTCTGCTAAAAGCAACATCAAACTGTTTAAATTCATCAATTTTTATTTTAGTTTTATGTATGTCAAAAGCTGTACAGAAAGCTTTTATATATAGTACAGTTAGAAATGTTCAAAAACCTTTTAAATCTTAATTTGCGCACGGCAAAAATGTTTGGGTCAACGGGACTTATTATTTTATGTACTGATTTGGGTGCCTTCAGCGGCATTGTTATTCGTTTACACAATAAATTAGCTTTATGAGCAGCACAAATGGACGATACAAATTATCAAAATATTATTATCAAAAGTCGAAAGTGTGCACTACGGAAATTAGTGAGTATTGCATCAGTGGAAGCTTATCATGGCAATAAACTAACATTGTTTTCTGCGCAGTGATAGAATTTTATGTACATGATAACTAATCATCCAATATAACTTCTAACTACCGTCCGATTAAAAAAACCACCTAAAATATTACCTTAAACGTTTTACTCTACCAGCCAACACATAAGATTTTAAGTTGAAGATTATTTGGACCATTTCGGTTAGTGATAGGACCACCAAAATTGTATACGTTTAACTTCAAAACTAAACAATGGCCCCCTAAAAAGTTGGTGGTTGTACCGCTCGAAATGGTTCAAACAGAGTACAACAAAACGCTCTCCGGTGATTGTTGATTGAGGAATAATAAATCAGTTTTAGATGGATTTTAGTTGAAAGTGCACAGAGCTTACTAGATTGATTCGGCTTATTACTTTAAGATTTGAATTGGTGGGAGGCTTACAGAAATTTACACTCAATTACATATATACACTGGGCTCATGGTGCATTTCAAGGATTCTGTAATAGTCATATGCGATGTCATCCCGTTAGCTTAGTAGGTAGCGTGCTTGCAATAGGTTTGATTCCCGGTGGACAAAAGTTACGATTGGGTTCTTTAACGTGTCGTGTGCTATTTATATTAATTTTATATTTCAACCATTGATCCTTTACCAAATCGAATCAGCTTAAACTAAGGCAAGGTAATACACATCTATGACTTAGCGAGAATATTTTTGCTTTGGTGTTAATTCGATTAATTTCATTATCCATGGATTGTGCTAATAGTGCAACCTGTTTGAGTGCAACTTTTGTTTAGATTGCTGTAATGATGGTGAATAGGAGCAGGATATTCGGTTAAATGAGAGATCCAGCCTAATAGAATTTAACACGCTTTTATGGCGCCAATATTTTTTCAAGATATCAGTCTAATTAATGGTTTAGAAACTGAAGCCACTACAAATGGATGTCGGATATCACGACATGATGTCTTCATGTAATAATCGAGCTTCATTAATTTGCACTTTTGATTAAACACTAAATTGGTACAACAGGTTTTTGATACTACAGGTGCATCTGTACCGATCAGATGAAGCGAATTAGTTTATCGTTAGCGATTGTGTCTGTGTAGCAAGGTTTTGTTTAAATGAACAACTTTCATGCCTTGAATCTTTTATGATACCAACAACACCAATATGTGGTGTTTTGGGGTGCGCTGCGACTTCTGAAACGATTGATTTCTCTGCTACTTGATCGTTGTCTAAATCTTAGATCATTTGAAAATTCGTAATAGAATCTAGCAGTAAGTTGCTCAATAGTCCTCTGGAAATTATAGCCAGTGTAACCTGTGCTTTAATTGGGTCGAATTTAGTTTTTAGTTACGGTTGGGTCGATTTATTTCAAAAATGCGGTCTTCGAATTTATAGTGTCCCGAATAGCCAATATTAAACTTATGGAGTCTAGCAGTCGGCTCAAAAAATCGTTTTTATAAACTATTCGTTTATACAATAGTCGATATTTCTGCTTTTCCGTTGAGATGTTGGTAAAATTCTGAGGGTGTAAACTTGCCCATATCGGTCGATTTTTAGCCATTTTTGATTTTACCTTGCTCTGACATAGATTTTCTATTAATAGGTAATTTCGATGAGCCAATTTAATAAATTTAGCAGGTTTGCGGACTAAAAGTTGGATTGCTTTCCGCTATGTTTAGTATTTATTGTCTATGTTTAAATAAGGTTTCGGGCTGTTTGAACCAAAGTTTAGGTAAGTCTTTCCAATATTGCGGTATAGACACTTTTATTGTATTTACGTTAAGTTTGGTTCATATATACGATTTTGTTAGGTTTTACTTGATCAGACATTTCGTGCCGATTTTACTATGTCGAAGAAAAAATATCTTTTTTGGGACTGTTTACGAGTATTTTCTAAAATCTATAATCGCTTATTTATCGATACCTTACATCGATAAATACAATTTATGTAGCAATGGATATGCTTTTTAGCTTCGACTAAACATGCAGTAGTGGTTTACAGAATTCGTTGGAATTTTTTTCTCTCGTTGAGAAAATAAATATACAGGTAAACCTCGCTTAACGAACCCTCGCTTAACGAAACCTCGGATCTAGGAATATCAATTTTTGATACTAAAACGTCATTAACGAATACTTACCTCGGAATAACGAATAAAAAATTAACAAAAAAATAAAAAAAACCGTCTCTTTTACTTCATTTTTGTGGTAATGTCAACGCAAGCCGGTATTGAAGGAGTGGACGAAGAAGGCATTCGAGATTTGTTAAATGACGAGCCTGCAGAATCACGTTCTGAATCATTACCAGAAGATGAAGAGCCACACAAAAATTTAAGCCGCAACACTTTGAATGAAATTTTTTCAAAAATGGATGAAACATATGAAATTATCAGAAGTAATCATTCATATGAAAACAGAAGTAGCATTGTGATTCCTGCAATCCAAAAGAATATGTTGTGTTATAAACAAATGTTAGACGAGTTCGAGAAAAAAATCAACTTACAATCGATAATTTTGTTTAATATTAATTTAAGCATTATATGGCCCATACATGTGCACGACACAATTGTGCACGACACAATCATGTGTGCACAATCGTGTGATTGCACAATCATGACTTTTTCACTCCCGAGTCACGATATATGCATTCTCCACATTTATCAGTGTCAAAATATGTATGAAGAAGCTTGCATTGCGATTTTAATTGGACTAGCAATACGAAAAAAAGAAATAAAAAAGAAATAACTTTGTATGAAAGAATGGTATAAAAAAACGTAGTGGATATGGACCTTCAAAATTCTAGCAACTGGAAAAACGTCTGAGGGTCTTAAATTCTTTATTAACTTTGCCATATTATTACTGTAATACGACACACACGAGCTAAAACATTACACTGAGTAAATTACACATACACGTCGCAGTTTTGCATGCAGAAACAAGAAAATATCAAAAAATTTGAAAATCACACAATCAGCATGTGCGATCACTCAATCAATACCACACCACTGTCAATCAGCATGCACAATCATACGATTGCATATGCATCATTGTGTCGTGTCGTCTATGGGCCCTATAAGTGTTTTCTTTTTTGTGATATGCTTTGGATTTTTTATTTTGCGATTTTGATTATTTATTTTATTCTAAATAAAACTGAATTTTTGTACTGAAAAACTTTTTTTTTTTATTAAATTTGCACTACGGGAACCAAACTAACAATTTCTCATATAAAACCTTATAATTTGATACCTCGATTAACGAATCCTCGCGCTTAACGAAGCATTTCCAGGAACCGAACCCCTTCGTTAAGCGAGGTTTACCTGTAATTTTTTGTTTTCATACAATTTCTTTTCTTTTACATAGTATAGTTATCATGAAAAGCTTATGACCTCGAGATGTTGCCGACTTACCAAGTCAAAAAAGTACTTTTTAAAAAATATCTGTATGTGTGAGTGTGCGTGTGTATGCGTGCAGAGTTAATGTCTGTCCTGTCTACAGCCCAATGTGTGCATGCAGTTTGTCTGATCGGGTTGTGAGACTTCATTCATGAGGTTTTTTCATAAATTGGGAGATTAAATAGATTTTTGGACGAAAACGGTCTACCGGAAGTGGCAACTTCCATAGTAGATTTCTAGCTTTGTAAATATTTTGGAAAATATATCATTTACAAGAAAACGATTGTAAACTAAAAAAATCCTATTCATTTTTTTTTACTACGTAAAAGAGATACCAATTTTGTCTTTCTTTACTTTCACTCAAACGATTGATTTTAAGTCGATTAATCGATAGTTTTTCTTTGAATTCAAACCAAAAACGAGATAAATGGAATCATTTATGAAAAAGAGAAGAAGAAAGAATTCTTCAGAACGTGCAAATCAAAATGGAAAACAATTACTCCCCGGCATACCAGTATGCCTCATGAGGCAGATCGGGGAGCTGCCTAAGATCTATTAGATTAATCACTCATTAATCCAAACACAAAAAAGTGATCATATCTCTCCTGTCTTGATGATTAAGGCCATTATTAATTGCAGTATTTTTCATGAGGACTACTGCCGCCGTTTACAATTGTATTCGTTATTCTAGTATTCCTCTCTATTTAGAACGTCATTGTAAAATCCAATTTCCAAAATGTTTTGGAGGAATACTTGATCGTAGTAATTTATAGACTCCGACTAATCACGTACTTCCTAACGTTCCTACAAATTTGGGGTTGTGTTAAGAAGACCAATATACAAATGATACAATGCTTCCAAAATAAAGTGCTACGAGAGATTGTGAATGCCCCATGGTACATTAGGAACGACAACCTCCATAGAGACTTGAAGATGGAATACGTCACTGATGAAATAAAGAACCAAGCAAGGAAATACATATAGCGCTTATCTCTACACGGAAATGCAGATATCCGTCGTATGTTGGATACCACTAAAGGAGTGAGGAGACTACAAAGGCAGAAACCGCTGGAGCTGGGCAGAATATGAATAAACAGGATTCAAAGTCGCTAACGGTCAATCGTGCTCGATTCATAAAAAAAAACATTTTATAAACAACTAAAATGCACTTCAGGTTATATAGACCCGAAAGACAATAGGAAGGTTAATAAAAAAACTATTAATTCAAAATGCGAGTGAACATTTTCATAAACTATTGAAACAGGTAAGCTTCTACGTACGTAGAAGCAGACCTGCCTCATAGATTTTTATTACAACTCGTGTCTGTGCCCCGTGCGGCTTAGATCACTATAGCTCAAGCCGGTGGACGTACATTAGTCGTGTGTGATGGGCTGCACGAGTGGTAACCTAGATTACTGTACATTA
Organism: Nephrotoma appendiculata; assembly: GCA_947310385.1. Taxonomy (NCBI): domain Eukaryota; kingdom Metazoa; phylum Arthropoda; class Insecta; order Diptera; family Tipulidae; genus Nephrotoma; species Nephrotoma appendiculata. The sequence continues at coordinate 25,970,330 of OX371225.1, read as the reverse complement.
ATAAAAAAAATAAGAGAAGACGGCATAGAATATGCCGTCGACCAAGGGAAAAGGAAGATTGGGGAATTGAGCATACCCTACCCAATTTGAAAGGTTTATTCTCTCATGAATTTAGGTTTACCCTCGTGGTCATTTCTAATAGAAACGAATATTTTGAACCCTGAGCCCGATAGAAAAAAAGAGACAAGATTTCCTACATACCAAAATGGGTCGCCCTAACATATATGGGTCATTCACCATATTTCACATCACCGATTTCAATTTTTTTGCTGTTATCGTGTTGCTTGAACAAAAAATAACAGAAACAAATCTTTTGGTAAGTTTTGTGACCTTCAGTTATCCCGTTATACGGTTAGGAAATTGGTCGTTTTTGGCATTTTTAATAATTTTTTTTTAGAGGTTCCAGAGGAACTGGTATATTTCCGGTTCTACTGAAGTTATCGTTTAAAGTGGTATCACTTTAGAAAGACCTTAGATAGTGTTAAATTATTGAATAAACAATTTTATGAAAGTACCGTTATTTTAAGAGTTTTAGTGAAATGAATGTAGCCAAATGTTTTGATCTGTAGAGGGCGCAGCTACCAATCTATAAAGAAGTGTAAGAAACCGATCTAAAGGTGAAGGTTCCACCTAGGAGAAATGACTTTATGCAAATTTTCCGTTTAGCGGTCACTCAAATTGTTTGTTAAAAAAATACTAAAACGACACTTAGTGATGTTTTTCCTCCCTGTCACTTCAGCTCGTTCAAGTAATGCCGGTTTAATTTTTTTTTAGTTATTTTGAATATGACGAATCGAGATATAATTGAGTAATTCCTAAACCAGCTGACAAATCCTAGTATATGCATGCAACCTAACACTGTTGCGGATGAAGTAGCTACCATTTGCCAGAAGTTTAGTGTTTGTTATCAGAAAAAGTGGAATATTATTAGAAAAATCATGACACATATCGGAATCTCAAAAAAAATATTAGCAGAAAAAGTGAAACTGAAACCAGTAAAGTTTTTCTTACAAGATGGATGAGAATTCCTTGACATTGGTCTTGGTCTTAAAATTGAAAAAAACAGCACATCCGTCAAAGTTGTGATTTCTCGAGCAACAACGAAATATGTAGGTGACATCAGTAGAGCGCGATGAATGTCAAAAATTATTTATAGCATAGAAATATACTTGTTTCAAACTTGTTCCGGTACAAATTTATCTAAAACTCTACTAAATATCGCGAACCGCTCAACCGATCGTCTTCAGATTTTGACTGTGTATAAGTTGATCCCCGGGGTCTAGGGGCCTCGGTACAAATGTATCTAAAACACTACCAAATTTCGCGCACTGCTCAACCGATCGTCTTGAGATTTTGACCGAGTATAAGTTGTGTGTCCAAAACAAACCTTAATATATTTTTGAAGAGGTTGAACCCCGGGGTCTAGGGGCTTCGCTACAAATTTATCTAAAACACTACCAAATATCGCGAACCGCTCCACCGATCGTCTTGAAATGTTGACCGTGTATAAGTTGCATGTCTTGAACCAACCATACGATATTTTTGAAGGGGTTGAACTTCGGGGTCTAGGACCCTCGGTACAAATTTACCTAAAATTAGATATTTTTTAATTCTTTGACGGGAATGAGTTAAGGTAAAATCTTATATGAAATTAGAGGCATGCTTGAATCCGAAGGGTGCGTTCCCTAGGTAAAAGAGGCCTTTCTTATAAATTGCCACACCATTCATCCAAACGGTTTCAAACTTTGGATCGGGTCCCTTGGTCTGGATTGTGCGTTACTACACTTCTATCTAAAATTTTTGGAGCCCATATAAACGATTTAGCTCTATAAGGATGTAATCGTTAGCAATTGAGAATGGAATCGCTGAAGTGAATAGAGGAGCATACTGTTGACCCTGAAATATTGTTCGAAACGACTCAAAAAGACATTTATTAATTTAAAAATGATTAATTTGAATTTAAAATTAAATTTTTGTCATTTTTAAGCTGTTTTCTGCCATTTAAAATGGTGATTATAAATCAAATAAATGAAATAAAAAAACTAATACATACTTTAAACTAAATATTCGACTAACCCGATTTTATAATTATTTTAACAAATAAAATTTAATATAAAAAAGTTAAAAAATATATTTTCCATACAACCTCAAAAAGCAATCTATGCATTCGACCCAGACTAATTGAAGTAGTCACCAAAAATATGATCCATGGACCATACGGAGATGGAAAATGCTCAAAACAGTAACCAAACAAAATATTTAAAGAATATCGAAGGACATTCGACTATAATAAAAGTACGAAACAACGACAACGACATCGTAACCGCCATTGCTCTCCAAAACATACAAAGCCCATATTAATGTTTAATATTGCGATTCGGTCAAATTGATGAAATATATCTGCAAATATATCAACAAAGGATCGGACATGGCTGCCTTTACATTACCAACAGAAACGATGAAGTCACGAGATACAAAATGGGTCGCTATATAAGTAGTTACCTTATTAATTTGGCGAGTTTTGGCTTTTCCAATAGTACATACACCAAATACACCGTTGATCTACAATTATGCCAAACTTAACGTGAAGCATGCCAGAAATTAAAATTACTGGAAAATGATACACATTGAGAGACATCACTAGCAGACTAATTTGCCAACCGCACCAAATTCACACATTATTTTCCATCATTTAGACAACTTGGGTCCTGTCTAAACTGAAAGATTTGTGAGAAAACACAAAAATCAAATTAGTGAATATATTTTACCTCGAGGGCGCCCAGCCAGCAACAACGAAAGCATGCAATTCTCGAATGGAATGGTTTCATCGAAACGATTAACAGACGATCGAAATTTGCAGGGAAAGCACCAATTTAATGTTAATAAGCTGTAAATAGCTTCAATAAAATCTACCAAAACTGACGATACAACAACACAATGCATATAAGCGCATTATGAATGCGATTTCACAACAAATTGGCGGTTTCTAGTTCCTCGATGCACCCGGTGGAACAGGCAAAACATTTCTGTTTTCATCGATTTTGGTGACCATTCGCTCACAAATTAGTATTGCATTGGCCGTCTCATCTTGTGGCATTGTAGTAACTCTTTTGGATGGGGTACAACAGCGCACTCTACATTCAAATTGCCATTGAACATGTAATTTACTGAGACACCCACAGTCAACACAAAAAAGAATTCAGGAATGGGAAAAGTTTTGCAAACAACTAATCGTAAGGGATGAATGCATAAAGACCCACAAAAAATCTTTGGAAGCAATCAATCGGAAAGTGTGTTTAATATTTAAGAGGTAATACAGAGCCATTCGGAGGTACACTCAATTTGCTGGCTAAAAAAAACTACGTTATTTCTTTGGCATGACACTCATTAATTTACAGAAAAATGGACGCTTTGGTTTTCATAGCGCTTTGGTCATGATGTCCGCTATCTGCTCATCTGTTTGCACATATTTTAGTTCAAAAATTCCGTGTGCAAATTTTTCACAAGTGATACTGCACGCCGATGTGTTTTGTGCGCTTGTGGAGCTCCGGATTCTTCACTAGTCTTATTGCGCTCTGATTGTTCATGAAAATCACGAGCACATCGCTCTCGATTTGCTCAAGTTCACCCAGCAAGTTTCGTAGGCATACCAATTCCTTTATGGCGTGTGATGCTGCCATATATTCCGACTCCGTCGTTGAAAGCGCAATTGATTTCTGGCGTTTCAATCACCAGCTGATGACGCTGCCTCCAAACATAAAAACGTAGCCTGACGTCGATCGTCGAATTTGTGTGTCACCGGCGTAGTCTGCATCGCTGTATCCGCATCGTTTGACTGCATTCATATGTACTTCAGCTGGCTTTTCCAAGATCAGCTGACACTTCCAACTGCGAAGATGATATCTGGCCGAGTGGCGACGGCCTAGTACATTAGCCCTCAGACTGCTTCTCGATATGGAAAATCCACTTCTTCGTCGGCCTCAAAATCTCCCAGATTTTGTAAATTGTCCAACGGATTAGACACTGCATTGCAATCCATCATGTTGAAACGATTGATGACTTTTCTTGCGTAGCCTTGTATTTATGTGAATCGATTCGTCCGATCAATTTCAAGTCCCAGAAAACAATTAATCTTGAAAACCTTTTTCAAATGTTCGATGACCGGCGTAATGTCTTCCTGTCTCTCCGCTGCAATCAAACTGCCATCGACATAAATTGCAAGGATTAACATACCACTTTTCCTGCCGCAGACGAAAACAAACGGATCCGATTCACTTGCTCTGAATCCAAAATTTCTGATAAAAGCAGTGAATCTTTTGTTCCTACAGCTTGACGCCTGTTTCATTTCATACAAGTTTTTGGATAGCTTGCACACATTTCCGCTTCCATCATCATATCCAATCGGCTGGCTCATGTATACATTTTCATCTTAATCTCCATTTAGAAATGCCGTTTTTGACGTCGAATTGCTTCAACCTCATTTGCTTCGCCGCTGCCAATGCCAGGATCGCTCTGATCGAAGTAAACTTCACCACTAGACTGAAGGTTTCTTCAATGATGCGATCAATGCTTCCATCCGGATTATTATTGATCTTGTAGACCCACCGATTGTCAATTACTCTTTGGTTAGTTGATGCCTTAATCAAAGTCCATGTACGATTTTTAATGAGCGAATCGTACTCTTCGTCCATTGCACGCTCCCACTATTTGCGGTCACTCGATTGTATCGCCTGCTCGTATGTCCTCGGCTCCTCGCTGATTGCCAACATTGCACTGTGTTGCGTCGATGCAAAGAATGTTAGACGCTTCGGTGTCGTAATGGTGCTTCGATTACGCAAACGTCGATTGACAACATTTCTGTTATCAAGATCGCATATCGCGCCACGCTCTTCACGTTGTTCTGGCGTGATGAAATCGTCTGCGTCTCCATCATCTGCGCTCTCGTCACTTGCTTTCACCTTTTCCTCATTAGCGCCAGCTTTTTCTTCAGCTCCGATGTCGTGCGTTGCCATGGATTCCTCCAACAAAAATACCACGCCGCACGATATCTCAACTTTTCCTGTCTTTGGATTCCATGCTCGATATACCTTGGAACGACTGTCGTATCCAACGAAGATACATTTGGTGGCCTTCGCATCGAGTTTCTGTCGCTTTTCATTTGGAATGTGCACGAAGACTTGTTGTGCCACAATTACATACATTCACACGTATGTAGTTACTAGTTATACGGTGTTTTCCGACGATCGTGCTCGTTCCAGTTCAATTTAGCACATGGACTGCTTAATTCAACGCCTCGGCCCAAAACTTCTTTTCCATTTGCTTCGCCTGAAGCATCGTTCTCGCTGTTCATTTGTGATGAATACCGTTTTCCTCGAAAAATGCCTTTAATTCTGCATTCACAAATTCCGTCCAATTGTCAGACCTGAGAAAACAAGGTTTTTGCTTATCGTCCTTCTGTATCAACTGGACACATTTCTTGATGCAATTCGCTACTTTAGATGAAGTAAACAAAACGAAAATGTGAATAATCGTCTTTTAATAACAAGAAGTACCTGGATCCGCCAATTGAGTTTTCCTGGAACAGTGGAACGGTCTGCACACGTCCGTGTGAATTATCTCGCCGCACAACTTCGACTTCTTTATGCGACTTTTAAAGTTGCTTCGATGATGTTTGCCGAAAACACAAGCTTCGCATGTAAAATCATCATTGAAAAATTCAATTTTTCGGCTTTGCTGGAACTTTTTTACATGTGTGACATTTTGATGTCTCAGCCGCTCATGTCATGATTAAAGTGACGTATTTTTAATTGTTACGTTTGCTGTAGCCTCGAACTGTGGTGATTCGTCTGTTTTGAAAAGCATCCGGAACAAACCCTTTCTGCGAACTCCCACTGCAATGACATTTCCGTTTTATCGATTGTGCCATCGACGTAGTCGAAAAGTTCAGCTTCTTCCAAGATTTGACGCATCTGGAGTGCTGACACGTTCACCTTCCATTTTGTTTCAATTGTGCTCACCGGCCTCAAAAATCCAGAAAATAATGTTTTTTTCTGTTCTGGAATGTTCTAGTTGAATTGCACAAAGTGGCTGCTTGACCGACCGCAGTGCTGTTCCGCGCAATACCACAAGTAACTTTCCACTCGCAATCGCACTAAATTGATGCACTGAATTGTTGTTGTTTCGCCGTGCACAAATTTATTTCGAAATACGCTGTTTTTCCTTTCATCACTTTTATTATGCAGTGTCCTGTGATCTGGGCCCATAACCTATTGAAATTTTTCTTTGTCGCAAAAATATTTCCGCTGCAAAAATAAAAAATAAAACAAAACGCTTAGAAAGAATTTATTTATGAAGTGGCTCTGATAGTTCGCATACATAGCCGAGCCAAAAGTTCTGTGCATGTGCGTGAGTGTCGACTTGAACATACGTAATACTCAAGGAAAGTAATAAATTCAATAAAGTTATTTAGAACTCACGAGTTTTAATTTTTTTGAAAGAAACAGCCCGAAAAATAATTTTCTACTTCGCCAACCACCTTTTTTATCATTTCATTGGATTCAGCATACTCAAAAATGCTAAGAAAATAATCAACCGTAATGACGTGAACGAGCTGATGTGAAAGTGGAAAAAAGTCACCAAGGGTCGTTTTAGTGTTGTTTTTGCCAACCAATTTGAGTGACTCCTAAACGTGGTCCGATGTGACCTTATCGAGTTCGTGTGTCCTCGATATTTTTTAATTATTTTAATGTGCAATTTAGACCTTCTCCAATCCTCCTTATTTTTTCATCGGCGATTTCAACAACCGTTAATTTATTAACGACCTGAAATACGTGTTTGATGTTATTTTACGAACAACATGTTTCGAATGACCTAGCAGTGTAAGAAGTGCCAAAAAATTACCCTACTTGAAACTCTGAAATGATCAAATGAGTAGCTCGGTCATCCACAACGTTCTGTATCTGGAGGGAGAAAATTGTGAATCAGAACAGCACAGCAAGTTGTCGTATTTCGTGCTTACCTGTAGACTACGGAAGCATATTATTAGCAGCATTCAGTCAACTTATTTTTGACATCTAAGCAACATTACACTTACGTCACTTTCCTATAATCTAATTGCCATGTAAATTGAACATAAACATCAACGAAAACAATACTTCATATAATGTATTTCCAATCTACCACGACAACAAAGTTAACTATATAAAAGAAACCTCCAAGGAAAAATGTTATAATCCTTTCCTAAATATACACATAAAGTTTCTCGTTCACCTTTCGACGCATATACGACATACAGCAATACAACAGCTATAAGTAAACTTCTTTAATATTTATATAATTCTGGAACAAAATTTGTTTCAAACTTTTTTTTTTTTATAATAACCATCTTGTGTTAAATTTCAAACAATCGAAACAATTTTATTCCTTAAGTCGGTAACTTTTACAATACTGTTTTCCTTGCTCCCCGCCATTCAACAAAAGGCAAAAAAAAAATATTGATAATACTTTAAATCCATTTGCCAGTAGACAGTTAAAATTTCTGGAAAAATATTATTGAAATGTTGCGGGTGTGTGTATGAGGCGCGATTTTATTCCGCAAATATGGTTTTTTGAGTTCAGTACCGAATAAAAAATACAAAATCACCCCCCGTACTTGGAATGTCTATGGCTGTGTGTTTGTAAGCAATTTAATATTAAAAACCGAATGAAAATCATCATTAACTTTACATAGATCCATGTTTATCTTGATTTCACACCATCGTGCGCGCGTATATCTCACCTCCGCGAGCACAAACGAATTTTTCCGCGATTTTTTTTTTTATATCAATTTTAAGTGTTTCACTCAACTTCCTTTTAGGTTTTTTTTTTTTATTTATTTATTTTATTTTCAATGGTTCAATATAAAGTTTCCATTCTTATATTTCATCGACATCATATCTCACTTGTATATTATTACGAGAAGTACGAGAGGCAAAAAAAAAAAAATTATAAAGGCGATAAAAATTTTAACGACTTATTTATATTCCATCAGCTATGTCTGTCTGTTTATTATAACAAAAAAAAAAAAAAATTAAATGAAAATGAATAATTTTTGTGATAATATGAAACGAACTCTAAATGAAAATCGAATTCAAAGTGGAAAATGTAAAGAAGTTGAATATAAAGCGACGACTAGTACATAACGAAAGAAAGTTCCTTTTTCACTTACGAGTATATAGTATAGAGCTCTAAAAGAAGAAAAAATGAAGATGAAATTGTTACCCCCGAAAATAAAAACATCAAGCACACAGAAGAAAATGATAACAATAATAAGTCGACTAACAAGCAAAAGAAGAAATTGGGTTTACTTATTTCTTATATAGGATGACAAAAAAGAAAATTCTGGGTATAATGAAAAAATTGATTTCATTCTTTTGATGATGATCATGAATATAGAAATATATACGTAATAATAATAAGAATAATATAAGAAATTGATGATAACGCTGATAACAATGTTATTAGTAAATTGTGATAGAGTAATTTTATATATTTTGAATTTTTTTTTAAATTAATTTCCTATATACTTTTCTGCTCAAACGACATGAATTTTCCAGCATTAAAAAAAAATTTAAAAATTGTATTGTGGGAAAATAATAATACCGAGCATTATTATTATGACTAGGTTCATCCACTCATCGATTATCGGTTAAGTATATTATTTGTGTATGTATGTTTTAAGGGTGGGGACATTTATCCATCGAAATGTGTTTGATTTGAATAACGCGCGCACCATTTCTTCGAAAATGAGTTATGCATGGATTCTAATATTTTTGAGCATAGAGCTATTTGTTGTTTTGATGAACCCGTTAGTTGCTACAAGCGATGATGACTTCGAATTTTGGGATATTTCTTACAGACAACTCTTGTTAATAAGCGTTTAGGTTATTTCGACCATCCTGTATACTTATAGGAGTTGATTCAGTATACTTACTAAATTAATAAATATATCCCCTATTAATGTGTGTAGGAAGGATTTATTTTTCACTATTAAGTAACGTTGCAAAATAAGAAACACTATAATGATTAATATTTACAATGATGCATTTATTGAATTAAATAGATATTTAATTTAATTTTACAATAACTTGCAATACTCTAATATAAAACTATATTTAACTTTTTTATGCGAGTTTTATAATCATAATGAAAAAAATATTTTTTGTTTTGTCACGACCTACTATGGTAGACGGAGTTTTTGTGTCTCTTCCATCGTTCTTTTTAAGAATTCATGAAATTTCGAAAATAGACATTTAAATTTAACGTTCAAATTTGTAAACATAGCCACAATACTCCCTTCCCAACGAATTCGGAAGAATTTATGAAAATGCAAGTTACCGAGGCCGAAAATAAGCCAAATAAAAGAACCGACGGTGATCCAGAAGCTGCTTTCAGTCAAAACGTGACGGTCTAATTTTTCTTCCAGTCCTGGAATTTAAACTGGTTCCTTTGGTGGAAGATTGAAGCGAACCTTTTTTAACGCATGTGTAAAATCAGAACCCGGCTCGTTATCCGAAGTTCTTTCACCCAGCGTCTGCATTCTTCGCGAAACACGGTTTGAGGCGCTCCAGAGAGACCACACCAGTCTTCCATTTACTTCGATAGTGAGAACTTATCCCCTCTTTCGAGAACTTTAAACGCTAAATAACACGCTTTAAAAGATTTAGGCGACGCTGACCTCTTAGCATCTAATGGAATAGAATTCCAAGAGAAATACTCCTAATGGAAAAGGATATATTGAAATATCTGCACAGGTTTATAGGGGGACAGAATGGCACTTACTGAACAATAACTTATTAAATAAATAGGGAGGTTGCTTCGTTCTGAGAAGTTTAAAAATAAAGAGACATACACGAAGTTCATAAAAGTCAACCATACTACAGCCCAGGATCAAATTTAAAAAGGGAGAAATGTGATTATATTTCCTAATACTAAAAATAAAACGAGTAGAAGCATTGAAACATCTTTGGAGAACATTCATATTATCCTGAAGCATTCCAAACAAAACAACGTCACCATATAGAAAATGTGGACGAAGGTGCGAGAGGAACATACGCTTTTTAAAATTAATATCAGTGAACCCTACAACTTTATTCAAACAACTAAGCATTCCAAAAACCGTTTTGCTTACCTTAATCAAATGGTCACCCCAAGCAAGAGTTTTATTAAAAACCTTAGATTTCTAACTGTAGAATGGAATTAAAGAATCACCGAGAAAAAATCAAGGAAAAGAGGAAGTATTTATAGACCAATTATAAATTCTTACCAAATCATCGTTAATAAGAGAAATATTAGAGTGAATGGAATCATTATATAAGCGACTACTCCTCTATAATCGGACATCATCAGCAAAAAAAAGAATGACAAATGGAACATGCAATGTCATTAATATACATTGAGAATAATAAAGGACCAAGAACCGACCCCCGAGGAACGCTTGAAAAGACAGGTAAGAAGTCAGAAAAAGAATTGTCATAAAAAACTGCCTGAAAGCGACCCGAAATTTAGTCTAAAATCAATTTAGCAGCAGAAAAAGAAAAATTAAAGTTCGAAATAAGCTTATTAAACAAAATTTGGTGATTAATTGAATCAAACGCTTTAGTAAAACCTAACAGAGTAAGGCAAGTCATTTCTCTTTTACTCATACTACGACGAATATCACCATAAACTAGAACTTAAAATACTAATAGAGCGGAAATTGGAAAATTCAGAATGATTGCTAATTTTAGGAATAGGAATAATTTTTTCTCATCTTCCACTGAGCGGGATATGAAGAGGTCGTTAAAATAAAATTGAAAATATCTAACAAGTACCTTGATACATTAGGAAGAATGCGCTTAACTAATTTTAAACTAACCATATCTAGACCAGTGGATGGAACTTCCCAAATTACACAATGCAAATCAACAGTAGATATATTTGTATATCTATGCCTGATAAATGTTGGATGTCGGTTGTGAACTGCCCGATGAAATCCAAATGTCTGAATTCACGCAGTGGTGACATTTCCGGATTCTGACAAAAAGCTTAGACAGGTGGTTTATGGTCCGTAAACAACGTAAACTGTCGTCCTTCCAAAAGATATCTGAAATGCATAAGGGTGTGCAAGAAGAGTAGCTTTATACAACTTTTCCTTACAATTGTCGAAGGCATCAATGGACTCTGCTGACCAATTAATTGGAATTTTACTATTTTTCTTATAGTCTTTTAGAAAATCATTAAGTAAAATTTGATCAGCCGTAATCATCCCCAAAAATCTTTTGAGTTGATTACCGTTAACGGACGTTAAAATTTTTTGATGACTTCAACACGTTCTGGAACAGGTAAAATGCCATTTGCATTAACAAAATGTGCTAATAATTTAACTTCAGGTGAAACGAAGATACATTTTCCAGGATTGATTATTAAACCGTTGACTGATAATTTTTGGAAAACTAATTCGAGATGCCAGTGATGTTCCTAAAAAGTTTTAGACGCTATCAGAATATCATCTAAGTAGATGAATGCGAGTCATTTAAGTGAAAACAAATAGACCGGAGGAAGTCGCAATAGCGGTTTTTGGAATATCGGACGGTTCAATATACATTTGATGATAAGCTTGGACATAAGATCAAGAGTCGAAAAAACCGTACATCCTTCAAGTTGATACGAAAAATCTTGAAGATGTGGAATGGGATAACGATCTGGAATAGTAACACGATTCGGACTTCGGTAATCTCCACATGGTATCCAATTTCCATTTTTCTTCAAGACAAGATGCAAAGGACTAGACCATGACTTTGACGACAAATTAATAGTGCCGCAGATTCTCGAATTCCTGTTTTGCAATCGTTAATTTATCAGGTGCCAAACGTCTAGTTTTACAAAAAACCGGTGGTCCAAAAGTTTCCAGCCGATGAGTGATCATATGCTTAACTGGTTTGACATTTAGGGAGTTTGTCATAATTTCTGAGAATTTAGAAAGAAGTTGCTGGATTTGATTATTCACCTGAGATTTGTCTAGTTGAGACAGTGTTGACTCGGATGTGAGAGAGATAGAATCAACCGTAAACAAAGATGTCGTTGGATCTAGAAAACGGTGTTTGCCAAGATCAACTATCAATCCAGAACTTTTAAGGAAATCAGCTCCGATAATGGGGAGAGAGACATCTGCCACTATAAATTCCCACTTGAAATTACGCCGTAACCCAAAATCTATAAATTTAGAATTTTTGTTCCATAAGCTTAAATTGGCGCTGCATTCACAGCGAATAATTTGGAAGTAGTTAATGCCTGTGGAATGTGACAAATTTTGAGTGGAACAACCGAAATGTCAGCACCAGTGCGTCGGTTAGAAATGCAACTCTTGAATTGTCATCATGTATTAGTAGACGACTGGTACTAGGTTCATCAGTGACGGTCGTCACGTCCTGTTGAACATTTAAAAATCATTCTTGATCAACTGACCTCCGCAGGTTTTATTGTAAAATTTACATCCAACCTGGCATTTCTGAGTCTTATCACCTAACCTAAAATGAATTTTTGGGTTAACCCGACCTTTACATCTCGCACGAGAATTTGTACGATTTCTATTATTTGAACGAGATCGAGATCTTGGGTTAACCATAGATGCATCAGAAATGCCGGTTGACATGCTCGTTAAATGCTACAGACGAGGATGGGCCGAAAGGGTTGCCCGATTTAACAGCATTTAACCCTAACGGTGGCATCACCTCCATCATGTTAGCTGCACGTGCTGCCAACACATCTAATGTTACATCATTCTCAAAAGTCGTCCGGATAACTTGAACCTTGTAAACATCGCCACATACTCTTCTAAATAGAAGTTTTCTCTACGATACGATAACAATTTATCGTTAATTATTTCGACTATCGATAATTTATTAATTGATTACGATAATTTATCAATTTATTTAATACAACAACTTCAACTTTTTTTTATTATAATTTCCTTTAAATTGATTGAAATACAATACATACTTAATGTCATCCTTTTTTAAACGATGTCGGAAGATTACAAAACAAAAAACCCAAAAATCAAATTCACTTTCTAAACTGACTTGTAATAATGATTAGGGTTACCCGTTGCATAATAATGCCCTATGAACCATTGACAGCGTTAACACCGTTTAAAAGACTAATTAGCTAATATTAAATATTTCATTACAAAGGTAGCCTTTTTAATGTTGAAGCTATAAAATTAAATTTCTTTGCAGTTTGTGCTCACTTGCAAGAGGGGTAGAACAAATAAAAACTTACACGGTGAAGTGAATCTGATTGAAGGCATATACACTACCGCTCAAAAGTGTTTAGGCACTGTCAAGAACAGCATAAAACATATAAAAACTCACTAAAAATATGAAAATATTTATTTTTTAGGTACATACACACATATATTAATGGCATTATACTAAATAAATGTCAACATTAAAATGCTTAATTAAAATTTTACTTTCACTTGTGTGGCCGCTTCTTGATTGAACATGCGCAGCGCACAGTCGAGGCATTCTCGCAATAAGTTTTGCCAGAATTTCTAGCATTATTGAGTTCCAAATTGATTGAAGTTTGTTACACATAACAGTAGCTGATATTGGAGCTGATTGCTTTACTTTCCGGTCCAATTCTTTCTACAGTAACTCAATAGGGTTCAAGTCAATTCTCTGGGGAGGCCATTCCATAATTTTAATTGTTCCTTCATCCTCTAAATGGTGAAGATAGACTTTACATAACTTACATGAATGTTTTGGATCATTACCTTGATGAAAGATAAAATTTTGACTCAAAAGTCAAATTCCTGAAGGTATTGAGTGATTCTCCAAAACTTGTCGGTACCCTTCTTTTCTTAGTATTCCGTCAATTTTCACAAATTCTAAATTAGTAAATAACGATTTACTCAAAAATCTCTCGCTAAAACGATTGCCAGACGACTTACGAGCGATAATGGCGCGGGAAATCAAAAACGACATTGAGGAAATCCTACCGGTCGCTGACAATATCTGGATCGCTCACTGAGGCTCCGAATTACAATCTCCCATAGTGAAGCATATCGTAGTCCACTACGCCGTCACGCAAGGTAGGTTACCTTGTGCTAAACCGCGACAACTTGACGCAACGAAACTAAAAGCTGCAAAAACTGAATTTAAATTTATGAATTTATGACAGACATTGGAATCTGCCACCCCTCATCATCACCAGTCTCCTCACCATTACATATGGTGCAAAACAAAGACAAGGACTGGCGCCCTTGTGGAGTCTATCGACAGTTAAACACTGTCACTGTCCCAGATAGATATCCTATCCCCCACATACACAGTTTCTCGTTGAAACTCGCCGGCGCCACTATTTTCTAGAAAATAGATTTGGTAAGGGCATATCATCAAATGCCCATGGCTCTCGAGGATATTCACAAAACAGCGATTACTACTCCTTTTGAGCTTTTTGAGTTTACCCGAATGCCATACGGCCTTCGTAACTCAGCTCAGACATTCCAACGATTCCTTAACGAAGTGTTAAAATGGCTGGACTTCGAACACAGTGAACGTCTCGAGTCAGAATTTAAACGTCTCTCCGCATGTGGAATTAATATTAAAGCTTCGAAATGTATTTTCGGCGTAAAGTCACTTGACTTCTTGAACCACACAATTTCGAAAGATGGCATCCTCCCATCGAAAAACAAAGTTGATGTCATTTCAAATTTTCCAGAACCAACATCAATTCGCCAAATACATCAGTTCGTCGGTATGGTGAACTATTATCACCGCTTTATACCACGATTAGCCGAACTGTTAATGCCTATTCACAGGCATTTGGCCACTTTCACTCAAGAAAGGCAAAAACAGAAGAAACTTCTCTTGGCCCGAAGATTGTACAGAATCTTTCGATAAGGTCAAGCGCTCTCTTGCCGCTGTCACCCTTTTGGCACACCCGTTGAACGACGCACAGTTCAACATAACTACCAACGCTTCCAATGTAGCAGTTGGAGCTGTCTTACAACAATGCAACAAATGTTGTTGGCAACCATTAGCGTTCTTTTCGAAGAAGCTCTCCCCTGCGGAAATTAAATACTCTACTTTCGATAGAGAACTTCTTGCTATATATTTAGCAATCAAACATTTTCGCCATTTCGTCGAAGGCCGAAATTTTTCTATATTCACCGACCATAAACCTCTCATAACAGCTATTGCGTCAAAAGCAGAACGTAGTCCCCGGCAATTACGACATCTCGATTGCATTGCCCAGTTCACTTCCGACATTCATCACATCAAAGGTAAACACAATTTGGTGAGCGACTGTTTGTCTCGCTCTGGTGAAACACTTCTCACAGAACTCAGGGTCTTCTCCTTCGACACGAAGGAATTACTTAGACAGCAACAACACGACGACTTCAACAGGTAAAAATCGATATGGCTTATCACATCCCGGCGTCCGTGCTACGCGAAAACTCATATCTTCAAAATACTTCTGGCCAAGAATAAATACTGATACAAGCAATTGGGCGAAATCTTGTATCCCATGTCAAAAATCCAAAGTTCACCGCCACACGAAATCAGAACTTGGTAAATTCGAGCTACCAAGTGGCAGGTTTGAATACATGCACATGGACTTGGTTGGTCCACTGCCCCAATCGAATGGCTATCATTATATTTTAACGATAGTCGACCGATTTACCCGCTGGCCAGAAGCGTATCCAATCCGAGAAATGACCGCTAAAACCGTAAGTAAGATCTTCTCAATGAGTATATCTGTAGATATAGTGTCCCACTTTTCATCACGACAGACCAAGGAACACAATTCACAGTCAACGTTGTTCACTGAGCTCACGAAGCTCCTAGTTTCCCATCGCATTCGGACAACTGCATACAACCCGAAAGCGAATGGTCTTGCCGAACGGTTCCACAGGCAAGTAAAATGCACCTTAACAGCTCGATGTAATACATCCCATTGGAGTTCAGAACTTCCAAAAATCCTATTGGGTATTCGAACCTCCATCAAGGAAGACCTCAACTGCATACCAGCACAGCTAGTATATGGTCAAACCATCAAGGTTCCCGGTGAATTCTTCATCAACGATCAAAATTCGAACCCAAACACAGATACTTCGGATTTCATGAATTTGCTTCGTACTACCATGCCTTAGTTCCTACGGACACAAGACATCCAACCGAACAGGCAACGTACATTCCCAAAAATCTGGAAACCTGTTAACACGTATTCGTACGTGTGGATAGAATCAGAGGTCCATTGAGTACACCATATTCTGGACCGTATCCAGTGACCCGCAAATCACGCAAATTCTTCGTTGTGGATATAGATGGAAAATCAACAACAATTGGCATAAGCCAGCGTACGGAATACTTGTGGTAAACCGAGTCAAAAAACGTAGTGTTCCAAAAAGAGTTACATTCAATTTAAAACGCAACAGTTTTCGATCCAGGCGGGGAGTGATGTAGCGGCTCAAAATCCTTCAAAATCCTTTCCAATTCGTGGCACTCCTCGTAGCTTATACACCGCACCGCTTAATTACGAGGCATTGCTCGTTTTGCTGAATATAGCTATTGGGCCTACAAATAAATTTCCGACCTTTTTTACTGAAATGAAAGAGATTAGATTTTGTAGAGAATGAAAGAATGTTTTATTCAAAGTATGCTGGTTCGGAAGCTATAACCTTCGCCCATCGTTCAGGCAATAAACGGATTCCCCGAAGGAAGAAGTCTGGTGGTTTCGAGGCGATCCAGTCATCGACCCATTTTTTGACGTTTTCATATGAAGTGAAGTGCTGCTGTGCCAGGGCTGATTGCATCGACCGAAACAAGTGGTAATCAGAAGGAGAAATGTCTGGTGAATACAGCGGGTGGGGTAGAATTTCCCAGTTCTGCCTGTCCAATTAATTTTTGACAGATATAGCAACATGTGGCCTAGCGTTGTCATGTTGCAAAATAATCTTATTGTGTCTTTTGTCCCATTCCGGTCGTTTTTCAGCTAGAGCTTGCTTTAAAGACATCAATTGTCGTCGATAAACTTGTCCCGTAATGGTTTCACGCTCTTTCAGCAGCTCATAATAGACGATACCCTTCATATCGCACCAAATACAAAGCATCGCCTTCGAACCATGGATATTTGCTTTTGGTGTCGACGAACCTGGTTCACCTGGCTTGACCCACGCTGGTTTGCGCTTTGGATTGTCATAATGGATCCATTTTTCATCCCCAGTGATGATCCGATGCAAAAACCCCTTCCTTTGCTGTCGTTGAAGCAACAATTCGCACATGGTTTTCCGACGTTCCGTGTCCCTTTCTTTCAATTTGTGTCGCACCCAATTTCCCAGCTTCTGAACCAATCCCATTGCATGTATACGTTACGAAACATCATTGTTGGGTAATATTGAACTCTTCTGCTAATTGTTTTTCAGTCTGACAAGGGTCCACATCAAGCAATTCTTCCAATTCTGTATCTTCAAATTTTCTTGGTCTGCCTTCACGTTCTTTGTCTCTTACGTCAAAATCACCACTCTTTGAATGTTGTTTTCGATGGCGCATGATCACCGTAAACTTCCACAAGCAAACGATTTGTTTCCGGTGCACTTTTCTGCAACAAAAAATAATGAAGTAAAACTTCTCGTAAATGTTGTTTTTTGGCACAAAATTCGACATCTTCAATTTCATGAAAATAATTGTTGTTTACGCTTTGAACAAATGTCACTAGTAATTATTCAAGGTTGACATATAACCTCCAAAAAACATGTATTGCCCGATTGAATAATATGCAAGCAGTGATACTAACGACATCTATCTAAAAAGGTCGGAAATTTATTTGTTCACCTAATATTTCGCCATTTACAATCTGGAATCTCGATATTAATCGATTATCGATTAATATCGAGAATTTTAGGAAGACGCGAAAGGAAAAAGAAACGAAAGAAACGAAAAAGCAAGTTAGTCAGGTCTCGGTGAACGAGTTAGAAGAGAAGTCAAAGTGCCGCGAACCATCGTTCACCATTAAAGTTGTGGATTATTAAAAATAATAATTATAATAAAATGTAGACCAACACTTTATAAATAAATAAAACATAAATAGTTTATATAATAGAAATATAGTGAGTGTTAATTCGTAATAATGAAAAACCCGGTAACATAGACTCATCCGTCCATAAAACATTGGTGCAATTTTCTATCGTCCAATGTTGGTGTTCACGGGCCCATTTAAGTTGCTTTTGCTTATTTTGTTTACTAGTAATGGTTTTTTAATAGCAACACGGCCATGGAGTCCGGATTCCTCCATTTTCATTTTTTTAGTGATTTTGTTCAAAAATACTAGAAAATGCTGTACGGATATATTTCTTTTCTTGTCTCTCATGTGAAAAAAGTCAATTCTATATCTTTCATTTTGCAGAAGAAAAATGGCCTCATGTAAATTTATACTTCCACACGAGATATCATGATATCGGTATCAAAATCTGTTTCTTCTTTACTAATAAAGCCGTTTTTTTGCCCCACAATGGCTCTTTCCTCACTTTGTTCTTTCGTCGTGATTCTATAATTTCAAAAAATCAATCGCCGTCCACATTTGATTTCTTTGTGCGTAAAATTAAGATTTATTGACTTATTCGTATAGTAAAGAATGTTTATTATTTGGTGCGAAAACTGCTTCCTTAACGACCAAATGGCACAGTGGTTAAAGCTTTGGCATTTGGATCGGGAGGTACCGGGTTCGAATCCCGATTTATCAAAAATGATAAATAAACAAGTTGTCCTTCAAATATTTATCTTTGTAGTAGTGCGACGATCAGGTGAATCAAAAAAAAATGTTGCTGCAAACGAATCAAAAATTTCCCCACCAAAAAAAGAGTTTATGGATGAAGGGAAAAGAAACGATGAAAGAAACGCGACGAAAGAATTAAAGTGTGAAATGGCGTATAGAATGGGGCCTACGTATAAATCCGCGGTTCCACACTTTAACTCTTTCAGCGTGATTCTTTCTTCGTTTCTTTCCCCTTCACCCGCAAACTATTTTTTTGGCGGGGAAATTGTTGATTCTTTTTTCGTCAATATTTTTTTTTTGATTCACTGATTTCTTCGAACTATTACGTAATAAATATTTCTAGGACATCTTGTTTATTTGTCGTTTTTGGGTTAATTTTAGTTTAATGTTTGCTTCGAGTGCAAAAAATATATTTTTTCAACCAAGGAAGCAATTTTCGCAGCAAATAATTAATATTTTTTGCTATACGAATAAATCAAAAAAATATAATTGTACGCACATACATAAAAAAATGGCTATAGTAAAAAAAGGGTGTACCAAAAAAATCGTTCGGATTGTTTTGTATGCTTATAACAAAGAATTTAAATTAAATATAGAATGAATGACAGCAGCTGTCAAACGAGTCAAATTCGGAGGGTAAAAGAGAAAGCGAATAAATCAACGGGTCGTATTTAGCATTTGTTCAATCGAAATTAAAAACTACACAAATTCACAATTATTTTTATTCCAATTTAGTACGGATTTTTTTATTTTTTATTTCTGATAAAAACTTGTAATTATAGTATTCCAAAATAAAAAATAATTATGAAAAAATAGCACGTAGAATATGAACGTAGTAATAAGAAAAATGCGATACTGTAATATAACATATGATTCTATTATGCTTACAAAAAGAAAAAGTCCAACAACAACAACCAAAATTCGTTTCTTAGATTTTTTTTATTTATAACTTAAATTAATGACAATTTTATTACAAATCATTTTGCTTTTAACACAATTTTCATTTTATTTTATATAAACACTTATAAATGGTAAGGAATTTTTTACGAATTTTTCGATGCACGTTTTGGCAACATTTCAAGTTTTCAATATTTATTCACAAACGATGCACTAGTACACGATCCACTAACTGTTTTATAATATTTTATTTATTTTAATTAATAATATCACGATTTTTTTAGTACACAAAATTTAGCGCGTCACTTTTTACAACAACAAAAACTTTTCCGGTTAGCTTTTTCTTTGACATCTGAGACCACCATATGCATTTTTTTATAACCATCCTGTTCTCACATGTCACAAATGAAATAGTAAATATTATATTGATGTTATATGAAAAAAAAAAAATCATTTACAGCTCTCAGTATTTCCCTCTAAGAATTTTAAAAAATCAATTGCCGTCCACATTTGATTTCTTTGTGCGTAAAATTATCTTTTTTGATTTATTCGTATAGTGAAAAATGTTTATAATTTGGTGCGAAAACTACTTCCTTGGCTGAACAAATACTTTTTTTGCACTCGAAGCAAAAATATTAAACTAAAATTAACCCAAAACCGACAAATAAACAAGGTGTCCTTGAAATATTTATTTTTGTACTCGTAGGATGTAGTGTAGGAGTCGTAGGATCAGTCGAATCAAAAAAAAAATTAAAAAAGACTAAAAAGTTTACCCACCAAAAAATTAGTTTATTAGAAGGGGAAGGAAACAAAGAAAGAATTACGACGAAAGAATCAAAGTGTGAAATGGTGGATAGAAACTCTACGTATATATAAGTACAGTGAAAATCCTCTAAGCCGTAATCTGACGGGACCAATAGTTTTTCCGGCTTTCAGGATTTTTCCGTGTCTCGAGACTTTTTTTTTTTTTTTAAAAATCAAATTTTATGTTTTTCAAGTTTTTCAAAAGAAAAATGCCCACAAACTTTATTTAAAAAAAAATTCAATTATTGATATTTTATGAAATTTAAAATAAATGTACGGAAAAAATAATTAAAATTACCACATAATTAATAGATACGAGTACATATTACATATACATATAATATATATATCAATATTTATGATGTACGAGTACGTGTACATAAAATTATAATACATAATTAAGATTACTATGTGCATACATCAAAATGTTAATTTATCAAATTAATTTATCGTTATTCAAAATGTTTTTGACGTTTGATATGTATGTAGAAAATTGCTAATTGCCCCTTAAACTATGCAATTTTCGCTTCTCATGGTTTCAAAAATAAAAATTTGTACTAAGCAGCGAATTTTCGTCCGCGTCTCGGGATTTTTCGCCATAAAGGTTAAAATAACTCCGAAATTAATTTGACGGGGATATTTTTAGATTTGTTATCCGTCTCTCAAGACTTTTCGCGATAAGTGATTTCCGGCTCTCGGGATTTTCACTGTACTACCAATCGCAGAAATTTGATATTTTGACAAAAGCCTTTTCTTACACTATTTTCTGTGGCACACAAATTTTGATCTATTTTTGATCTTTTTTTGATTCAAAATTGATTTGTTTACATTAAATTTGAAAATGGATCAAAAAAAAATTCAAGAAATTTTTTGGATTTTATTTTTGTTCCATTTTCAAAAAAAAAAGACAAAAAATGTAAACAAATTCATTTTGAATCAAGAAAAGATCAAAAATAGATCAAAATTTGTGTGCCACAGAAAATAGTGTTAGTTTGTGTTTACGTTTGACAGTTTTTTTCGAATTGTCATACCGTTAACTGTCGAATGCAAATAAAATTAAATTTTTTTTAATAAAATAGAGTTTGGTTTAATTAAAATAACAAAAATGTGTTCAAATTTAATACGTTTGTCTGGAAATTCTCCATTTAGTTCTTCGAAGGTCAGGTACCATATTTAAATGAATGTTTGGAGAAATACTTTCGTGATGGTAAAGGAATATTTAGCCAGTTTCTGTTTTGGCCCTTCAAACCGGATACGAGGCCGTGGTATGTGTGAAATGGCAACCTACGTGTTTCTGGTGACCGTCCGTCCTTTCCACCAAAGTCTTACGCTGAAAACAAGTGGCATTAGTGCATATAAAATTACTACGTGGACATTTTCAGATACATATAAAGAAATAAATCTAGCTTACCTAATCAGGTAGTCGCCCGTCAGCTGGTAAATGGTGCCTTATAAAGATACGTATTGTGTTCGACAGTTAAATTTCGTTTCATAAACGTAAGAAACTTATTGCAAGACGAGCACTCATGATTGGTTATTCGGTTATTCCTAATTCAGCGAAACGTATACAACTCACGGCGATCGCATGCGAGTTATCTTACGTGATTAAAATGGTACTTTATAAAGTTAAGAAATACGTTCCATCATCAGAAAATCAGTGAAGTGAAGTGCTTAAATAGTTGGTCAATTAAATATGTAGTATTCGTTCGATTATATTGGCCTAAGTAATATTGCATGATGTAGTTATACATCATTTCGTGTAATATCAAATACTACCTTCAATTATGTGTTACCTTCAAGAAATATTTAATTTAATAGGCGCTTACCAATGCCGCCGCTACATACATTTAGTTTCATCACAGTCAATTTTTCGGATTATCGAATATAAAGTGTTAATTTACTAACTAAAACATCGAAAGGAATCATCTATTAATGATTCAGTGACAGTGCGTCATCAAAAATCCAGAGGCCAGTTTGGCAATGAAACTATTACACAGTTTATAAGGTAATTTAATTTTAAGTTAATTAGACTAGGTTTTCTCGAATTTACATTGTTAAATGAATTCACACGAATCGGTCGTTAGTGAATTTAAATTGGTTTTGTGGAATTCGCAATTACTTTTAAATATCGACCAATTATTTCGGTCAAGGAAATTGACTGGATTTATTTTCTCAAAAACCTGAAATACACGTTTAACAAACAGTTGATTTATTACAAGAATCATAAGTAGTTCTGTTTCGTCCTTATACGCGTTTAAGGCATCACTACGACAAATCCAATTACTATATTATGACAAAATTTGGGTTAGCAGAAATTAAAATATTTAGATTATTTGAACATCAGTGACTGCATGGCCTTTTGTTAATGAACGATAGCACCGATGTAAAGTGTAAGCACGATTCGCTTCTTTTTGAACAAATCCTACTCATGAGATATTAAATGTTTCTAATAGTCCTATGTAAATTTCTTAGACCGATTTTATCATGGGCACAGCAAGCAGATTAGGTGAAATTAAAGTTGTCACCATTCATTGGATTGCTAAGGCATTATTCTAAGTTTTAAGTCCCATTGTCTAGGAAAACATATACCTACTTACTTTAGTTATATTCAATCCCACCTTCCTTACCTAACTACTATCAATTCGGGGAACTTATATTCGCCAAAAGCTCATGAAATTTCAGTTATACGAAATAAAGCATTGAAGACCATTACATGTTCCAACTAAGCTTTATACTTCTCGAAACTTTTACCATTTATTGAAATTGTTGAGTTAAAGTTTATATTTTTAGTCTTCAAACTTCCTACAGTAATATCGGCTTGAACAGTGTGTTTTATAGAGGTACTCGGCTATAATGGTGTGACCATTGTCAAAGCTAGTATTTAGCTCTCAACAGTTTACAAGAACAGTAAACTGGGATTACTTATGTAATGCTTCTTTGTTTATTTGACTTGCTTGTCATAGGTTTGTTGCGTGAAGTGTCCTTTTGTCCGTCTTTGCATGATTCAATTATGAGCGTTTTTTCTACTGTCCAACGAATCAATCACCTTTGGTTGATTTTACCTTTTTTTACGTAGTAATCACATCATGAATAATTATGACCTCAAGATTTATACATTTACCATTTGCCAGTGTTTAAAAAATCTCTATGATTGCGTCTATGTATGCGTATGTGATGTGGTGTCCTCCAGACTAAAGTTGGTTTTCTACAGCCCTGACGGATTGACCACAGAGGTAAATACTGTAGAGAGAATGTGAAGTTTTTTCCCATATAAAATTTGCTATTTCATTTGAGACACGTCAGAGCAGGATGGTTATATAAAAAAGCATATGGCTTACTCATATCTCAAAATAAAAACCCCAAATCAACTGTTTAATTATGTGCGCAGTGACAACCTATGGTGACGACTTAATTTTATGCTTTTAAAATTATTAATTAAAATAATAAAAACATTATAAAATAGTTAGTGGTTTATGTAGTAGTCAATTCAATTATCCGTCGTGGTCAACATTCCCGTAAAATTTACATCAATTCTTATACCTAGGTATAACCTTAAACTAAGAATTTTTAAATATGTATCAGGTCACAAGCCTCATTTTGCAATAATTGCATTGTTAATAAATTAGCAAGTTCGCTGATAATAGTGCTAGGTACAGTTTAGCCGTTACAATTCAAAAATTGTATCGTTACCATCCCTAGTCGCTTGGAGACATGTACCTTCCGGTTACCCGGTCTACTCTAGCGCACTGTTACGTTCTTTTAAGACGTTGATCAGTTCGGCACACTATGCCCGAAACTGTGGAAGTACTTCGGCACTCAGTAATTTTGGCAGTGGTAATTCATGTATATTTGAGTTACCAAGCCACTTTTGTTTTAATGACTTGACCGTCACCTCGTTACATTCGAAAAGTAGGTGGTTTACATCTTTTACTTCCGAACCGCATAGACATCGACAATGGTTTATTATTTTAAATCTCTAGAATAAGGCCTTAAACTTACCATGCCCAGAGATTACTTGACTAATCGAGCTCGTTAGTTGTAGTTTCATTTTTAGACGTCTGGAATGAATGCAAATGTATGCCTTCCATTTGCTGATTCATTCCATCTTCTTTGCCACAGGTCAATCGCCATTTGCTCGATTTCATTTTTGTTGCTATATTGAATTTGTTCACTATCTGCGACATGTATATGGTCACCTGATTCATTCATGGCGCTTCTTCTAAGGTGATACATGAGCGCTCGCTTTTTGATTAGAATATCCACCGGGAGCACGCCGGCCAGAACCACAACAGCGTCCTTAGATACCGTTCGGTAGGCCTTCCTTACTCCTAGCAGTATATTCCTCTGAGCACTTTCTAGTGATCTGATGTGGTGACAATTTAACCTGTCATACCAACCAGCTGCGACATACGTGAAAAGCGCCTCCGCCACCCCTTTGTAGATTATTACAAGTGTTTTGTGATTCAGTCCCCATCCCTCTCTTGACACTCTCGCCAATGAGTGGAATAGTTTCTTAGTGTTTTCACAGACTCTAAGAACGTGAGATCATATATTATAAAGTATATATATACGCTACTAAGTGGAGCAAAAAAAAATTTGACTCTACCCTTATTGAATGTAAAAAAGTTCAGTGCACAATTTTTTTCACTACTATATTCTACCCTTTTCCATACAAATCAAGGATAAAAAAAACGATCGAAATTTTTCCATAGAAAAATCGGGTTATGTCCCTTCTGTTTGTATTCTATATTCTGTGGTGAGATGTTACGCCCATTCGTTCATCTAGGTCAACTCCTAGATATCTAACGCACTTGACCATTTTCATGTTTCGACCGTTTAGTGATATTGTTGGTGGTCGACTAGAGTCAAATTTTCCTTTTAGCTGCAGCATCACTGTTTTTTTCTACAGATAGTGACATTTTATTTGTTTCGCACCATTTCATCATGTTATTTATGGCGATTTGACCCTGACGTTGAAGTTCAAGCCTCGAGTTGCCGTGCACCAGAATGACTTTGTCATCTGCAAATGCTATTTCGTCCAGGTTATTCATCATACTCGTGTTAAATACGATATTCCATATTAGGGGGCCAAGGATTGACCCCTGAGGACATCCTTTTGTAACTTGTTTTGTTTCCGAAGTAACGCTTAAAAACATTCATGATGTTTCCAGGTAGATTGTAAACTGATAAACTTGCAATGACACTAGGCCACGTTAAGATATCAAATGCTCCAGCTATATCCAAGAAAATACCCATAACATATTTTGAATTTTGGGTTTTGACAGTGTTTGTTAGGCAGACTATCGCGTCCTCAGTAGACATGCTACGTCGGAAGCCGAATTGTTTGTCCTAGAATAGTCCGCTCTGTTTGATTCTTGGAGAGATACGAACCGCTAGTAGCCTTTCTAAGAGTTTCCCCATGACAGGTAGCAGCATGATTGGTCTATATAAGACTTCGGAGAAAGTAGATCTCTATCCCCAGGTTTCCTGATTATAATCATTTCACCATTTTTCCACACCTTCGGTAAGTAGCCAAATTTTAGGCAGCTGTTTAATAATTTTACTATGGAAGTCCCTATTATGGGCCAAGCCAGTTGGATTATTTCGGCGTTCAAGTTGTCAATTCCGGGAGAATTGTTACGCTTAAAGCAAGTAAGGGCACTGTTGACCTTCTCTCACGTAAATGGGGGTCTTCAGCATCAGATATCCAACTATTGTTGGTGGCGATCTCGCGCATTTCTGCTTGAGGCCTAGTAACGTCAGGTGATTCGTCCGGCAGAAGCGAGTTTAGTAACTCCAAACGTGTGTCATGCCACGTATCAGGGACGACTCCATTTGTCTTCCTGATGGTGTTTAAGACTTCAGGTGGTCTTGCTTTGCCGGCGGCAAATTTATATACAAGTCCCCATGGGTCATTATTGCCATGTTCCGTGACGTACCTTTGGAAACTACTTTGCTTAGCTTTAAATACTCCATGGAAGTATTTATTCCTTGCTGCTCTAAAGAGAGACAATTTCAACTCTTTTGCTATTTGGTTCCGTTCCTTCTGATATGCTCTTCTGAGCTTGTGCATCGAGGATCTAAGTTTCCTTAGATTAGAGTTCCACCAACTATTTCGTCTCTTTGCCATTCTCTTCTTTGGAATTGAGTTGTTGCAGACACTGGTTAACTGCGTTGTGGTCAGCTCCGCACGATCATCAATTTCGTCAATCGAGTTAATTTCAGGAAGTGCTTCTATACTGTCCCAAGAGCCGACCAGGTGTCTAGCAAATAGACCCCAATCAGCTATCTTTATGGCAAATCTCGGAGTTTTGCTACTTGCAAGAGGACCATTCTGTGGCGCGTTTGATAGTTCAAACGTGATGACTCTATGGTCACTAGAGGTCCAATTTTCTCTTACACACCACCCAACTATCGAGCCCAGCAAGGCTCCGTTGACTATTGTTAGGTAATTGTTGGAGTTCCCATTAGACGAGAACGTCGTTGGGTGTCCCTGCAATTTCATTATGAAGAGGTCATTTCTAGACACGAAGTCCTCTACTTTTCTTCGGTTTTCATCGGTTAAACGGTCATGCCACATTTTACTTCTCGCATTGAAGTCTCCGACGATCATTATCTTTTTTTGTTGACCCAACAAAGAGCCTAGGATCGTTTCGGTTTTGCACAGATGGTACTCGATCGGTTTACTATATTGGGCGTATATTGAAAGTAGGTAGAATGAACCAGCTTCCGATGATATTTCAACACATGTGCAGTGGCTATCACAAGCCTGAGTTAGCTTCATCATGTCCATGCCGACACTATGAATGCTAATTGCAGTCTTGGGATTCTCAGAGCATCCTGTTGCTACTCTGGCTGCTGAAGGCATACCGCTGATTTGACCATTGACAGAGTGTGGCTCTTGCATACACATAATATCTATGTCGTGGGTGGAAATGCTATCACATATTTCGGATCCGACTATTTTAGCACCCTGCATGTTGAGGTGGGCGATTAGTAGGTTGCTGTTACAATTCCTTTGATTGTGAACTATACAATTCCTTTGATTGTGGCTATACCACGATAGTTTTCACATTTAAGACGGTCGCGTTTTTTATGCAACGAACATATGAGTGCGGTCTTCCAATTCTCCGGCAACTCTTCTTGGTCCCAAATACATACAATGAGATCGTATAAACTTGTTGCAAGAGTAGCGCCTCCGAGTTTAATTAATTCTGCGGGGATTCCATCGAGACCGGGTGCCTTGCCGTTCTTCAATCGACTAATAGCTGCGTCTACTTCCTCTGCTGTGGGATATTCGACGAAGACCTCATCACCTGGAGGAGCTATTGCTCTAATGAGGGTCACTTCGTCATTCCGATTTAGCAGATTTTGAAAGTAGGTTTGCCATACTGAGAGAACATCAGCCACGTTTGTTCTCAGCTCTCCATTCCCGTCTTTGATGGCTGTACTTCTTGGGTGGAAATCTTTAGTGAGATTCCTGGCGTTAGCAAAACAGTCCTTTGAGTTTCCTAGTTCCGCTTGGAAGCTGATGTTTTCGATGCATAATCTCATATGTTCGCGCTTCTTTTGTCGAAGGAATTTAGTCGTGGCTTTCCTAGCGCGGAGATATTCTGCTAGAGTGCTTCTAGTGTTGTGAGCCAACTATTTTTCACGAAGCGTTCGTTTATTTTCGACAACCTTTCGGTATTGATCATCGAACCAATCATTGCGGGGCCTCGGAGGTCTTCTTCCGATGATGTTTTGCGCCGCGGTGGCTATTGCTGACAGTATAGCGTGCCACTGCTCATGGATGTTAGGAGGAGCTTCTTCGTTGTTATGGGGCTGGTCTAAATAATTGGTGACAGCTGATTGGTAACTCTTCAGTGACGCTTATTCTTTTAGAGCATCGATATTCCATCGAACGGTCTTTTGTGATTGTCTGTTAAACGTAGATGACAGTTTGCACTTATACTTAAATATGACAAGCATGTGATAGCTGTCCATGTCTACACCTCTGTAAGATCTAACGTCAGATATGATGGTTGAGTGTCTCTTGGACACCATGAGACGTGATCGATTTGGTTTTTCGTTCTTCCATCATTCGATCTCCACGTTACTTTGTGGATTCTCTTATGTGGGAAAAACGTACTTGATACAATTAAGTTGTACGTTATTACAAGGTCGGTGACGCATTGGCCGTTGTTATTACTAGTTAGGTGCAGGCTGTTAGGACCGATGTGCGATGTATTTTCTGCACTCCTACTGATTTTTGCATTAAAGTCGCCCACGATGATTTTAATGTCGTGGTGCGGTATGTTATTGATGACTCCCTCCAGCTCAACAAAGAATAAATCTTTGATGTCATCTGATTTATCTTCGGTGGGTGCATGCACATTAACGATCGCTATGTTAAATTTCTTAGTGCGAAGTCTGACCTTGCATATCCCCATGTTGATAGAGCGCAAATCGATGATATGGTGCTTCACGTGCTGATGGATGAGGAAGCCAATTCCAAATTCTCCTTCGCTCTGATGGTCACTGTATTGAAGAGTGTAACCATTGGAGGTGTCATGGATCCCACTCCCAGACCATCTAAGCTCTTGTAGTGTAACTACGTCTAATGTGTAACTCTTTGCTTGGTTCGAAAGGTTCCCGAGATCTCCAGGTCTTAAGAGGCTAAGCACTTTCCATGTCCCATTTTTAAAGAATTGTCCATGTACAATTTCCGAGGTCGAGTTTGTGATGAATCCGATATGGTAATCCGCGGCCTTTGATTAGGGTTCATAACTTAACTGTTTTTATGAGGGAAGGTTGTTGGCCTGCCGCTCAACCCGCTTATTACGTGTGTGGGTCACGTACTGGTGAGAATCTTAAGGCATTCAGTCCTACCTTGAAACACATTTATATAACGATGGCCCGCCTTGACATGTAGTGTCCATGATTATAAACAGGATTTCCCCTGCTCGTCTCCAATACACCGCCTGATTCATTTAGCGTTACCCAGGGAGCACCGGTGAGGAGGTATGAATCTAGGACTTTGCTCCCCATATTTGTGGTCGCAAATAATTACCGGATAGACGATATACCCCTTATTCTCGCAAACAATAGAAAAATTGCAAGCAAACTTGAAAAAATGATTTAAGTAGCCGGCGAAAAATTCGAATAATATAAAGAATTTTAATGCAAATTATAATCCGTCGACGGAAATATCCACTGATTTCAAGAATAGCGGCTCCGATCAGTTTTACAAAATTTAAACGGAAATTAAGATTTTTGACAAAAATTTGGTCCCTCTACAGATTGATTAATCGGAATGAGACTTAAGCTTTTTCCATCAATTGGGAGATCCCAGTAGTTTATGGCTGACCTTTATCCACCGGAAATTCGCATCTGTACGTTCTAGGATTAACTATTCTGAATAAAGGGCTAGTTATATAGACGGAAACGAAACGGACTGAAATGAAATGAAACGGAAAGACGAAGGAGGCATGGTTATATAGACGAACTAGTGAAAACGGTTTTAACATTTCATATTTGTTTCTAATTTTATATTATTTGAAGTTTACTTCTCGTGTGTGTGAAAACTATCTCGGAAAATCCATTTTATATTTGGCGAACTAAATAGAAATATACAAAATATGTAAATTTATACAAAATATAAAATATTTTAACAATTTGACATAAGTGCTACTGAGGATAACAAAAAAAAAAAAACATAACCGATAGTGTATAACCGCAAAGACGAAACGAAAGCAAATTGAATTGAATCAATTTCTCCGTCCGTTTCCATTTCGTTTCTTCTATATAATTGGTTTGATATGTTTTCATGTATTCAATTCGTTCGTTTCGTTTCGGTCCGTTTCGTTTTCGGCTATATAACTAGCCCTTAAGTCTTCATACTAAACCTTTTTCCATTAATTAGGAGATCCTTTCTTAATTTGATGGAAATATGTGTTTTAATAATAAGAGGCAAACAATTTCTATGATTTAGAGCCTCGCTATAGTCATCTGAATTTAAATAACAAGAGGCAAAAAAATTCTTTGATTTAGAGCTCCGCTATAGTCGTCTGAATTCTTAATAGATGTCCATTACCAGTAATCGGACTATATAGCTTTTGAAGTTCAGGGATTGGTCTGTTTACATAACAAGTGGCAAAAACTCTATGATTTAGAGCTTCGCTATACTCATCTGTATACCAATTTTGTCCCGAAATGTGTGAAACGAAATGAGTGTAACCGGAATGATATAGTAGTAGTATATGTATTTGTGATAGTTTCGTGCGTATGATTGTTTTTCTGCATATGCAAGTCACGTGGCATTCTTTTTTTGTTTATTCATATTAACTCTTTCAGTGCAAACATGATTTTGGCTAATGTATTGAGGAACACGATTGCGCTTTTTGGCACTCAAAGGGTTAACCATTGTAAACGCCATATTTTTGCGTTGTTTATGTATTTTCGATTTTTTATAATTTCTAACATTTATGGAATTTAAAATAAATTTACCTATAAAATTTTATTATTAGATGTAAAATTAATTTATGATAATAGATAATATAAAATATATTGACATGTCAAATAACGACACTCCACAGCTCGAGAGCAGACGTAATGTGCTGAGAAAAGGAAGTAAGCACCATAAAAATTAAACCAATTAGCCCGGAACGCGTTATTTTGGTACTGTTCATCATACAAATGACACAAATACGAACAAAAGAAAAATACAAATACAAGGACATAATTGTGTATTATACACTGTGTACGTATTCGATTTTTTTTTGCTTCACTCATTTTAAATGAGTAACTCACGAGACAAAATCGATACCCTGATTTCTTAGAAGATGTCCATTACCAGAAACCGGACTTTATAGGTCTTGGAGTTCAGGGATTTTTTGCCTCTTATTATTTGATCAGGCCAATCCCTGAACTTCAAAACCTATATAGTCCGGTGTCTGGTGATGGACTTCTTCTACAAATTCAGTTGACTATGGCGAAACTCTAAATCATAGAATTATTTTGCCTCGTGTTGTATAAACAGGCCAACCCTTGAACTACAGTACTTTGAAGTACACAGTAATTTATATTCATAAGTGTATTTATTAAATATTATTTAATCTGGAATTTTGAGAATTTTTAGAAGAAACCAAATTTTTGTGACATTGTTGTTGTTTACAAACTTAATTATTACTCATTATATAAACAAACCCACACGTTCATATACAAATTATATAATTTTTTATTTTGTCATATAGTGTTTAGATATATACTACTGTGGGCAAAAAATAGTAAGACTTTGTTCATAATTTTAAAATTCTTTATTTATTTCTCCAAATCTTTTTTGTCCCCCTCAAAGAAATCGCCCCCTCCCCTGGCCTCAATATACTTGTGTCAACGTTTTTTCCAATCCTCGAAACAGTTGTTAAAGTTAATTTCCGGAATAGCCTCCAATGCGCGTAGCGATTCACGTTTATGGCTTCAATTGACTCAAAACGGTTTCCCCGGAGCGGTCGTTTGAGTTTGCTGAACAGCCAGAAGTCACACGGAGCTAAATCAGGCGAATACGGTGGTTGCGGAATGATATGCGTGAAATTTTTTGCGAAAAAATCACGTATGAGAAGGTGCATTATCGTGGTGTAAAAACCAAGGGTTTTCACTGATCCATCCGATATTTCAACGATGCCAGTAAGGTCTTTGACTGTTAATCGTCGATTCTCGAGCACCAATTCCTTGATTTTATTAACGTGTTGATCATCAATTGATGTTGATGGCCGTCCTAGACGTGGTTCGTCGTCAACACGTTCTTAAATAATAATATTGAAGTTTTATTTTTCGTTCTAATGTAAAAGGTAAAAACAATAATTAATTATTTTGAAAATATTGTTTCAAACGAATTGCTGTGATCAGCGTGTCGCTTCGTTTGTGGAACGCATTGCAAGGTATTTTCCTAAAAGAAGAAAATACTCTGCAATGCTATGCGCGGTGTTCCTGAGTTTGCAGGAACTGACCGTTGCAAAATTATCACTCAAATTATTTGCATTTTCTAAAACCTTAATGCTTTCTAATAAATTTGCTTCAGAAGTCTTTAGCTTTCGTACATATGCAAAACACAATATAAATATCGGAAATATTTCCAGAAAATGTGATAAATGACAAAACATTAGTTCTGAAATAATTTTTTTTTTAGAACACCGGAAACAGCAAATCGTTATATGATTTCAGT
Source organism: Nephrotoma appendiculata (assembly GCA_947310385.1). Classification (NCBI taxonomy): domain Eukaryota; kingdom Metazoa; phylum Arthropoda; class Insecta; order Diptera; family Tipulidae; genus Nephrotoma; species Nephrotoma appendiculata. The sequence continues at coordinate 25,937,632 of OX371225.1, read as the reverse complement.
TCCTTCTATAATATTACACCATACCACCCTAACGAAAGCGTTTTTAAAGCGAAACGAAAACATTTAATCAAAATATCTAAAACATTTCGGTTACATAATGAAGACAATCAAGCATATAAAGTAAACGCACATTTTCTCATTTTCCTATGTTTCTATACACAGTAGATAAATTATATGTGTAGAAAAATCTGAGCTTTATTTCTCCGTTTTATAAAATCGTTTACAGTATACTGGATGAATTTACTTCCAGTATTCAGACGACGGAGTAATACTTGGCAGAGCATGCGTATTACATACTAGAGTTTTATAAGGTTTGTGTCTCAACTTAAAGATAATGCTGTTTACCTATTATTTTGCAGAAACCATTTCCCCTGTTTTGGCATAATATTAGAACTAAAGAACCAGATGAATAAAAAAAAAATTTGAAAAAGGGAAAAACAGGAAGAGAGTTTTCCTTGTTTTTGTTATTTCGTTGGTTTTGCTTTTTTTTATTTTTTGCAGCAATCACCGAAAAATGATATTTTGTACAAGGAAAAATAAATTTTAGTACCAATTTGACTCGAGAGTATATACTATATACGGTTTTCTCGCGATTTGTGGTGAAATTTTTTTTAGATGAAAATTATAAATAATAAATAAATATTTATTTAGTAATAATTTGTATTTTTGTTATTTATAAACCGGGAAGTTATCAAGAAATATTATTAATAGTATTTTATAAATTTAGTGAAATATTTGTTCGGAATTATCGTAAATATTTTGCGGTTATCTAGATAATAAGTATTACATACAGTACATTAGATGTAGAAAGACGACACATCATTTCATTGTAAAAAAAAAATTTTTGAAAAAAAAAAGTTTCTTGTGTTTTGTGTTACGGAGCTACGAGTACGAGCAATATTGAATTGTTTATTTAGATTTTTTTTTTGTTCGGTTCGGTTTAGTTTGGTTTTAGATTTTAAATTTGCTTAAGTGAATTGTTTTGTTTGTTCCTCCTTGGAAGGAAAAAAAAGCACACCGAATAAAAAAATTGATTCAAGGAAAAAAGTGTTAAGTGATTTGTTATGGTTTTGTGACGGTTCTGTTGTATACATAATATATTTGTTATTGTTGTTGTTTCCATGTTATACAATGGTTGGAGATATAATTTCAGCCAAACCAAATGGTTTTATTAAATTTAAAAATAAAATTTCATCGTATCTTTGTTTGTCTTTGTTGTTGTGAATCTAAGTGAAATTATCTAGATAAATAAGTTATAAAAAAAAAATTGAGTGAAATTTTGTATAAATCGAAATTATATTGGAGGAATTCCAATTACAAATAATGTATAAATAAAATTTTGTGTATATAGTGGTGTAATACAGGGTTTAAAAAAATTATAACGGTACGTTACCTTAAGTTTATATTAATATAACTATGACAGGCTACATTTTCATTATATACTCGAGTGAATCAAATGTCAAATAATTTCTGTGAAATAAATAGATATTTTGATATCCAATTTGAGATGAAAGTTACAAATTTCTTAAGAGAGTCGCTTGTACAACTAGATGAATGCATTGGGGAGTCTTATGTTTTATCAAAAACTTTTACTGAGTAACTGATTCTGGGGAGTACATATAATACTACTCAAGCAAAGTTTTTTGTTTGCACAGTTTATAATTTTTTATGAACTAATTATTCCGGAAATTTATACCAGGAGTGACATTTAAAACTATAAAAGTAGCATATTTAATTTTTGTTTGTGATTTTAATAATGATGCTGAACTTAATGGAAGTTTTTAGCATAAAGTTTTTCTTGAAAATTCTCTTTAATGTCCAACTAAAGCATTTGGATTTAATCATAACAAAACGTTTGGTAATTATTATCAAGTCAATTGTTGTTGTTAATTTAAAGACTAGCTATTTGTTCTTTTGTTGTTAAAGTAAGTCAAGATTTATTGGGTTTATTTTTTTTTTAATTTTTTATTGTGAAATGCTGTTATGTGGGAGAAATGAAATGTTTTTCATGTGGGCTTTTTCGAATCATTATAAAGTTGCCGAGTAACTACATAACAAATTTTCAGGCATCGAAAATCAATTTTTGTTTACAAATTAACCTTTAAAAAAATCTAAAGGTTAAATTTATAAAATCTTTCGTGAATTTGGTAATGATTTATCTATAAGTCTTATGGCATACTCGATACCAATTAGGTAAATGTTCACCTACCTTTTGACATTTTTGTTGTATTCAATAAATGCGAGGCTGTATAGAAATCGGAAATAGGCGTATTCGTTCTAGTACTGAATGGAATGTATCTTTTGGCACGAGATTGCTGCATTATTTATAACTAGTAGAAGCGGACAATTGAAATTGTCCGACAAGCGCTCGATAAAATAGGAAAAATACAACAGCCGGACGGACAGAGGTGGAAAACCTCTGAAACAACTAAGGTGCTAATACAACAAATTAACCCAATAGACAAAAAATGAATAGAATCTTAAGCAAATCAAAAAAAAAACTACAGAAACTAGTTTTGAAATAACACTCTTTTTATTATAGAAAATAATAATAATTGAATAGTAGCCTAGAATAATAATTGAAAATTAAAAAAAAAAGTAGACAGCCGCATCTGTGTGACCTCTATTTTTAGAAAAAGTTGAATATCTCGAAAACTACTTGACCTAGAGTTCCCAAATTTTAAATGTAACCTTTTTAGAGTAGTATCTATCTGTATGCTCTCTGCTATGTATAGTTTTTGCTGTGATAGTGCCAACAGACAGACGGCCTAACGCGGCTTTTACATCAAACGAACACGCATTAAATATATTTGATAGATTTTTTATGATTCTTGCGACATCTATTAGACATTGTGAATACTGTGAAACAAACTGTCAGTCGACGTCATTCGACACGAAAGAAGGCACGATTAGACTCGATTAGAAGACACGAAAACTGTATATGCCACATTAATGGCTGGACTAAGAGGATCCACTTAAATTTAAATAGAATTTTTTTTTTCAAATAGAAAGATAACAAAAAAACCAACCAATTAACACTCTTAGATTAAAATAACAATTGCGTAAATTGTTAGATTAAATATTACAATACCACCTTATTGCTAAAAATCTTTGAAAAATACTAAAATTAAATAAATATAATTTCTCCGCCATCCTATTTCAATATTTTGACAATCTATAATACGTTCTAATAAGCGCGGGTTACTCGATATACTCACATTAAAAGTGAAATAGCCTGCTAGAAGTAATTTTAGTTTTAACGACAACCGTAACTTTTTTGTCGATTTGGCGTTTCTTTAATAAACTTTTGAGTTCGATAAGTCAATTCTTTATCGAAGTTTTTATGGAATATTTAATTCGCTAAAAAGTTCATAAATCGCATGGCTTTAAATTTTTCTTTATTTTTAATAGCTTAAATAAGATCAAAGTTTTTAAAAATAATCTTTGTTCATATTAAAATCAACTAAAAATATGGTTTTTCGTTAGCAAAAATGTTTATCAAACAAAAAGTTTACTTGATGTAAAAGCCGCGTAAGTCTTTGTATAAGCTTGCTCGCAAGAGCGAGCGCTAAAAATCTCACTTGAGTTGTTTAGATTAGGTATTTAGAATTTTTTTTCATTTTTAGGTAAAGTTTTACATAAATTTTTATAAAAAGTTTTGTTTTGTGCTTTTTCATCACCACCTTGGAAATTAAGCTTTCAGATTTGATCATTTTTGAGTACAAATTCAGTCAAGAGTAATGAAAATTTTTAAAACGAAAACACCAATAAAATATTTTATTTTCAAAATAACGCAATTTTACAAAGAATTCAAAAACATATATTTCCTTTTAAATAATAATAATAAGTTTAAATAAATAATAATTCTTTAATAATTCAGTCTCAATTCTCAATTTAATTATGGCGGTGTTAATTTGTATGGTATAAATAAAAACAATTGTTTCTTGCATTTAGACATAGATGTACATTGCATTTTTTACAGTAAACCCGAGATTTTCCTTGGCAGTTTGGAAATTTGCATCTAGGCAAATTTGATGCCATTTCATGAAATGCTTGGAATAGGAGATGCCATTCCATTGTGGATATCGGCCGACCTCTTTTCTTTGGAATCTGACCGGACGATAACAAAATATTGGCAAGATGTAACCTAAAATGAAATAAATCTTCCATTTCGCTCTTCTTGGTTAATTTACTTGCTTCGAAATCTCTTTCATATTCAATCCAGGATGAAGCAATGGCGAAATCTAAAAAGTGTGTAATCACTCGTATTGTCCATTTCTTGCTTTTAATAAAAATTCTATAGCAAGCAATCACCTGATCGAGGTGATCCACTCCATCCATTCCATTATTATATTCTGCAACTATAGCTGGTTGCTTCACTTCCACATATTTTTTAGCTTTTTATCCCATCGATTGGCCGTAGCTGAAACTCCAACGCCCGTATAATTCGGCGCAAGATAGATGGGCTTATTGTCTTGCCATTTTATAACACAAAGATTGCCATCCAAGCTGCACACTTCGTCGTGAGACCCTCGATCTTTTGATTTTAAATTTTGTCACTCAAATGAGGGGGACTCGCAAAACGGTTAATTCTAATAATTCCCGTGGCATTAATATTTTGTTGTTTTAGCAGTTCAAACAATTGGTAACTGCTAAAATAGTTGTCGAAAAACGACGAATGTCCAATTGGTGAAATTCTTCTCACTAAATAGAGTACAGCTGCCGGACCAAATCCAAATTTATATTTATTTTCTTCGGATTTCCTTTTGTGATCCTTGATAAATAAATAATCAAAAGGAAGGGCGCTTTTTCCTCAAAGTACAAATACCTTAATGCCCCATGGATACGGCTTCCCTTTTATATACTGCTTTACGTCAAGACGCCCTTTAAATGGAATAATTTGTTCATCTATTGAGAGTGTTTCTTGATAACACATTGTCAATTAGAGGACGAAGCAATTTAAATTTATCATTTTTTTGTTGAATTACGGCACTCTTACCAATGAAATGTAAATTTACTCTCAATTGGTAAAATCTTTTGAGAGTCATGGCATTTTTTATTAGGTCAAAGCCGAAACTTTTATCCCAATATGTAGATAATCGACACAGTTTAAAATTTCCCATTAATATCAGTATTCCAAATACTTTAACTAGTTCATCTGGGCTGGCTTCTTTATAATTTTGAATTTTGGATGTTTCTGCATATAAATTGGAAATTGGTATATTTGACCATTTCATGGAACAAGTGTTTCAGAATATAGCGAAAAAAATATTTGGTTGGTGAAAAATCGGTAACTTCATCTTCAACGCAGAGGCCCATAAATGGAATTTTTTGTCCTTCAAACGTACGTCTACGCCATCTAATATCACATTTGGATGTATAGGTTGGTTCTTTATCGAACCCGATAAAATCAATATCGACGTTTTCTATAATTATCTCCGAGCCTAACGGATCTCCACTAGCTAAAACTCTTGCAGTTTCAATATTTGAAACGGATAAATCTAAAATGGTTTCCTTGATGTGTTGCTCATTTGTGGTTCTAGCATTCGAAATGCTTCTAGATGACGCGGGTATTTCAACTACATCCTATTGTCGTCATCGGATGCACTTACAGCAATCTCAAGTTCGGAATCGTCTTCATTTAATAATTGCAGTATTTTGTGCTCATTCAAATATTTTCGAGGTGGAAACACGGCTCGTTGCATTTTATTATATTTTAACAACTTTACAAGAAATCAAAAAAACATAGTAAAAATAATGACAATTTTAAATTATAAAATCTGTTTCTAAACTCATACATATACATTTATGCTACTTATAATTATAATATATAGTACACCACAATACAAATTATAATATAAATTATAGCACCTTATAATTATAATAATTACATATTTGCATCCATCAAGAGATTTTGTTATTAAAAGTGGACAAATATATTTATGTCCCCAAATGAGGGCAAGTCCATGGAGTAACTTTGGCCTCAAATGAGTACACTACTTTTGCTATTGAAAAAGCATTTTATCCATTATAATTTGAAGACAAATGTAAGTTTAAACACAAGTTTAGTATTTTTAGCACAAAAAAATAAAACCATCATACTAAAAACATCACAACACAAACAATTATATAGCTTTATAATTTACCTGTTTTATAAACAACCTTTATCACCGAAACCACTGACACAAATGATCATTTTTTCTTTGAAATATATAACGTATAGATATTTTATGTGATTTCCCTTTTTATAAAGGCTTTATTCCATCAGTGTGCATAAAAATAAGTGTTGCCAGATATACAAATTTTGAAAAAACACCATAAAACCAATGTCCTCAAATGAGGTCAAATCTATTTAAAGGATTAAAGAGAATCGTATAAAGGTGCTTTTTAGATGTGGCCTTTTAATCACTTCTAAATTTCTGATTTTTTGTGATTGTATCTAATGCATTGGTGTCAGGAAGAAGAAACTTAAGGATTTAACAAAGTTTTTCTTGAGTTTTGTATTTTAAAATATACTTATAGACAAAAAAACGCATAATCTGTATTTTTGAAATTACGAGTAGCTTAATAATTGTTTTTGTAATTATTATGATAAAATCTTTATAGTATCTAGTTCTCACTAAAATACACATGCATTAAAAAAATACTACCAATAGTTTTGTTGAATTCGAGTTTGGCACAAATTTGAGCACTTTGGCTGTTCAGTCTAAAAGTTTATTTACCGTGAATTGTTATTTAAATTATATAATTAAGTATAAAAGTAAGGTTTTTCATTAAAAACAAATAAAAATGAATAACTTGTCGGCCGGAAGAAATCATTTGAGTGTTGAGGATTGCGTGAGGGCCATTACATTAGTTGAAGAAGGAAGAACTCAGTATTACGTTGCACAACTGTTAAGAGTGGACCAATCCACAATATCAAGAGTGATCAAACGATTCCAGGATAATGGACAGTATCATCGTCGTGCTGGTAGTGGGAGAAATCGATGTACAACACTCATTGAGGGTAGGTATATTAAATTAATTTGCTTGAGAAAACGGTTCGTAACTGGCCGTAGCATCAAATCAGACCTAATCGGATCCCGAGATGCACCCATTAGTGAAAGGACCGTGCGTCGACAAATCAAGGAATCCAATTTGACTGCAAGAAGGCCAGCCTTATGTCCAGGATTGTCTACAGCACACCGCAGAGCTCGTTTAACATTTGCTCTCGAACATGAAAACTGGACAATGGAACAATGGGCCAATTTCTGTTCTCCGACGAGTCTAGATTTTGCCTTGGATCATCAGTCCGGCGGATGAGAGTTTATTGTCGGCCTTCGTTTTCGATTAAATTTTATTTAATAATGTAGATATTTCGTTGAGAATTCCCCTTATAAATGAAGCAAAAAAAATTATGCGTTTTTTTGTCCATAAGTATATACAGTGCTGGGGAAAAAAAATTGTGCAAACATATTTTATTGCAAATTGGAGTCTTATTTTGCTAAAATTACAAAACTTTTGAACCCAATTGGCTTATTGCTCATTTTAAATACATGTATGACGTAATTTTTTGAAAAAATAAAATTTACTTGCAATTTAGGGGAAAACCCCGGAAAATGCCAAAATATTCAAAATACGTTGATTGGAGTTAAAGTAATGGAATAAATTAAACACTTATTTTTTAATTTTATTTTTGTTTTTTATTGATTTATAGAAGTTCTATCTTTAATAATAATATTTTTGCGGATCGCTACTTGCTTTTATTACATTCCGATTCATTGAATTACACGTATATACGTCCGATTCATTCAATTTGATAAAATTTTCAAAGTCGTAGGAGGTATGGATTCCCAAATCGTCATCAATAAATTTTTAAAGCTTGAATCGATACTGGGCGCTTTCTTGCTACTTCTAGCTTCATTATAGATTAAATATTTTCAATGGGATTTAAGTCTAGACTATACGGGGGCCAGCTCAACACATCAATACTTCTTTCTTCGAAGTACTTTTTTACCTTTAAATGAAGATATAAGAAAAAAAACAAGTTTTTAACAAATTGTTTATGTTTATCTGAAAGCAAATTTTTCTATTTACAATTCAAATTTAATAACTCACAACTTTGGCGGTATGACATGGAGCGTTGTCCTGTTGAAAAATAAATTTGCAAGTCTCGCCAAAAAACTTTAAAACAGAAGGCTCAAATTCGTTGTGTAGGACCTGCAAATGAACAGCTGCTGTAATGCTGGAATTAAGGAAGCACAATCGACCGGTTTCATTTCCAGAAAAGCATTCCCAGATCATAATTCCTTCCTTTTTCGGTGGAAGTCTTAAAAGACATTCGTTGCCAAATGCCAAGCCTCTCGCCCGGTCTTCTTCTTACCAGAATTCTTCAATCTCCAACATACAGCTTGAATTATGATTCATCGAGGAAAATCGCATCATTCCACATCTCTGAAGTCCAAGAAACATGCTCCTAAGCCCATAGCAAAAGTTGTTTTTTCACTAGTAATGTGAACTCAGGCTTCTGGACTGGTTTAAGTGCTCTCAAACCAGCTTTAACAAGTCTTTTTATCACTAAGCTGGCTGAAATTTCTTTTTCTGTTGCTCGCTCAACATCCCGTCTTATGTCCGATGAAGTTTTAAAATGGTTCCGACGACATTGTAATATTATGAAACGATCTTCCACTGGCGTTGTCTTTCTGGGCCTTCCAGAACCTTTCTTTCTTTGTGTACTGCCCATCTCTCGCAATTTTTTAATATTCCATGCGGCAGTACTTGTAGGAATGTTTAATCTTTCAGCTATTTCACGCGTGGTTAAATTTTTTCGCGCCCAAATCAACATATTGCTTTTACACTGCTTACTAACTTTTCCCATTTTTTTAACTAAACTAGCACTTTATACTTTATTTGACTAGGATCACTTACAGAATAACTTAATCTTACAAAATATCCACTATTTATACACAAACAAATAAAAAAATACACGCAATAAAACATCTGAACCCTAATGTCGGCCAAGAATGCTTGGCGTAAAATAAAATAATTGCTTGACCAATTTTTTTGCACATCAGTTGCGGGGTTATACTGATGTAAAAAAACACAAAAAGCGGTCAAACAAAATATTAATATTAAAGATAGAATTTCTATAAATCAATAAAAAACAAAAAAAAAATTTAAAAATAAGTGGCTAATTTATTCCATTACTTTAACTTCAATCACCGTATTTTGAATATTTTGGCATTTTTCGGGGTTTTTTTCCTAAATTGCGATACATTTTTTTTTTCAAAAAATTACGTCATATATGTCTTTAAAATGAAACAATAAGCCAATTGCGTTCAAAAGTTTTGTAATTTTATCAAAAAAAGACTCCAATTTGCAATAAAATATGTTTGCTCAATTTTTTTGCACATCACTGTAGAATGGACAAATCGTTAGGATGACTGTGCAGCGTTTCTCAAACCAAATCCCATTCGAGTGAACTCGAACAACCCGAAGGGTGTTATGATAGCGGTCTTCGGTATATCTGACGGTTCCACTGGTATCTGATGGTACGTTCGTATTAGTTGATGTACAAAATCCTGGAGGTGTGGTATTGGATAGTGGTCAGGCTGAGTGACAGCATTGATTGCTCGTTAATCACCACAGGGTCTCCAGTCTCCAGTTTTCTTCTGAACCAAATGTAGTGGGCTGGCCCATGGACTATCAGATAGTCTATAGATTCCTGACTGAAGCATGTAGTCGAGTTCTATTTGTGCCGTAGCTAACTTATCCGGAGCGAAAACTACGAACCTTTGCTGCCACCGGCGAACCTTTGGTTTGCATAAAATGAGTAACTGCATGTTTAATCGGTCTTATAACTGCACTATCAACAGTGATTTCACTAAATTTTTTAATAGATGTCCGATTTCCGTATCGATAGTCATGACAGTAATGGTAGTCAACGATGAAGACACTATATTAATTGTTTGTCCAGTCGTATGAAGAGTCGTAACCGGATCAATTATACGATTCCGTTTGATATCGACTATTAACCCAAATTGCTTTAAAAAATCGGCTCCGATGATTTGCTTGGAAACATCTGCTATTATGAACGTCCAGTTAAAATTTCTTCTAAGACCTAAGTCAAGTTTTAAAATCTGAGTGCCATATGTACTTTTTGTCCTCGAGCGATAATGTAATGACACATACTTCGGCTCCCGTATCAATTAGATAACTGCGTTTGCTAGAAATATCGTATATGTTGAGACGACAATTCTATAGACGCAGTGCACAAGAATTGGAAATGTCTACATCATGCTTGTTAAAAATTCTCAAAGAAGATTTGTATTTTTACCCGTCTAAAGTTCAATTGACACAAGAGATGCAGGAAAATGACTACGAACGGCGATGAGACATTCGCCGTCCAAAGACCGCTATGTCCTCGTAGAGTAACTGTATGGTGTGCCATTTTGGCCGGCGGCATCATTGTGTCATATTTTTTGAGGATGCTAGAGTCAATGCTCTAACAGTTACTGGTGACCGCTATCGGGACATGTTGGAAAATTTTCTTGTGCCCGAATTGGATCAATTTTTAGGGAAAATTTTCCCGATCGAATAATGTCAAAAAGTTGGGATATTGACTGATCCCATGATTTTCTGATTTAACCCCTCTCGATTTCTTCCTATGAGGGTACTTGAAGGGAAAGGTGTGCACTAATAAACCAATCACAACCTCTATGCTTAAAGGCAACATTAGAAACGAAATTGCCCAAATAACACCAGAACTCTCTGAAAATGTTGTGAGAAATGTATTTAAAAGAGCTCGCTTTTGCGCCACGGAGAGAACGCCACGTGACCGACTTTATATTCCTTACATCATGTTAAAGCCCATAAAATCAATCAATATACAAAAAAATATGAAAACAAAAAGGACATAAAAAGCATGTAAATGAATTGGTTGATTAGCATATTTTACTGAACCGTTTTGAAACGAATTTTTCGAGTGAAATTTTTAATTTTTCCAATTGCGAAAGATGAATTATACTCTTACAAAAATTTGAAGTAAACCAGTACAGTATAAATTTTCCGGCCGATGTGGTGTGATGAAATAGGTTAAAACTGACTCGATTTTCTAGATGGCGATAATCAGAATTTTTTGAGCCGTTTTTGAGCGCGATATTTCCAATTTAGAAACTGGTTATCCATTTTCGGGCCGAAGTTCTGATTACTTCGTCCATCTAGCACAAAGAATTAAAATTAGTAAAAAACGAAACAGTACATACACTGTCACTAATCCAGACCTAGAAAACTTAACAAAATTGCTTATCAGTTTTTGGAAGTTTTTTCTCGCGTAACTTAACTAATGTTATAAAAATCATGAATATAGAAAATCCGAATTAAAATTATGAGCTTTAATAAATGATGTGCTTAAGACGGTTGATATATACATACCATCATATCGATTTTTATCTGACTGTATAGTTTTTAAAATTATATTGTTTTTATATGTGCGTCCACTCAGAATACAAATAAAACACTCAACAAAATTGATTTTGACCCTTTTATGTTTAGGTTTTATGCTCTGTGTGTGTATGACATATTTAGTTGTCTCATGCTTGGTTGGCGATTTTTTTTATTCTGTTCAAATTTTTTTATTAACTCATATACCTATACCACACCATCAATAAAAACGATTCGAGCATACCCAACATTATTTGTGGCCAGCATTTTAAATATTCTTACAATATAATCGTGCACGCAATGGAAATTGGAATCCGCAGGCTGTGTATTTGACGCAGTTTGAAATCACAATAAATGATATTTTACGAATACAATACTTTTGTATATACATATGTGTAAAAAAGCTTTAAGCGTATTGACTGCAATATTTTAACTTCGAACTTTGGTAAGATCATAATAATGTTTTATAAGTTCAATTCATCGTGAGTCGATTTGTAAACTTTTTGAAACTGAAAAACTCTGAAGCTTTCAGCAAAAATTTCTATAAAATAAATATTTATAGAAAAGCCACTTATCTCGAAAGCTTATTGCAGTAATTTTGACTATTTTGTTTCAACAATTTTTCTAATATTTCATATTTTACTTAAACGTTGCTTTTGAAAAGTTTAGTTGAAGAATAAAATTTTAAGGAATTTAAAATATAACTTGAGTTGTGTTGTAGATGTTTGATCTAAAGTTGTTCACCCACATAGCTCTTAGAAAATGTTCATAAATAATTTACGATTTTTCAAGTTTTTAATTTAAGCCTTTTAGAAGTAGTAAGTCTTTTTTTGCATTCAATTGATTTCGGTAAACAGTTGTGCTGGTTACGTACTCAGCAATTCTTCTTCATATTCTATAAACTAACCGAAAAAGTTCCCCTATTCTACATAATCCACAAGAAGTTTTTTTTTATTATTATTTACTCAATTATTATATTATAAAAGCTTTAAGCGATTTAATGGTTTGAAAATCAATATTTTATTTTTTAAATATATAAAAAAAAAACTTTGGTTTTCTACGGTATGTGTATTATGTTAGAGCTTTTACTTAGTTCTCAAGTGGAAAACAATTTAGGGGAGGGGCGCAAACAAAAACAAAAAAATTGTAAAATTTTTAAAGTAATTGAATTTGCCAGTATTATTTTTAAGGATAATAATTTTTTTGGATTTTCCCCAACAAATCGTATCTATACACTTTATATACGTAATGGAAATAAGTCACGTTGGAAAAATATATTCTGATGATGATGTTATTATACAGAAATGGGGATGTAATACACAATTCGCATACACGTTTATTATTATTGCTGAAGATAAATGGGTGAGAAATGTTCATATAAAATTACATTAAAAATAAATTGTCGATGTCACCTTCACCTAATAACCTATACATAGTGAATATAAAAAGACTAATTTTGTTGTCTTTATCATTTTATCATTATTGTTAAGAAGAGTTATAACTCCCTTCGCTGTGACTTTTATACGCTTAGTTACTAAAAAAAATAATGAATTTCATTGTGACTTTAGGCGTAGAACGAAACAATAGAATATGATTAATTGGCGTTAAACACTAAACAGCAATTAAATTTGATAACAACAATAAACATAAATAAAGTTATTTATATTGTCATGATAAGAATATTTTCTATAAAGTAAATTGACTTAAATGTGATGGACCGAAATTAACTTTGTAACGAAAGGAGTAGTAGAGTGAAGAAAAAATTGAAATAGTGTAGGTGGGAATGTTTCTTCCAGAAATAATGAACATGTACCCAAAACCATTTGTTTAACCCATTTTCGGCCGCTGTTCGATTTTTAGTCCAGCAAGTTTGTAGTTTTTTTAATTAGCCGAAATAATTATGTTTTCCAACATTTTAGAGGTATTTTCAAACGCGCAAAAAAAAACAAATATATTGAGAGTGAGAAAAATCGTTGATAAAAATAATAACCACAAAGATCTAAATAAAGAAAAAATTCAAATAAAAAGGAAAACTATAAATTAAGTGAAACAACTCATGGTCGAAAAAACGACCATTGCCTGGAAGGATATTAGTTTGAAATGAAATTTTGTAACAAATTTTGGTTTTACACTCCGGTTCATTTTAGTACGCGGTATTATAAGTTGTACTACCCTTCCCTAGTTGCAACCCAGTTTACTTTTGGAAACGGGTTAACATCGTCAATGAAAATGATTACACTTATACAAACGTAAACAAAATTAAACTGGTATATGAATCAAATCGGCGGGTAATCTAAAATAATATAAATAAGAGAACACAGTAAAGATGGATGCTGAACTAATTGTTTTTTTTGGGGTAGATGATTGCAGTCGATGTTATGTTAAGAGGCGTTCTATATTCATTTCAAATCTTTCTTTTTGCATAATGCACACTTGAGTTAATATTTTTGTAATGATGGCGACTTGCATGGGGTTTAACGAAACTCGCCCATATCCAACTATTTAGATGCTACCTAAACATAGTGTGCGGCCACGTGCAAGGTCAGTGACCGAAAAATTTTTTTGGGGTTATTTAGACTGGTGGCCCTAAGAAGGTATCCACGTAGCTTCACTACCCAACATTGACAGTTAGTGCAAAAAAATCGCTTAGTTTACCCGCGGTTGGCCTACCTTTTTATTAGTTTTTGCCCTTCCGTTTTTTTAGAAATACATTTTTTTTGTGACTTGTCAGTTATAATTTTTCTTTCTTCATTTTTTTTGTTCTTGAGTAAAATTTTAATACCGGTTTATTAATTACCTTTTCCCATTTATTTATGTTTAGCCTTACGAATTGACGGTTCTTTTACTTGTTCCTAATTTTGATGGTTCATGAATTGGATTCCGTGTGGTGCAGTAAAAGAATTCCTTCTTGAAACTAAATATGGCATCTGTTTTTGTTTTTTTTCCATCTTTAATTTAAGTTACAGTTCTAAACTACTTTTTTTTAAAGGGGAAGGGTAATATAACTCTGCCTATTTTCGTCTAAATTACATGGACTGGATGAAGACACCGGATCGATTAGCAATAGTGCATAAAGAGGTAAAAAAACAATTTGACCAAAGCTTATCAAAAAGACGCAAGGCATTACAATGTACGAACAAGACAACTTAGCCTCTTAACCTAGCCACTTAATTCTATAGCTTGAGAAGCATTTTTTTTTTTCGTTTGAAAACCGAACAGAATCCAATGAAATAAAGGTTGTTTATCGATATCCATCTCTTCAAAATGTTGCACAAGGCACGACAGCTTATAAATGGCTGAAAGTTGTGTCATAAAAAGCAATAACAAAGCTACATATATCCAAAATGGCGGGCGATTGGGATGCGTTCAAGTATATTTTAATGCAGCCAACTTCAGAGTCGAATTTCTACTTGCACAACCTAATATTTCAATTTTTTTTTTAAATTTATAATTTTTAGGGATTTTTTAAATTTTTTTATATCTTTGTTTTTTTTAACAACAGATTTGTCCGAAAACCATAGTGATACCGATGACCAACACCAAAAATCGGAACTTCCATTACATATTATGGTTGTTCGTAAAACGGCTGAATATAGGCCCATCTCTGTATGAGGACCCCATCACAACCTCCTGCGACTTAAATAACCGACAATTTTTGTGAGACCGACGACCAACACCGAAAATCTCAACTACCATTTAATATTATAGTAGTGCGTAAAGCAGCCGAATATAGGCCATTCCCGGTATGAGGACACCATCAAAACCTCCTGAAACTTCTTATTGGTAATGGCTAAAACCAGATCTTCCGAAAATCATAGTGAGACCGATGAGTGATGACCAACACATATTATGGTTGAAGCGGCTGAATATAGGTCATTCTCAATCTGAGGGTGTATAGTATTATATGCATATTAAAATAAAACTGTTAATGAACGGACTAGGTCGTCGTATTTATATATGAGGCGTTTATTAACAAAGGCTGACATACTCGTACGTCACAGATTTTTGTAGTTTCCAAATATTCCAAAAACTCCGATTTTCTTAATCGAAGTTTAAATATTTCGAAGATAGCAAACAAAAGTAAAAAATTCCGTTTAAATTCAAAAAATCGTTAATTTTGGCGTATGTCCTTCTTTAAAACTCGAGGCCACATACTTATTATTGTTCCTTAAAAATAATATTTTCGTGAACCAATTGAAAATAATAAGAATTGCTTCTTGGTTGTTTTACATTTATTATACACGATCGCAAAGGTTCTTTTAACTATGAAAATTAGAATTTGGGACCGAGTGCATCCGATATAACTGTCACACTGTAAAAAAAAATGGGCTAAATTCAAAAATCTATAACGAAAAATATTTTTATTTTTTGGGCTTATATTTCATACGTGACAAAAATTATAACTTTCGTGTTGCCACTATTTGGGCTGACATTTGGGCCAACTTCACATACATCATTGCGTCGTAAAAGAAATTAACTTATCGTTTAAAGTAATTTTTCGACCGATAACAAATCGAAATTTTTAACATTTTTAAACTCAATTTTATGTTTCTAAACACCTTGATGTAAATATTTTTCGCTATTTAGAGCTCGAGGTAAAATATTGAGAAATTGATTTGTACGTTTCAAGAAAACGATAAACTGTGAAACATAACCATAGACAAACTAAACCATCCTAAAGAATGAATTAGGTCAATTGGTAATTTTTTGATTTATTTATTTATTTTTAATCGTTTTGGTAACTATTTGAGTTTGTCTGTTCTTGAATTAGGTCTGTAAATTATATTTTATTATATTAACGATATATTTAGGATTTGTATAACATTAAAAGTTTCATAATTTACAGCATAAAATCGTCAAAATAGATCGGCGTCGTTATCTCACGATGAATCAGATTCAAGAAATTATTGATTCATGGCGCGATGATGCAGAACAAATTGTAAATGAGGTGTATTGTCCTCCAGAAACAGTTGACGTAGTAACCGATGATCCCGGTGGTTTGCAGGAGGTTTGCCGGTTATGTTGGATTGCAGTGCACAGCAAAAACCAGTGACTATGCTCCACCTGGCGCTGCTACTAGTACATCGGACTCTGGTTTATCTAGAACTGGGAAAGAGGCAATGCTCAATATACCAGGGCATCCAATCTCGAGCCACTCATCTGCCTAGTTAAGGATATAAGGATTTTTTTATTTTTTTTTTTATTTTATTTAAATTATTACAACTGAATACAATTCATCTAGTAATTTTTCTTTCTTAATTTAGTCACTTGTGAATGAGAAGTGGCCCATTGGCCAGCTCCATTTATAGGTTATTTACTTAAGTAGTCTTTGCTCTGGTGTCCTTAATCCATTAAATCAATTGGTTTCGTTCTCTGCAATCGTCTTACTGCATGTGAAGTGTCCAACATACCACGAAGCTCTTCATTTACGTGTTGATAGATACGTTGTCCATGAATTACTGCAAATTTTTTTATTTCTTCTTGGACCGTCCGGATATTTAGGTCCCTATGAAAGTCATCATTCCTAATGTACCACGGAGCGTTAACTATACCACGTAGCACTTTGTTTTGAAAAGTTTGTATTATTTTGGTGTTGGTTTTCTTTGTACAGCCCCAGAGCTGTATTCCGTAAGTCCATACAGGCTTTAGCACCTGTTGATACAGAAGCAATTTATTTTCGGTTGACAATTCCGAATTTTTCCCGAGAAACCAATACATTTTGCGATATTTGATATTAAGCTCATCTTTCTTCTTTTTAACGTGCTCTTTCCATCTGAGCCTGGTATCTAAGGTCATCCCTAGATATTTAGCATTATTTGCATACGGAGTCTGCAGACCGTTAATGATTACAGGTTTGTAACTGACTTTTAGATTGGTGAAATTCATATGCGTGGATTGCGATTCATTGAGCCCGATACGCCACATTTTTGTCCATTTCATGATTTTGTCACATGCTTCTTGGAGTTTCGTTGTCGATTCCTCGATAGTGTCTCCTACTGAGAGAACTGCAGTGTCATCAGCAAATGTTGCAATGATAACATCGTTTAATTGAATTAAATCTCTGGTGTATAGCAGGTAAAGAATAGGTCCCAAAACACTACCCTGCGGGACTCCTGCCGAAATCTTTTTTAGCTCGCAATATTCATCTTCATATTTCACCCTAAAGTGGCGATTCTCTATGTATGATTTTAAAATCATATCATATTGTTTTGATAAATCTCTATGTAGTTTGAAGAGTAAACCTCTGTGCCACACCTTATCGAAGGCCTGCGCCACATCTAAGAAGATACTAGAACAAACCTTTTTCCTTTCTAATGTATTCTCAATGACATCTGTAAGTCTATGAACCTGCTCAATAGTTGAGTGTTTCTCTCTGAAACCAAACTGATATTCTGGGATAAGGATATAAGGATGAAGGAGTTTTCAGCATATATTAGTTAAACCAAACAAATATGAAAATAATCTGAATTTTCAAAACGTGTGCTCTTTTGGCTACGTGGCTTCTTTTTAATGAAGCATAGTAAAACATGCAATGTCGCGGGCAAATTTAAAACCATTAAACGATAACTACATTTAAGTGATAACAATACTTTGGCCATCTCCGATAAATTTGCAAAGGTAATACCATATTTTAAGCTGCTTAATAAACATTTTCTGCAGTTTGGTGTATTCAACCCTCATTTGTAGATCGATGAGCAAATGGTTCCTGATTTTGGACGACACTCCTGCAAAATGTTTATCAAGGGCGAACCAATCAGGTTCGGATTTAAATTATAGTGTCTGTGTTCCTCTGATGGTTATCTTTTAATCTTTATTCCCTATGTAGGAGCAGCAGGGCGAACAGGTACTGTTCGCTCAAATCGGTTAAAAGAAGCAGTAATGAAAACAATAAAGGAATAGTCAAAAGATAAAACACTACATTTTTGATACCATGAACCACGTTCTATTTGACCGTTAAAGTGATAGTAAGGATGTCACAATATGTACCTATCAGATTATCGTGTTGCAATGCGATCAAAATAGTGGTGCATTGCATAATCACAAAGGAGTTCGAACAGAAGGTAATGTCTCAAAAAATACCTCAAAGTTGAGGTATACCAATGGATTATCCTTACAGCGGATGGAACGGTACAAGAACAACCTGGCAAACGTGCCATTGAATCAAATCAACCTAAAATTTAACCAAGCGTTACAGAAGAACACGCCATTCCTGCACAAAAAGCAGGAAGCTTGAGCCCGTCGCTGTAGAGAGTGTCATAAACACGCCTCTTTCATTTGTTTGAAATGCAACGTATATTTGCATACTAAGTGCTTCATGAAATACAATAATAAATAAATATTTATAGTAATTCATTCTTAATTCTTCAATACACAATGAAGTGTCTAATAAATCGCGTTTTTGTTAAAGTTTCTATACGTAAATTCGGGCAATGGTTGATTTTTCGATCACTGCTTTTCTTGGCAACGGGGTCTTTGAATTTTTTTTTCTATTTATTATATGGGTGGTCTTAGTAATCCCTGGTTGAAAAAGCGTTTAAAAATTCTAACGAATTCTGATACATCCAGGAAATGGATTAACAAAATAAGAAAGGTCTTAACTGCTGTGCATTAATTATTAATTCTTGAAATTATAACAAAATTCTTCAATCGAATAACATCTGTTTGGATCTGATTTTTGGAAAAGGCAAAAATATAACATAGTCGTTTTAAAAAATTTATATTACATTTTTAACAAATTAATAATTAGGTCGTATATTAAAATTCCGATTTTTTTAAATCCCGTTTTTATTGAAATCCTAAAAAATCTCGGAATTTTTTTAAGACTATTAAAATCTTTTTTCATCTACATTTTTATTAAAATCTCGACCATTTCTTGACCGATGTTGGTCAAATTTGGATTGTATGTGATTTGAATTTTAACATGAATTTTTCAAGAAATTATGAAATTTGGCCATGCTCAATAGAAGTGGTTCCATCAATAATTGTCAAATTTAATAATATGCAGAATTGGATTTGGATTGTAACTTGAATTTTGAATGAAATTCTTAAATTCGGCCATACTGAATGTAATTAGACCAGTTCTTAACAGATTATGGTCAAAATTTTGTATAGAAAACTAGGCTGGAATTTTAACGTGAATTTAATATGAGGTACTGGACCATGCTAAATGGAACTGGGCCATAGCTGAATCATTCATGGTGAAATTTAGGAAGTAGAGCTGGATCGGTATTCCTATTTCAATTTTGGCTGAAATTTTAGATTTTGGCTATGTTGGATGGAACTTGACCGTGTATGGCCTATTTTTCGGTCTCCTGTTCTTAATCTACCATTGCAATCTTTTAAATAGATGCATTTGCTGTTGTACCTCAGTAATTATTACGATGCTAATCCTGGAACTCGGAAAAAGAGCGGCGTTAAGTAAGTTCTTTGTTATTAGTCGCTTTGCTCCTACTTCGAACCCCCATTGACTTACTTCAGCGGTATAATTTTGAATTTTCCGAGAACTTTTAATTTATCGTTAAATGGACCTGGTTTTAAAATAACGATGCAACAATACTGGGAATTTCTCTTTGTATAGGAATTACTGAAAATGGCAGAAAATTAGTAATCTTTTTAGGTAATCCTGTTGTGCGAAGAGCAAAATTAATTCAATGCTTAAACATAAAACCGTGGCTAAAGCAGATCTTTAGAATGTGAACCTCCGTCTCCCGATTACAACAATTTTAATGGAAAGTGTATAAATTTATTAATGTTTAAACCAAGGTCCTAGACCTAGGCCAAAGTCGCGTCCAAATCAAGAGATCCAATGAAAATACAATTCTTCTTTGTAAAACAATTCTTAACGTAATTCTTCGTAGAAAGAGTTCAGTAAAGGATGTTCAAAGGAGTTTTTTTTGAAGAATTATATTTCGATTAATTTTCTTTGAATCAATTTCAAACATTTGAACGTTTCAGTCATATTGAATTTTTTTAGTAGTATGTACGTAAAATTAAAATCTGAACCTGATATATATGTTTAATAAACACACAGGAACTATTTCTAGCTAAAAAAAAATTTATTTTTCATTAATTTTTAAGAAAGCAAGAGCAGATTCTTCTTCATTCTAAAGATTTATTTAAAAATGAAAGCAGTTTCTATTTTATTTTAACGAGTAAAGCTCGGTAGTTTAATTTGTAAAGAACGATTATTTTTAAATCTCACAACTTGAGTTACTAGTGGAAGTTTTTGAGATATTGGCCAACAACTGAAAATATCTTATTTGGCCACATACAATCAAAAAATTCTAGTGAAAATTCTAATCCATAAATTTTCCCCAAATTTTCCATATACATAGTCTCAGTATGACCTAAGCTACAAGAAAAACAACCGAAAGTATTGGTTACTAGTGGAAGAAATGCCGGAAAGGCGGAATATTGTTAAATTTAAAGATTTCATGAACTGAGCTCCTTTTCATCGGAGATCAATCAATTTGCCATTTTAAGGATCACTTTTAACATTTTATTCCATTTGATTTTTTTACATAACAAAATGTATTCTCTTTAGTGATAGTGCTGCCTCTTGCGGCGTGTAGCGTAATCTCTTATTTTCCGCTGTCAACATTTCACTATCTTATACAGCATATACTACACGTTATAGTAAAACTATAGCTTGTATTAGCAAACAACCATATTTGTTTTTTAGAAATCTAGTCAAATAACTTTGAGGTCCATAAAACTGCTCATTGACTAGCTGTGAAATGAAATTTGCGTTTAAGACTGTGTGCCTAAGAGCAATTTTTTCGACTAAATTACCGACTAAACTAAATTAATGAGTAGTTGTGCTATTAGCCACCAGGTTTTATCATTTAGACTCCTGCTGAGGTTGCTTGACTATTTAGTTGTCATTTTCATATTTGTTTTTATTATTTTTTATCGTGTGTATACGAGTGAAAATGTTGAAAAGGAAATATCTCATTCTTAAATTCCGTTATACTCACCTTCATGAATAATGCGATTTCCATATTCATATTTGTTTTTTTTCTATTTCCTAAATTTTAAAAAATAACAAATCGGTGTTGTTGAAAACAATATGACATATGAAAAGTCATAATTTAGTTTAGTTTACAATTTAGTTTACAATCGGAGGCACAGCATATTGAAAAGGTACTAGTGCCACCTATGGAAGAATGATATGAATCAATCATTAATTTAGTTTAGTCGGAAATTTAGTCGAAAAAATCGCTCTCAGGCACACAGTCTAAGAATTAAATGTATGTACCGTTGCATGCCATACTTTAAGTTTATCGGGTGTGTAGTTTTATAGTTGGAAAGCCTTGAGACGGATGGATGAAGCTGAGCTTGTTTTAGATACATTGTAAATTTATAGAAACTGAAACAACAACACAAAAATTATTTATTGTATCAAGATTGGATTGCTGAACAGAACCACATTTAAATAATTTATATTTTTAATTAAACCCTTGACCTTATTTGGTTATTTGTAGTAAATAATTTAACGCAACAAAATAGTATCATACCTGCCTCTGCGATTCTGTTAAAGGTCGTATATTTAAATATGTAATTATATTCAGTATATGTTTACGCATTAAATTGCATCTGATGTATAAATTAAAAATTTCAAACATGATGGTGATAAATAGCGTAGGTATATCTATTTTGTACATTCATGTTTAACTTCTTAGCAAATTAACAAGAAATTATAAATTAAAAGAAAAGTTGCCAGTAATAAACCGTAATGATAAATCATTTTGTGTATCGTGTGCGCGCTTCTATACACGTTCATGAGCCATTATATATTTAATTTTTCTTGTGTTTTATATTTTTTCGAAGTTCACAAAAGTTTTTCAAAGTAACCAAGCAACACCATATATAGAACACAGGCACGCAAAAATAGCCGTATTTTTATTACACAGCTAAAGAACTGAATAAAATACGAAGACAAAGGAAACTGAATTTTTCATTAAAAGGATTACATTCCGTTTAATAAATTATTATCCTTTCCGTGTAACTTTTTTTTTTTTTTTTGCTTGGTTGGTGTGTGCTGTGTGCTTGCTCGCTATTCTCTACTTAGTATACTATACACAACAGGATTTTTTACGATTTTTTTTTTGGTTCTGGTTCATTTTTCATTCATTAAATAATATAAGTTCATTTTGGTTTTTTCCTCTCACGAAATTATTATATTTTTCTGCTTTTCATCTAATTTACTACCCTCTCATTAAAAAAAAGCACCTACGAACCAACCAAACGTTAAATTTTAGGTAATAATATTCCTCGACACAAATTATATACGCGCCCAACAAAGTAATGTGTATCATTATACATTCAAATTTATTAACAATTAAAATTTGAGCATATTTCATAATTTCTGGTCCTTTATTTTAATGTGGACAAGCTGTTTATGTTGTTTGTGACGATGATGATAAAAAAAATTACTGCTGTATTCTTATATATTAGATCTCTCGAAAGACTGTCATCAATTTTCCGGTAGACGGACGAACACGTACATATTATTATGTTGTGTTTAAAGACAAACCGCAACATATTTTTTTTTTGTGTTCAGTTGTTAGAAAAAAATTAATTTGCTTAAATACAGGAAGGTTGAAATATTCAAAAGACACTAATGAATGATTGGACATTTTGTGTAGAACTTTTTATCATTTTTCTTCGTACATACACACACATATTACGGAAACTTGACTTTTTCAAATAATTGATGATGATTTTGTTGTTTTTTTCGTTCGTTGCCAAATTTTTCATGTAAATATGTATAACCACTAAGTCGACCGAGTAGAATTGTGTACGTATGTACATGGTAAGGAGCTTAAAACACAAAACTTGTACATATAAAATTTTCAGTTTATTTTTTGTTCATTTCCAACAAAAAGGGTTTCATGGTATTTTTTATTTGTCTTTTGGCATTTTCTTGCCTTGCTGTGCCATTATTGTAGTACTTGTCCATGATGGTATGCTAAATTTAAAGAGAGTTTTAATTAAAAATTAATTGGAAAATAAACTTAAACAAAAAAAAAAATCATTTGTTTTATGTATCAAACAAACATAAAATGTTTGTGGTTTTTAGTATTTTAAATAACAAACAAAAGTAAAAATTAAGTCATTTATATATGTCGTTAGGATAAAAAAACACAACAGTTTTGAAGAGAGACGACGACGAGGAATAATATTTTTACTGATGAATCACTTTATTATGATGAAAATATTTTTAATAATTAATCATGTTTTTCAAGCCTCCTATTTATATATATAAATATATAAGTACCACAGCCGCACACAAAAATAAGTATTAACCAACAAAAAATTTGTTCATTTCTCATTCTGTCTCTCCATACATGAGAGAGATCTAACTGAAGTTTAGAAGATTATACACAGATTAGTTAACATGCCAGAAGGAAAATAAGGGTTATAATTTTAGAAAGACCATTACTACAAAAAAAAAATTAAATTACTCTTCAAAATATAAATTATAATTTAAATACTAAATTTATTAGACTTAGTTTTCCCTTTTGCGTTAAGGTGTTCCTATCCATTGCTGTATAACCTGTCAGATGATCCTCTGTAACTGGTTAGGATATAAATTATTGAATTAAGTAGATGTCGACACTTTTGTGAAATTAATCCATAATATTATCCGATAGTACTCGATTTTTATTCGAAAATAATATTTTAAGATGTTTTTAAAAGGAATAAAAAAAATAATTTATCCAATTGAAAAATTTATTAAACATGTGCTAAATCAGTAAAAATAATGCGACCGATGAAAACACTAAAGTTAAAGGCATTTTCATTTTTAATGCGAGTACATCGGATAACTCGCTCAAAAATTAAGAATTGTGACAGCTTTCCAGTATTCTCAATGTGCAATAGTTGTCACCAGAATCGTAAATAAAGTTTATCAAATATGTAGAGCGCGACTTTTAAGATGTATGTGAAGCTGGCACGAAAACCCAGCCCGAAAACACCTTTTAAATTTTGGTGCGTTTCTTTGCTAAATTAACCCTAGAAAGGTATCGCTATTTTTTTACCTAATCTGGTAACGCGGGGTGAAAAAAACACCCCAACTTCCAAGGGCCCGTATCTCGGGCCCAGTATGTTTTTGAGGATTCCAAAGGAGCTCATTTTTTTCGTCTTTTAATATAGAATCTCGTGAACTTAGTAGTTTTGGCCAAACGTTTGAAGGATTCTAGAAAATTGACCAAGAAGAGTAAAAAACGTGAAAAACTAACAAAAATGGCATTTTTTTCTAAAATCACGACGTCTCAGTGAGTTTTTGAGCGAATCGAGTCTTTCCAACGGGGTTCTAAAAGGAAGATACTATATGTTTTAAGGGTATTATAGTGGTTTTGGCCAATTCTCTAAAAAAGGTATTTATTTTGAGAAATCAAAGTGCGCAAATAGCAAGAATTTGAAAAATCGATTTTTGCCGCACAGGTTGTTATAATCATTAAGAATTTCGTTCAAATTGGTAAAAAATTTCTTTATTTGGAATGATAAACTACAATTATTGAAAAATAATATTAAATTTATCATTAAACATTTTTATCTCTCATTCTTGCTCACTACACGCCTGACAGATAACAGCTCTATGGTCTTGGCACACGAAGGCATGACACTTAGAGCATTTGACTCCATATTTTCGGTCGATAGTTCGGGGACAATGAACACATCTTCCCTGTCTTCCTGTTCCACCTATCCCCGTCGTATTGGCCCTTCGTCCAATATCTCTTGAACACAAAATACTGTTTGGTATGGCAGATTTTTCAACTTTTTCCTCCTCCGGATATGAGGAATTGTGAGATCTTCTACTAAACTTTTCAAAAAATCTCTCGTGTTGAGTGATGAATTTGCAGCATTGAAATTGTATATAATCGAGGCATTGATCCCCGATTAGTCCAACATCCCCATGAAAACTCGCACTGGCCATCTGTTTGTTTTTCTTGCTGTTGAATATTCGTGACACATCTGGTCAAATGTGTCAGTGCCACATTTTGTCTTGTTGTAATAATTGACTATCTCTGGTTTATTTGTAGTCTTACATATTTCTTGCAATCGATGGAACGTTGATAAAACAAGGACCACTTTATTCTTCTTAGCAGTGTATGAAACCAGAGTTTTCGTTCGGTCAAAAGCGAATTTTGAACTGCCTGGTTCACCAGCAGTCTTGAAAGACAAAGGCATTTGCGGTCTATTTTTTTTAGTGCTCCAACCATTATAAGGTTCTTTTCCAACATTGTATCGAAAATGTCTGTTGAGGAAAACCAGTTGTCGCTGGTTATATTTCTGGAACTTCCATAAATTAGCTCACTCAACTTTCTAACATACTAGGATGACCTTATTCCTGTTTTGTCCTCCAAAACCACTTTACCGATATACGGAATTGCGTTGACTAAATAAAATGTTTGAGAGTCATTCAAATTGACACATTTTAGACCATATTTATCTGGTTTTAACCGTTATAAACCTTAAAAGGGCAGCACCCACGAAAAGATAACACTTGTTCGTCAATGGTACAGTGGTTTCCGGGGCTGTATAGAGTCCTGCATTTTTCAATGAATCAGTCCTAAATTTGTCTTATGGGGGCGAATTTATCCTCAACACGACGAATTGCTCGAGTGTTCTTATCATCAAATCTCAGGGATTAGAAAGGCTTGAAATCTTTTTAGGGACATGGCGGCACGGTTTCTTATGCAACCGACTTTTAGATCTCATAGATCGTGAATATTGATCATGCCTGTTTATTTCTCGATCCTCGATATAACGGTCGGTTTCTTCATTAGTATGCCGGACAATTTTCGACAGCATGGCTTCGTCAAAATATAAACTCCAACTTTCATAAGGAGATTTGATCTCTTTTGCAGGTCCAAGTGGAGTGGCAAGATTCGAGACTATGTGGCCTCTATTTGACAGTCTTTCACGTGGAGTTGTGTACCACTTATGCCCATCTTTACCAACAAAAATACTCTTCCGTCGTCCACGATTACTACCACTGTTGCCTCTTCCTCGTCCTCTTCCCCTACTTTCTCTCCTCTTTCTATTACGCAGTTTCTTGAATGCTGGAGCTGTACCCGAGCCATCATCATCTGACTCCTCTGACTAAAAATTACAATAAATAACTCAGAAATACATTTTCTCGCACCGAAATTTACCGAAAAATATGATTTACATACCTCAATTTCACTCTCGGGCTCAAATTGTTCGTTGTCTGATTCTGCACTTTGCTCCGATTCTGAGCCACTCTCCTCTTCAATGTAATGCATTGCAATGCAATGTGTTCAATGTAATCTTCCTCCTGAATAATCAATTGAACTACAGCCTTCAAAAGTCTTAAATTGTACGGCCTATCCATTTTTCGAATCTTGAAACAGTGAAAACTAAAGTGAGGTTATGGTATACACACGCGAGTATTCAGTATATATGTACATATATGTAAATATATATAGTGGGTCACTATACATTCATTACTGCCCCAAAAAGTGTAAACAACACGAAATTATAAAAAACTTTAAGATGACGAAAAATATACGCAAACTGAAGCGCGGGGTGAAAAAACACTCCAGACGCACTTCTAATGTTTACTGCTCCAGCTTCCACGTGCTACTGATGCTGCAAGTGTGCTCCCTCTCAGATGATGAAACTGAATTATGGTTACGGTCCCGGGTCGTAAACGTAAGTCGTTTGTGTTTGCCGCGAGATTTAAACTAGTCTCGGGTGTTTTTCACCCCGTGTTTCCTTTCTAGGGTTAAATACTATATCCCGAAAAATTTATGGAAAATGCAAGAAAAACTAGAATTTCATCCCGAAATATTTTTGAAGTTGTATTAAATAAAATAATAATAATTAATATCGGTGAAAGGAGTAAGTGTCACGGTTTTATTTGCTTTATTTAGACTACACATTAAGGTAAACTATATGTGACAAAAAAATTTAAATGTGTGTACGAAAATTGAAAAGGTGTCTTCTGGCTGAATTTTCGTGGCTGCTTCACATACATACTTTTAAGTAAGTGTAATAAATTCGGGAGTTAATGGGGGATTCTAATGTGAACAAAAAATTATAAGACAACACATGTCCTATCTGTAACAGGTACAGAGATAATCAAGGTTCAACTGTATAATTGGGAACTATTACGTAAATTCATAATAAATACACTTCACACTAAAAACAATTGCTAGTAAGGTTATGCCACTGTCTTTTGGGATGCGCAAGACATAATATTCATCGACTACATTGAGAACGGTAAA
This sequence comes from Nephrotoma appendiculata, assembly GCA_947310385.1. Classification (NCBI taxonomy): domain Eukaryota; kingdom Metazoa; phylum Arthropoda; class Insecta; order Diptera; family Tipulidae; genus Nephrotoma; species Nephrotoma appendiculata. The sequence goes on along the minus strand of OX371225.1, from coordinate 25,909,952 downwards.
AGCATCACAGGTGAATATTATGCATCATTATTAAGCACTTTGGATGAAAAAATTAAGGTGCTCTCCCATGCATCATCATGTTCATCATGGAAAACGCAGCAAAAAATGAATGAATTAGGCTTTGAAGTACTTCCCCATCCACCACATTCACATGATCTAGCCCCTTGTGACATTTTTCTATTTCTATAGACAAAGAAGGCTCGGAGGAACGAAATTTGGGTAAAATGATAAAATAATACCTGAAACGAACGCTTACGCTTATTTTGAGGAGTATAATAAATCATATTTCAAAGATGTTTTAATGAAATTCGAACAGATAAGTGAACCCCGCCATCTCCCGAATTTATTGTATTTACTTAAAATTCACCCTGTATATTTAATGTAAATTTGTTAGATGTAAAAGCCGTGGTAAGGGAAGGCTAAATGAAAACGAAAACGATAAGTTCGTCAAATAAATCAAAATTTTTATAAATTTTGAACTCTTACAAATTGTTGATTACAGGCCTTTCCATGTTACATTAAGTAAAGTTTAAGGAGGGGTTTAGTTAAGATGGACAAGCATTCGACTGCGGGATTTATATATTACCAGTAAGTCGTTGTGATTTTTCAATGCTCTTCACTGCTCCAGCTAAAGTAGAATTTCGTAAACATCGCCACAACAGGCAGGTTTCATCAGCATTATAAACCTATTCACGAGTGAGATGATATTTCTCTACAATTTCTTTAAATGTAGTAATCGCTTGCTGCGATTTCATCTGCTAATTTCTTTTCACCTGAAATATCCAATTTTCGAATACCGTGCCTTATACCCCTATTATGGTTTTCGCATTTTACATTCCCGACGAATGCAACTCGTCAAATATACAATTTGGTATTATGGTTTTCGCATTTGACATTCCCGGCGAATCCAACTCACATTTTTGGTATTATGATATTCTTCTAAACGAGCTGAACTGTCAAAATGATTCGCCAACTTTTTGTAGGCGAATCTTATAAAATTGGTTTTCTGTTTTCATTTCACAGTCAAAATCAAACAATGGAGGTTCACGTGTAAGTAATTATATTTTTATAACATGTAGAAAACAACAAAGCCCAACCAAATTTCGATATTAACGGGAGATGAAGATAAATACCGATATTGCAAGGGAAATTCCCAGCTTTGGGAAAATAGACAATTCGTAATCCTGTTTTGGAAGGATTTGACATAATGTTGAATAACTTGGGGCCTCCTATAAAATAATGTACCAGGCAGAGTAAACGGATGACATTGCTCCCTTAACGATTTTCGCATCTGTGCCATGTTAATATTTTCATCTGGTTTATCAGAAAAAGATAGAACGACACTAGATAACATAATTTTAAACTGATTTTAGATTAATTGAAAAAAAAAACGTAATTTATAAACACAAAATCTGAATCATATATGATTACAACAACACAATTATTGACAAAAACCGCAAACGTCAAAAAAAATTGTTATAAAAATTATTATTCGGCTAGTGTTACTAGATGTGCACTCGCCAAAATAAAGGCGAAAACCATAATACGAAAACCCAACTCACACGGATTTAAGATTCACCGTGAATCGTTCGGCGAGGCGAAAACCATAATAGGGGTATTAATTTAAAATGTGCTAACCAATCGTCCGAAAATACATACTTACTCCTCAGTTACTTTTAGAGCGTCGTTGAAATATTCAGCTTTTTCTATGATAATGGGGCCAGTTATTGGCATTCTTTTACTTCTCTTACACAAAACCACTCATATGAAGCAGAATCGAGCTGCTCCAGTTTAGCTTTATGAATTGTTTTCTTAGTTTTAGCGAATTTATCATTTTCCAAACTTTAACAATTTTTCTTTAATACTTTTTATGAGATTATACCTCTCTTCAATCTGTTAATAATTTCATTTTTATCACTGATTGATAACACATTTCTTTTCTTCTTCGTTGGTTCTTTGTTGGCCGATACCATATTAATATTTATTTATGGATTTATTAAAGTTAGTGTTTTTCCTTATTTATTAAAATTAGTGTTAATCTACTATTAATAAATCCTAATACATATATTCAATATTTTACTAACCTAACTATGTAATACGACTTTACACATCTAATTCAAATAGAATAATGCATAAAACAGAAAAAGGTAAAGGAAAGTATATTTTCTGGGAATCCCCGAATAATAAAAAAATAATTTCCCTTGTGAAAAAAAGCATAAAAATGTACTGAAAATTCCGGTTAACAGCGCTTCTCAAATTTTTTTTCATACTTTTCTGTAAGGAAAAAGGAATTTTATTGGGGGTGCGCTGTAACTGAGTATTCCGGTTAATTGAATGCCGGATAATCGGTCTTTTACCGTATCTTATATTATTCCTTCTCATATACATTATGTGTGAGATTTGTAAAATATTTATAATGCACAGGAGGTATGTACTTTAACAACTCCATCATGTCTTTGCCCTTAGAAGTTAAAATGGGACGTACATTTTTATAATTTTCTGCTTTAGAGTATTTACAGTGTCATACTCTACTACGTATTAATACATTTTATCAATTTTTGTTAGGTAAAACATTCCACATCAAAGTCATTTTTTTCAAGTGAACTTAAACCACTATCAAAATATATATTTTACATTTCGTTACTAGCTAATTTTCAAATGACAAAATCTTAGCAATTTTGATGATACTACACTAAAATTGTTTATAAATAAAAAGAATTATAAGAATTGTGATTATTTTTATCATTAACTATTTTTTTTGGAAAATGGACTTAAACCACTTTCAAAATAAACGGCTCATATGCTAAACAATAATAATAATAATAAAGCTTGGTGCCTGCGGTCAGGGGTAGTAAATGGTGTCGTAGGATTTATTATTTGAAAACTATTTAATCCTAAAATTATAAGACATTATTTATTAACACTAATAGTATTAATAATCATATTATTTATTTGCCCTAATGTTTATAACTATAATGTCATTATAGTTATATGCAAAATCTCGTAAGCTATACTTTTTAGCTTTAAATGTTTCTCAAATTTTAATTTATTACAACTGAACAGAATTTAATTATGAATTTTTTGTTTTAATTGAAAAACGATAAATATTTGCTATTTCTTTCCGATAAATTTATTTCATGCCCACCATATAAAACACAAATGTCATAAATTTATATTCCCACTGAATTTCATTTTTTCCCGCCAGGGAAGTCGTGAAAATAAAAATTAGTTGTTTACAATAGGTCTATTCTCGTAATTAGCAAAACAAAATGGCAGCTACAACTACCATCCGTGTATTAACTATGAAAATTGAATATTTAAAAACCCCAAAACACTGTTCGTCCAAAAGTAATTTTTCCCGGAATTTCCAAATTCATTGGATTATTGATTGATTGATTGATTCTGAATGCACGACCAAGTTCTTACACAGGAGCTCCCGGGTGACGCCGGGCCCACCGTACACTCTTTTTTACATATAACAAAACCGAAGGATTGGATAGGTTAGTTAAGTGGGACAGAATCGGCCCGGTTACAGACACCTAGGTATAGCCGATAGTTAGTAACACAAAGACAGCACAATACTAATCTACTAAGGAAGGATAAAGGTCTAATAGGTTTAATGGATAACGATGGTATTGGTCTTCAACAATTGCTTCTCTAAATCAGCAACATGAGAAAAAATTTGTATTATTTCACGTACATCTGGAAATTTCCTGAAATGTAATTGTAAATTAATGCAAAATTTAATTGATTAAATCGACCCAGTTGCAGACCCTTAAATAAAGTCGATAGTTATTAATGCAATGACAACACCATTCTAATCTACACAATCAACAATTAATATTTCAAAGAAATATTATTTCACGTCTGTAGATTTCCTGAAATTTAATTCTAAATTAATATTTTCCGGCTTCCTAAATAATATAAACATTTATTAATTTAATCCTCCTGCAATTCCACGACTTACAATAGGATTTCCTGTATCCATAATTATTTAAATTATATCAAACTTAGTCTAAAATTCATTAGTACAGGGTTATCCAATTCGAGGTTGATAAAGTAGAAATCTGTATACCGACATCTGTCAAAGATAAACGTCAAGTACGCTGTCATTTATTTAGTTGACATTCTGCCATTTAAGAATATGGAGCATTTAACAATCGACCAACGCGTTAAAATTATTAAATCTGCTGATTTTTCGAACAAAATTTTCTTCAGTGATGAAGCTCATTTTTCGCTTGGTGGATACGTTAATAAGCAAAACTGTAGAATTTGGGGCTCAGAAAATCCACAATTGGTTGTAGAGAAGCCATTACACCCGGAAAAAGTCACTGTTTGGTGCGCATTGTGGTCTGGTGGTGTGATTGGGCCGTATTTTTTTGAGAACAACCATGGACGAACCGTTACCGTCAATTCTGAGCGCTATGGCCGCATGTTAACCGATTATTTTTTTACGAAAATCGAAGATTATGATCTTGACGATATGTGGTTCCAGCAGGATGGAGCAACCAGTCACGTAACACGAGCAAATCGAGATCTTTTGCAAGAGAAATTTCCTGGACGTTTGATTTCGCGATTGGCTGATGTCAATTGGCCTCCAAGATCCTGTGATTTAACGCCTTTGGATTTCTTTTTGTGGGGCTACGCGAAAGATCGTGTTTACGCAAACAATCCTCAAACTCTTGACGAATTGAAAACTAATATTCGTAAGGTAATGGCCGAGATACCGCCCGAAATGTGCCGAAAAGTCATTGAAAATTACCTCAAAAGAATCAAGGCCTGTAAGAAGTCCCGTGGAGGACATTTGAATGATATCTTGTTTAACTAAAAATGGCAAGGATCAATCTGTAAAATGAAATAAAAATTACAATACATTCCGAATATTTTGTGTGTTTTTTTTAAGTTTACTTTATCAAGCTTGAATTGGATAACCCTTCATTTAACCCTTAAATCGAAAAAAAAAAACAAAAAAAACAACAAATTTTATATGTAAGGCATCCCAAAGGCAATGGTTCCCGGAAAAATATCAATGTTATTCAATACCAGATTAACTACCTGATAGGATATTTATTTCAAACAATTTTAATTTAATTCAAAAATTTCAAATATTTTATTAGTTTTGTTCACCAAAGAAGAGAATATTCCATTAATTGCAAAGTATAATTATAGTGCACAGGATATTTATATCATGCTCAATGGAACTTTACTATTCCTCAACCAATAACTGTTAAATATGGTACGCAGAATTGGATTGGCACTGTAGCATGTTCAATGGAACTAAGCAAAACTCAAAACAAATGATGATCAAATTCGGGTGCAAAGCCGAATTTGACGAAATTTTCGGATTCAGCTATAATGAATGAAACATGCCGTTTCCAACCGAAATTTTCCAGTTCAGATTATAGAGCTGGGCTAGGATTCTAATAAATTAGGATCAACTTGTATTGGGATTTTAATGTGTCTTTTTGATTTTGATAAAGTTCTAAAATTCGATAATTCTGAATGGAACTTGGCCATACCCCGACCAATTATTGTCAAATCAGGTAAGCAGAATTAAATGTGAATGTAAAAATGGATTTTAGAGAAGTTCTGGAGTTCGGCCGTGCTAAGCAATGTCTTAACTAATCATGTTCGAATCTGATATGTTGAGCTGAACCGGGATTTCAACATAAATCCCGGGTGAAGTACTGGATTTTTCAACAAAATAAATCCGAAAATAATCGGCCAAGGAATTTTCCTATTTCTCCATTTACACGTCAAAACAGCCAGTTGGCAGATGACCCAGCCGAACTAAGCCTCTCCCAAATTAATGCTAATTGCTAGAATTGCGATTTGCTAGAATTCCAATTAAGCCCAAAAATGATTTTATGCATCTTCCGCAGTATATTGTCTCAATCAAACAAAACGATCATGATTTATGTGAGGTGATGACACGAACGGAAGATAGAACCACGCGGAAGGCTTTTTACACAATTGGTACATGAGCAGGTCGTTGATTAGGATTTAGAATTCAAATCAATCGATATTCGTATATATCATTCCCATGCAAAGACGAACCTGTTTCGATAAATATTACTGAGCCAGAAATTCTTTTAGATAAAATAGTGCCAGCAGTAAGCAATTTTAAAAAAACAGTCAACATTAAAAGGCCGAAGGATATCACATCAAAGATTTAATTGTCATTACAAATGGAAATAAAAACTTAAAAACCATTTTCCCTTTGCCATGCCGTAACACATATGAGGTCTCATCCCTTTAAATCAATCTACAAAAAAGTCATGAATATTTATATATATACACATATACATACATATCTACACACATACACTCACATATACATACATATATATAAAATTTTACTATAAAATGAAATAAAAAATATTTCTGTTCTTTGTCACTCTTATGAAATTTTAAAGTTTTTCTTTTGCGTATTATCAGTAAAAAAATTGCTGTCAGCAAATCTTTCCACGGAATTAATGCATTATTTGTAAAACTGATCAACAAGAAATATGTAAAAGAACAAAAAATATTTTGTTTTACTATTCACTTATCAAGAATAAAGTAGAAAGAAATGATATGTATTCTCTATTCGATCGTTCAATACAGGCAACAATACATTTTATCCAATCAGTACTACAATGAATTTTCGCCTTCTTATTAGAATAGAAAAGTAAAACCAAAAGAGCAGTAGATCCCGTTCGCTAACACAAAAAATAAGATCAACCTTTTTAGTTTCTCATTATTCGCTCATTAGACACTATTCGTTTTCTACTGCATAACATTTCTGAAAATTCATTTTACTATTCAAGAGCGAAGAGAAATTAGCATAAAAAATTCATTTAAAAATGAACGGAAAATGAATGACAAGCAACAGAAGAGTATTTTTATTTTCATCCTTTTTGTCTTATTTGACTAAACTAAACTACGTGAATGTACGTTCATATATCCATACACACACAATCGTAAACCATACGACATATCACAAATGCGTATATTAAAAAATATTTACATTAATAAAATTAAAATTTATATAAATTTTGTACAAAAAATAAAAATTAAACAAAATATAAACTAAACAAAGTATAAATAAAAATATGAAACACAAAAGCACTTAGCTTGTGATGCGTTCACCATTGCTGCGTCAGTGCGTCACACAAATAACAAAACAACCCGTCATAACAACCTAGACACTTTCACGTTAATTCACGTTTCAATTTACTAACACCAATTTATTAACACTTTATATTATATATTTAATATTTAATTTTAATAACTTTTATATATAAAATATTATTTATTTATTTATTTAAAACAGAAAAAAAAAATTAAATTTCAATTTTCTATACAGAGAAAGACAAAAACGCGTCTTTCTCGTACGACGATCGATCGCCCATCGAATTTCCAAATTCATTGGATTATTGACCACAAAAGATAAAAGACAATGGTAAACAATATATGTACCTCAAACTTTTCAATTATATTCTAGATAATATAAATCTCCCATTTAGTAAAGCTACCGGCTATGATAAACTGAAGCTCCAATTCTAAATGTTTTGTCGTAAATTCAGGCAATCCCATATCGAATTGTTCCAACCCACATCGCAATTTAAAATGCATTATCTCAATCAACACGTTTCGCTATATAATATTCAATACTGTGGTTAAGAGCATTTTGTATATCACATACCCAAGGGACGCAAAACATTTTTAGGATTTGTTTTTCCAAAACCAACATCGAGATATGTGTATGTAAAAAAAAATATTTAAAAACAACTTTATATTTAAAATCAACAAGGAGAATAAAAATTTATATCTCCCCAAATATCCTATATATCAAATACACCTTTTAGAAAGAAAAAAAATCGCTACATTTTGGTACCAGATATACTCGTAACACAAAAACAGAAAAATCCTTGGTTAAAGTGAAAATGTATTTGTCCCATGGGATTAATTATCAGATTGTTTTTCATGTTTTATTTCGCAAGTGTAGTGTGTACCACATACGAAGAAGATATACATTTCGTGTGTACATTCTAAAAGGTGAAACTAGTTAATCTGTATATACCTATGTACTTTAAAGTTTTGTGTTTCTGGATAACATGAAATATAAAATCTTGTCTTACAATAAAGGTCATCAAGAACCAAAAACAACAACAACAAAAGGCACAACTAACATATTTAACCTAAAATAATAGTAACCCAAACTATTTATATAGAGAGAGGAACATATTCCGTTTTTATGGGCCTAATAAAGAACAATATTTGAACCTTTATATTGACAATACAAACATATTGAAAGGTTTTTGTATATCTATTTGACATTTATTTGGGTTACCCAGAGAGACTATCACATATGTATACGTACATACACTTTAATCTTCAGTTACTATTTAATGATATATTAATAAAAACAAAACAACGGTATATGGGTGGGGGTAAGGAAAAAAAGGACCTGAAATAGGTTTTTCATGTCGAATAACAATGGAGGAGAGCAGCAACAATACACTAAACAAAAAAGGATTTTTCATGTACTTATTTTGTGCTTATTTTCCGATTTTCTGTATGCGTCTGTGTAGACGTACGTACTCGTATATATTGATTATGAAAAGCTTCTCTGGGTGGTAAAATGTAATTTTCGTTCGATATCAGGATACTTTAATCTTAAGTATTAATTAATGTTTATGAGGATCAATTTGAAATTTAAGTGCAGCAATTCAATTCTTATATAAAAAAAAATTATTTTGTTCAAGGATATCACACCATCTTCGCAGGATAAAATAAAATGATACCCTGGTTATCTATAATAATATCCACTTTAAAGATAACAAGCGTTTTGTAATTAGTTTTGCTCTTTTGACTTTTAAACAAACAACGTGTTAATTTTTGTTTTGTTGAAATTAAATTAATTATTTATAAGAATGTTTTCGTGGGGATGAATTTTGTGAGAAAAAAGTTTAATTATGTTTTGTATGTTGGAGCGTGAACTGCTTCATCCCTATTAACAGAGACAAATTTTACAACCGAAAATCTTGAAACTGTGTTTTGAAAAGAAATAGATAATTAAGTATATACTTTTTAAAAGTGGTCATAGGATTCTATAATGACTTGCACCCAGAATGATATTTTCATTAGCCTCAATTCCAAAATGTATCTGTGCGCTGCCCACTGTAGCACTGTGTAGTTTAAACCAAGACTCTCGATCGTATGACCGTGGATTATGTCAATTGATATAGTCTCTAGTGCCTATATCAAATTTAGAGTGAAAGCCGGCCACTTTCATCATGCACGTTTTGAGACATTCATAAATCTCTCGATAATAAACAGCTGGGAGAGAAAGTTTGTCAAGCGTTATAGACGTTTTGTATAGATAACCTAAATAAGTTGTAAATTTGTCCATGTCCCGCAAACAAACCGAACAATGCCATTACGACAAATTTCTTCTCAAACCACTTGTTTATTTATTGCATTGGAAAATATTTAATTTGAGTATATTTCGTCGGTTGGCTGAAGTTTCTACTACTTTCAGTATCAGGAAAATGATACTTGATTTTAATAATTGAATTTCTCAACCTTCGACTGAACTATCTAAAGTTTTAAAGTAACGTTGCTATTAAATCCAAATTGGAACGTGTATCTAAATTGTTAGCTTCTAAAAAATAGTATGCTAGAAAGCGTTACTTTAGTAATATGTTTACAGATATAAATCAGAGATTTATGGAAGGACGTGAATTTATTTTTTAATAAAAATTTCAATTCTCTTAAATTTGATAAAATTTTATTTAATGGCCGATACGTAAGTATTCCTTTGAGATAACTAATCTTTTCAATTGCTTCTTTGTTAACGCAGGCTACTTATAACCAGTGAATCTATTACCTCCGACAGAGACATACACAGGTTCGGAACTATTAAATGGATTTCAGATGGCATGTATCTATCATCAATTACACCTGCTGAAGTTTGTAATGTTATCTTTTTGCTTAGTAATGGCAAAGGTGGAGGTACGCAAAAAATTAATAGCTGCGCGCTGAAATGTAAAATTGAGTTTTTTTTTCGAACATGTTGTCTGATATTTATAATGAAAGTTTAATAACTGGTGTATATCCCAAATGTTCAAAAGTCGCTAAAGTAATTCCTATTCTAAAGAATGAAGATTCTTCCTTACTTAACCCTTTCGCTCACCGTGTACAGTATATTGTACATCTCTTTGCATCGCATATAATGGCGTTAAATGTATTTGATTTTGTGATGATTGATGTAAAATAAATCAGTTGTCTCTCAGTTACTGTTGACTGAGATTGTGTTACATTTTTCTTAGGTGGTAAGTTATTTCATTTCGTTATTATTTATAATAATTCACAGTAACAATAATGATTTTTGATTCTTGAATCTAAATTAAGAATACATATTAAAATTATATATTTTCAAAACATTTATCGTGATTTTATAACCAAAAAAATTATTCTACCGTTACGAAATGTATTGTAAAAAATTATTTCGCTATGGAGTTTATATTATTTAATATATTTTCCAGCTTTGAAATGTCGCAAAAATGCCTGTCTCACGAAGAAATTATAGAGCATTTATATAACTCGGATTTCGGCGTCGATTCACATGAAGATATAACTGTAAATGAGACACAAAGTAATTTTGTGGCAGAAGATTTGACCGACCGAACCGATATTATTGAAATCGATGTGCCTTTGTTAAATATCAGTAGAGACGAACGATTAGAACGAGAGACCAGTGACACGGAAGACCTAATTTTACCACGCGAATTCAGTGTTATTGCTACAGCTGATAGCGCTTCTGAATTAATAATTCCTGACTTCCATACGGCAAAATCCGATATTAAATGGCGACGGCGGAAATTTGAACCAAATATTTTACCATTCATCGCGGAGTCTCGATATGAACCTAAAATTTTAACGCCGTTAGCATATTTTTCACGATATGTGCCAACGAACACTGCTGAAATAAAAAAATTGTATGCGCTTCATGTTTTAATTTGATGTTTAAAATTTCCTCGATTATAAGAATGTATTGGTCACCAATTTTTAATTTAGAAGTTTTTAGTAATAGTATGCCTGTTAATCGCTTCTGCCAACTTCGACAAAATTTTCATATCATTAAAAATTTGGATCGCCCAAAGGATTGTACCGATAAATCTTATAAAAGTTGATCTCTGATAGATGCCGTTCTTGTCCGCTGTTTATAGTTAAATGTTGAAGAAAATCTATCAACAGACGAACTGATTATCCCGTTTAAAGGTAGATTAAACATTAAACAGTACATGAAAGGGAAGCCAAATCCCTGGGAAATTAAAGTTTACATGTTGTGCGGTAAAAGTAGAATCCCGTATGATTTTTTGTTTACCAGGGTGCTAGCACTGGATTGCCATCGATAAATTTAAGCCCATTTCGGTTTTGGAGCCAGTGTCATTTTAAAGCTTTCACAAAAAATACAAAACCAATATATACTTCGAAATTTTTTTTTAGCTCTTACAATGTATTCAAAATTCTACAACTTAAAGAAATCAACGCAGCAGGTACAGTTCGTATTAATCGATTTGTGAATCCACCTATAATCGACAAAAAAATTACAATGATGTGATTCGGTTACAGGTCGGGATTGCAAAATAACCCTAATAAAAAGGAAGGACAACAAACCTATTAACCGGGCATCAAATTTTGTAGGAATAGGTTGCACTGATACTGCACAAAGATGGGACAAGGCGGAAAAGAAATATGTTGCAGTCGAATGCCCAGAAATCATACGGTTATACAACTCCGCTATGGGCGGCGTAGATTTACTTGATCAGCTACTATAGAGTTTTCTTGCAATAGAAAAATGGCCATTACGTGTAATCACACATTTTATCGATTTTGCAATTTGTTCAAGTTGGCTTGAATATAATCAAGATTGTCAGTTAAATAACCTTTCTAAAAAACATGTCAAGGATCTTCTAAAATTCCGAATGAAAATAGGGAACTGTTTAGTTGTCTCAGGAAACGCTGTATCACGAAAAACGAGGTCGCCCAAGCTTTATAAATACGAATAAAGATTCTTCTGCAACTCAACCTGAAGTTGGTGACATGACCAAAAATCTGAGCCTACCAAATGTAAATATTTGAATCGTATTGGACGAACCTTTTTTATTTGCAAAAAGTGTTCATCTTTACATCAATAAATCTAGAAATTGTTTTGAAGAATTTCACTACAAAAATTAATTAGGAAAACTATAAAATGTATTTGAAATATAAGCAAGACTGAAATATAAATAATAATGTCAAAAACAACAAATTTTTTTTTTGAATCATCATGTAGAATATATGCCGCCCTGGTTGGTGGGATATAGTGCCAGAGAGAGAGAGAGAGAAATGTACAATATATTGTACAATTTGAAGAGGTCCTGAATATCGTACCCGGTGGGGATATTTTCGTATGTGTCTCACTCATACTTAGTATGCGATGATAAATGGAGTAGGAAGTAAAATGATAGATATCAAATGTGGTGTCCCTCTATTTGTAGTGTTTTAGGACCACTTTTTTCTCATTTATATTAATGATATTTCCTATTTGCCGCTCAATGGTAATATTAGAATATTTGCAGATGATACTGCATTATTTTATGAAACCCATGATCCTGACAGTACATTGATTGATATGAAACATGAAGAATATTTTAATTCCAATTTAATAGCTCTCAATATATCTAAAACCAAATATATGGCATTTCATTCCCCATATAAATCGATTACTAATTTACCTCTATTAGAAGTTAGTAACATTAATATTGAGAGAGTCAGTTCATTCAAATATTTGGGAGTTACATTTGACGAGCAAATGTTTTGGGATGATCTCATCAATATCACAAGTAAGAAAATTGCTCCACTTGTTGGGTTACTCAGAGAATTATCTTTCTTTGTTCCTTATTCGTTTATTCATTCGCGGCTTAGTTATGGCCTTATCGTATACGGAACAGCTACCTTAACCAGGCTGAAGAAATTGCAAGTTATGCAAAACAAAAGTGTATACAGATTGCCAATTTTATTTTCCATTAGGTTATTATATAGCAAAGATGATATTATGATATTGCCCATAAATGTCTTATACAAGTTTCAATTAACCCTTTATATATACAAAAGCCTTAATGTATCTTTATTTATGTCTAATATAAACTTTAATTACGCTCATCATGTGTATTCTACTCGAAATTATAACAGAATTGGTTTGCATCATATTAGAACTGAGTTTGGAAGAAAATCGATCACGTTTATGTGCCTATTTATTTATAATCAAACTTCTGTAACTTTTGTATATTTATGGATAACAACTTGGATTATCCTTAAAGAGAAATTAAGTTCACTGGATAATCCGCCGTTTTTATTGTCTGAGAATGAATAATAAAATTAAAAAAAAAATCTCAATCTCACCTCTCTCACCTAAAATTGCATCCAAGCGAACTCTAAACTAATCTCCCAACTCAATTGAACTTTCAATTCAATTCCCAATACAATCTACCAATCAACTTTACTCAACATAAGTTTAAATTCTTCTTCCTGTCCTCCATACTCAAATTAATTTTCTCTTAGTTGAACTCTCAACTCAACTCTGACTAAACTCAACCTTTGCACTCAACTATTACAATTAACTAATCTCAAAATTAGATTCAACTCTCAACTCAATTCTCAACTTAATTCCCAACTCAAATCGCGTCTCGCCTCTGAACTATAGTCCTTCTGCAAATTGATTGAAAATTGCTCGAACTCATCTCTAAACTAATTTTCCAACTTAGTTCTACTATCGACTAAATTGACAACACAACCCGCAGCTCAATTTTATTCAACACAACCTAAATTCAACTGCCAACTCTTAAATTATTTCTCAACTTAACTCAACTCTGTATTCATTTTTCGACTCCATACTCAACTCTACTATTAATTGACGCATGATTAAGATCGGTGATGCTAATCAACTCATCTATGAATTGGTGGTGTGTGAAAAAATAACTCCCTATTGATTTGTCTTAAAAGGTTTAATAAACCCATTGGAAAATCTATATTTTCTTTAGAAAAAAAAAAATCGGGTAACATAACTAATAACTGAACTTTCACCTAAACTTGAATCTCTCTCAAGACTCCCTCTTTTCATTTACTACTAATACTTAACACACCACCCATTAATCTACTCACCAATTTTAAAATATACCATTTGCATCTTTTGCAATCTTCATGTTAACTTGCATGGTCGATTATGGTTCGGCGCTGAGGTATGCACTCCAAGAGATGGTCATGTTGTATTTATTATCATCATCGTCCTTTGCCGATGAAGAAAATTCGCTTTTCCATCCTGCTTCTGGTGAGATTCGAACCCAGCACCTACCGGCCCCTGTGCCTAGCTTCAACTACTACACTACTTGTCTATCTCAAATCTGAACTCAACTGTCCAACAGTACTCTCAACTCAGTTTAACACTGAGCTGAACTTTCAACGTTATTTTCCACTCAGTTCCGAACTCAACTCTCATCTCATTTTACCTAAGTTAAAGCCGAAATGGGATATTACAAAAAAAAAATTTGGGAAGGAAGCAAATGTCAAGATAGTGACCGTTGCGGCCTTAAAATTTTGCGGAAAGTTAATGAATATAATATCTTTTAATCCTCCAATTTTCCATAAACCGATATATCGTCTAGGTAACTGGAACCATTGAGGTATAATAGTTAAATAAATTATAGTAATCATGTCGAAATTTCGACCTCCAAATTTTCATTTCAAAAAAATTAGTTTTCAAAAAATTTGTTTGTGATGTACAGACGTCTGTAGGTTCTCTACAGCCCGGACGGATTGACTATTTAACTCACTGATACTTAAGGTTTTTCCATAAATTGTGAGATCCATTTTACTATTCTTTTTACAATTTCTTTTTTACATTTTATGGTAAGAATGAAAATTATAGCCGAAATTCTGGAAATGGATTTCAAAATGTTCTCGGAATCATGAAAAATTTTGACATCGAGATTTTTTCATCTGTTTCAGATTCACCATTCGCTATATAGCCGAAGTTAAAAAAATATGCATTTAAAACATCTCTGTATGTGTATGTGTGTGATCTGCGTAGACTAAAATTTTTTGTC
The DNA here is from genome assembly GCA_947310385.1 of Nephrotoma appendiculata. Lineage (NCBI taxonomy): Eukaryota > Metazoa > Arthropoda > Insecta > Diptera > Tipulidae > Nephrotoma > Nephrotoma appendiculata. Next base: position 25,894,818 of record OX371225.1, on the reverse strand, counting down.
CGCTCACGGCCGAGGCTGAGCAACTAATGGGGGGCGGGGGGTGTTTAAACTTCATATTTAAGCATCAGATCAGTTGTTCAAAATTTAAGCGAAAATAACAATTTTTGACAAAAAACTGATTTTCCATAAATAGGGACCACCCAGTGTCGTTTCGTTGCAGCTTTCATAGGAGCTTTTTCGGTTTTTGCAAATACATATTTTAAAAAGTATATAGCATTTACGAAAAAACGTATTAAAACAAAAATGTTGTAAAATAAGTTTCAAACAAAATTTGTTCAGATCATTTTTTTAATTTTTCCGGAAATGACGAGTTTTGATAAACAAAACGATTACTTCACCAAAATCCGGCATCTCGAATGGGGATAATGATGCAGCTGAATCTCTATAATGATATTGCAGTTTTTAGCATTATTTATAACTTTGATTTTTTTCAGTACTTATCATTTTCGTCAAAATAAGGTCAAAAGTTGCAGTACTTTGAATGGGTTGAAGAAGTTATACCTGTTTAACCTCAATTCTTGAAATTGATCTAATATATGTAGTCTGTAACTTCGTTCAAGATAAAATTAAATACTATGGATGAAGTTGGGCATCGTTGTTGGACTCGTATAGGTTCCTGTGCCTTTTCCAGATAAATAGTAAACTGTTATAGCAAAAGCTTTGAAAAATCAAAAGTATTTCATAGGGCATCCCTATCTTTAAGCGATATTTCTTGGTCAAGTGGCGTCCATTGTCCCAGTTAACAAAATTAAAAACTCAATTTATAGAAGATTAGTTTTAGTCGTGGGATTCGCTTACCTTATCTAATATCTATTAGAGTATCAGGCTACAAAAATTTCTATAAACTTTTAATTAATTTTTAAGGGCGACCTGTCAATTTTTTAACGATACAATAAATCAATTTTTCGTTATTATTGTCAAATAACATATTGTACACTCACGTGGGTGTATTATGATGATAAATCTTCCCAGGCAAATCGCGCGTATAAACTCATCTGTCAATCCGAATATCCTATACACATTTTTTCCACATATAAATAAATTTAAAAAATAATGCTCGACGAGCTGAATTTTTCAATTTATTAAAAAAATGTTTTTTTTTATATTGTGTGCTCTATATATAGGTACGCGATATTCGGGGTTCATTGATTTTATTGTTATTTTAACTTGCAACTTTATACAAATTTATTTTAAGCTCTCTCACTATGGAAGTGTTCGCATACTGGACGTCCAATTATTAAATCGCAGAACGTTTTAAAGCTGCTGACCTACAAATATCGATTTTTTCGGGTACTACTTTTCCAACCCACAAAGTAAAACCAAACAAATACATACATGTTATTTATGAAGTACAACAACAATAACATTGTATGTTCGTGTTTTCATGATTTCTGTGTTAACCATATAAAACCCATTACTTTCAATTTTGATCAATATAAATGTGTATATTTTGCCTTGTTGTGAAATAAAGCACAGATAGCATTTGTACACGATAAACGAACATGATAACGTTTAAAGAACATTTTATTTATAACGATTTTGTATTTTTTGAATGGTTGAAAGGTATATTGGATATAGGTGTACCTCGTTTAACCAGAGAGCTAAGCGAATGTTGCGATTGCCGATAACTTAATGTTTTCTGAAATTATACCATAATCCTTAAGCCAGTGTGCTACCATATTTTTATAATTTTTGAATATATCTGATAAATACCTGGAAAATGTATTCTGACAAAGTTCAAATGCTAAACAACGACAACTACCGACCATTGACTTAGCAAGTTACTAGAAAAAGATTTTATTTTTACTAACGGGGGCAAATGTTTCTTGAATCATTTTTTTAAAAACCATCAGATCCCTTCTTGGGATGGGAATCTTAGAGACATTTTTCGGTGAATTCATTATTGTTCAATACCCTTATGGCAAATTTATAGAATAATCTTTACTAAAACCGAGATGGTAAGAGTCAATTTGCTTAACTATTTGTTGTGCATCAAATAGGGGATTTAACTTCCCTCCTTAAGCCTGCCTGGTTTAGCCATATACAGGAATATCAATAAAATTAATTCAAGATCTCTAAAAGTTTATAAACGGTTTTTGTATGACCATTTTATGATTTTAATGCTTAGCCTGAATCGCTTAAAATGTTTATTTAAGCATTCTGGTTGTCGTAGACTGAAATTCCACTCCAAAGATGAAGCAGTAAATATCTTGGTATTGGACAAGCAGGTCGTTTGTTATTCTAAATTGTATAGAGACACCCAAATAAGTCTCAATTATAAGCTTCAGCTATGTTTTATTAGAAAAATCTTTTCTGTTCTCAAAGAGGCTATATATGTAGGTCATTCTCGCTATGAACTACCAATTACATCGTACAAAAACTTTGTACCGGCAAATGTTACGACCAGAACTACTCGAAAATCATAGTGAGACCGATGACCAATACCCATACGATTTTTTGGGCTGACAGTTCACATGTGACAGAAATTATAGTTTTCGAATTGCCACTGCGTTTTTTTTGGGCTGACATTTAGGCCAACTTCATATACATTAGATTTGACTGATCTGGATAACGGCGCTGTTGATCATCACCAATAAAGTGATTTCCAAATAGAAGATTTTTGTTTTGTTATTTTTATTTAAGGAATCTTCCAAAAGTATCCTTTATTTTTTCATGATTCTGGAATATAGTCCAGAAATCTGAATGGTATTGGCCCTCCCTTAATTTCTAGAAGTGATCCTTGTATAATCGCTTTGAAACCATCTTCCAATATGCTTCGCGTCATTATCAAATTCTTTTTTGATCGTGTTAAATTCTCGGAAGCCTCTTCAGGCAGAGTAAAAATTGCAAAGCTTTTCAACATTCGGATTTGCATGCTAAAAGCTTCATCATTTCCATATTTTGTCAGACAGCGTTCAGATCTTTCGCCATATTATATGGTATGGAAGTTTGTTTAAACCCTAGCTACGCTTACCTTTTCAAAATGTGACACAATCCTGGTTTGGATTTGGCGAGATGTTTCAATCAGAAACAACTTTGATTATGAACAAGCAAACAGCCTCTGCTACCAACATCAAAGATGTTTTTATCCTCAATAAAATATTTTTATTCCCCAAAATCTTTCGCTAACAACATAAAAAGCTTTCGCGAAAAAAATATGTTTCCGGAATGGCGAAATTATTAAACTTTCTGGCTCTTCCATTGTTGTGTCCGGGATCGGCTCAAACTCCCGAATCACAAAATCCCGAATTATCAAAATCCCTACAAAAAAAATCTCGACTTTCAAAATACCGAATTTTAAAATCCCGACTTTTAAAATCCCGATTTTCAAAATCCCGATAACTTTAAAACTTTGCTGAAACCTTAAGAATCCCGACAAAATTCGAGATTTTTTAAAAATATTAAATATTAATTTTTTTGGAGAGCGCAGTGACCTCCCGCGTTCCCGCGAGAGTTGTCGAAGCCGTTAGCCTTTACAATTATTGCATTTCAAAATGCTGGCCCGCAGGCGCCCGAATTCATAAAAAAAATTAAAAAATCGGGCTTTTGAAATTCGGGCTTTTGAAAATCGAAATTTTGAAAATTTGAGATTTTGAAAGTCGGGATTTTGAAAGCCGGGATTTTGAGAGTCGAGATTTTTGAGAGTCGGGATTTTTGAGAGTCGGGATTTTGAAATTCAGGCAAACGATCTCAACCTGTTGTGTCTTGAAGAAATAATGAAGTTTTTAGCATGCATATCCGCATGTTGAAAAGCTTATCATTCGTACCGTCTGACGAGGTTTGCGAGTATTTTGACACAATGAAAAAAAGAAGAACAGGTTCGCAAAAACACAAAACTCGGTTGATGCATTATACGCTCGGTTAAAAATAGGAGTCGGAAGACCTCATGTTTGGGTCTATGAATTAATCGAAAAATTAGCAAACGTCGAACTCCATCTAAAATTTAAGTGAAATCCCAATCCAGCTCTTAATTAATACGTTAAGATATGTCCTAGTTCCAAACATCATGGACGAATTCCCGAAAATCCTCCAAATTCATGTACATAAGAATCCTAGTTGTACATAGATTTTACCATAAGGGGTTAAGAAAATTCGAAGTTTCATTCAACATGAAGAAGAAATGGCCTACTTCAATTAAGGAACCAAATTCCACCCAACCCAATGGCCAAGTTTCACCCAACATGGCAAAAATCCAAAACTTCAGCCAAAATTGACAGTTCTTCAACCTAAATGTAACCATGATTGGTTCAGAAATGCCCACGTTCCATTTAGAATTCCAGAACTTCATGTTAAATTCACGTTTCGCAATTGTATATACCACATTTGACCATAATTTGTTAAGAACTGGTCTAGTGACATTCAGCAAAGCCAATTTCTGGAACTTAGTTTAAAATTTAAGTTACAATCCAAAACTCTGCATATTTCAAAATTTGACAACTATTAGTTGAGGAATGGCCATAAGTTCCATTGAGCATTGCCAAATTTTAAAAAATTCATGTTAAAACGCAAATCACATATAATTCCATAATCGAAATTTGACCAAAACTGGTCAAGAAATGGCCGAGTTCTTAATTTTTTCAGATTTTGATAAAAGTGGGTTGTTGAAAAGCGGGATTTTTTAAAAAGTGTCATTTTGATAATTCGGGATTTTGTAATTCGGGCTTTCATATTGATCCCGCAAATAAATTTCTCTAAATATTTTGGGGTGTATTCGAGGAACATGGTTTCGAAGAATACGTATTAAAACTACATGGTTTCAAACAACACGATTTTCGTTATTTTCTTTTATTTTGTTTTTTGTATACCATAACATAAAAAAAATAAATTAAAACGTAACGTTTTTTTCCTCTTCTTTTTCGTTGTCTCGAACAACACGGTTTTAAAGAACACGGAACGAATAAATCGTGTTTTTGAAGGGTTTCCTGTAATAATATTTTTACCAATCCCAAGAATATCAGTTACCTCATTGTTATTAAATATCATGTTATCAAGTTCTCCGTGCTATGCTCATGATACACCCACTATGCTGGGGAAAGAGCCTAAATTTTACTTTTGCAGCCGCAACCTTTTTCATTCTGTTAGATAAAAGGATTTTGAATGGTAATTCATTTAAAAAAATTAAAAAAGCAGATTTTAATAATCGAGATTTTGAAAAGCGGGATTTTGAAATTCAGGCTTTTGAAAATAATGTGATTTTGATTTTGGAATTTATAAAATCGAACAAACGACCCCAACCCTCATGAAACATATGCTCATACTTGGTCAAATCACTAATGGAAATGTTTCAGTGCTGACTTTTCATGGAAGCTCGCACTTATATATTCTTGCCAATCGCTGATCGAAGAAAAAATGCGTTAGGTGGGGGTTTCGTGTATACATATTTTTGTGAAGCTGTGTTCTTTCAATTCTATATATGTACATACCAATACCATACCATACATATAATTTTATATTTATTGTTCTTGTTCTAGACAATTCTGTATGCGCTATATTATATCCATATTGATTTATCAAAAAAGGTTTTCCCTGGGAATTCTGCGATAAAAATAAAAATGCTATACTGTAATATTATATACTGTACTCTGCCACTTATTTTCGCGAGCGGAAATAGGACGCGGCAAACTTGAGTATGTACAGAACAGTAAAATTTTATGTGTGATCAATAAAATTGATATATAAACGCTATTTACTACTCATCGTCTTATACACATGTGCGACAGTACATTATCGTAGACAGCACAAAACGTTTAAAATTTTTTAGTGAATTTTAAATGATTGAAATATACCTACATGCACATAGCGTTTTTAAATGTCACAATTGAATTTTACGTTCGTTCTGGAGTGACATATGTTTCGATATAGTAGCATGGTATTCGTCGTATATATGCGATAAAAAAAAAAAACTTGTAAATTTTATTACATGTAATTGGAAGAGTGGGAAATCATGTTTTTTACGGGTTTTTCCTAATGCCAGTTGTTATTTTAGCAAACGTCTATACGGTAATCGAGAAAGAGATACATGACATTTATTTTAGTAGTTCAAATTTATTAGAATGATGTTCTAAAATTTAACTGTTGTGCTTACTTGGCACAAAAGTATAAAATAAAATTGCCCCATTTACAATCAATGAAATTTATTTTGAATTTTTTTTTGTTTCAGGTAAGAGGACAAATATATAAGTAGTGGATGAGATGGAAACGAAAGATGATTAGTAAGTTTTTTAAATTTTTGCAAAACTGTCGCGGGTGTGGATTTTGAACTATGTAAAAGAAGTAAGACATGCAGAGAATGTAAAGATCTTACAGTTGCTTTAAATTTTAATATTAATACTTTAATGGCTGATGATTTTGTAATATGTATTGTCTAAAATAACGAAGAATGTAGCTCGGCTCTATTCGCTTTTTAACGCAAAGTGGTTGACATCTGACGGAATATTATGGAACTAGAGCGAAAGGTGATCGTCTTCTCAAAAAACTAGCTTTAATGTAATATAACTTCATAGATGACTATAATTCGACTGGATATTATGTAAAATGTTCAATTAGTTTACAATTAATGTAACGAATGACAATAAAATGGAATGAGGCTTCTTCTCGTATAAACAAGTTTCACCTTTCGCTCGCATAGGAAGTGGCGCTAACTAGGCGGTGATTAAAATTACAATAAACTGGAAAAAATTGTCATTTTCTGAAACGGAATTTGCATATATATGCTGTTACCAATAGCATCTCTATACCAACAAAAGTTGAAGCTAATGACATTTGTAGTTTTTGAGCTTTTAGATAAAATTTATTTATTTATTTACCTGATGATGGTATAAACTACTGAAAATTTTGATAAATATTTTAAATAATATATTTATAATATAATAATACTTGTTATTTAAATAAGGTCTATAATTTCGTCACCAAAAAAATTATATATAAAATTTATTTGTTTAAGATTTTTTACGTTTCTTATATACACCTAAATGTTGATAATGCAATACATAAATTGCGATCTGTAATGGAAAATTCGTAATCTGTAAGCTTTGTGGTCACAACTACATCACCACCAAAATTACGTCGTAAATCTTTAACCGAGACTGATCATCTAAGCTTATTTAGCGGATTTCTTCGTACCTATATATTCTATTGATAAAATTTATTAATAATTATGTAATTAAACAATTTGCATCTTATTTCGTGTTATGGTCAAACAGAAGTCGTTTCGTGTTATAATATAGTCAAACGTGTTATATTGCAGAACAACGGGTACACCGCAATTTTACTTCTTAACCACTTAATAATTGTAACAAATATGTAAATAAATATATTCCGCTCAGGGACATCTCTACCACTAGTACTGGTAAAATATGAAAATGAGTATCACTCGCTCGGGGCAATCACTACCAAAGAAGTCAAAACGAGCTTTGCCCGAGCAAGAAAATTTTATTTATTTATTTATTTATTTTATTTAATATAAATGTTTGAAGTTCTTATGAACTTATTACATTAGTGGCAACTACTTATTTTAATTTATTTCTAGTTTATTAATTGAATTAACCTATAGGTGTGCAGCAACATTTTAGCGATTCATCAACTTGAAATTGGCAAAAAATAGAATTTTGATATTATTAAGGTGAAGAAAAGTATTTTTTCCGAAACACGGCAGGGGATTTAGATTTTTTAACGTTATCACTTAACGAATTCCACATGCTAACTCCCCTCACAAAAAATGATGAATTCATCAGATTATTTTTGTTTATAGCCGGAGTCAAAAGATGAATGCGACGATTGGAAGACGAAACCAATTTCCCTACAATATAGGTGGGTTGTTTATACTTTAAGAACTTGAAAATGTATAAACAAACTCGAAACTCATAGAATTCAGCAAGAGAACAACCAAGTAATGAATTAGCAAAATTCGAGATGTGGTCGTACTTTCTTAGCCCATATACATATCTCACACAAGAATTAAATATCAATCGAAGTTCATTAAAGTACTTCTTCTTTAATTCAAAGAAGACAATATCGCCGTACAAAAAATGTGGAAGGATGTAAGATTTCACCAATTGGAGTCTAAGATTGGTATTAAAACACTTCGTGGTAGCCCATAACATTCTTAATAAAAAAATTACTCGATTACAAACTGTTTCGATGTGGTAACTCCAGCATAAGCACTTGTCAAAAGTTAAGCCTAAATTATTCACAGAATCAGAGAAATCAACCTCCTCTCCTAGTACGCTGATTTTAGGTAGGTTGTGCGTATCACGAATTGTAGAAGATATAATAATAGATTTGGTTTTCCCAGCATTAAGTTCCAGATTATTTTCTATAGACCATTTTGTAATCAATTGAATTTCGAAATTAACAGTTCCGATAGAATTTGTTATCTCGTTGGGCCTACAAAATCTATAAATTTGCAGGTCGTCCGCGAAAAGGTGATATTTGCATTGCGTGATAACTGCAGGTAGGTCGTTTATATACATCATGAATAGAAAAGGACCTAATACCGAACCCTGGGGAACGCCGCAATTAGTATAAGAAGAGCTTGAGATTCCTGAATTAGTTCTAACCAATTGCGATCGATTTGATAGATATGACAAAACCAAACGACAAGCCGACATTGAAAATTTAAAACTGTTACGAAGCTTGCTAACCAAAATTGAATGATCAATTTTATCGAAAGCTTTACTGAAGTCAAGAAGAACCAGCGTACAAAGATAACCCTTATCTATGGCCCTGCGGATGTCGTCATTGATATGTAGTAAAGCACTATTAGTGCTGAAATGACGTCTGTAAGCAGACTGGTACATTGATAGTAAATTTTCCGATTCAACGTAAGTTAGTATTTGTGACTGTAGTATTTTTTCAAAAACTTTAGACAAAGCAGGAAGCAGACTAATAGGGCGAAAATCAGATAAGCATTTGGGATTTTTATTCTTGGGAATGGGAATAATAATTGATTGCTTCCAACTCTCTGGAAAAATAGAAAACGTTATTAAGCTATTGAAAATATGTAGTAAGTAGCAATCAACCTTTGGTAAAATAAGTTTAACAAACTTAATCGGTATTTCGTCAACTCCAACAGCGTTTGATTTAACGGAATCTAAAGCATCCATAAGGTCAGTGATATCGATGTTTTTAAAACTAAAGTTACCTTCCATCGCACGAGAGTTCATTAATACATCAAAAGTTAGTAACCCCGCTGAACCTGCACTGTTAAGAGAAAAATAATTATTGAATTCATTTGGTGAAAATTGTGGTGATGGTTTTTCGTTGGATGATAGAAAGGGACCAACAGATTTTAAATTTTTCCAAAAAACTTTTGATGGTAGGGATGGGTGCAATATAGATGAAAAATATTTGGCTTTTGCGCGTTTTATAATATTATTACCCCTATTTCGTACAGCTTTATATTCTTGGTACAGTTCAACTCTTCTTGTACGCTTCCACCGACGTAAAATAAAATCCCTGAAATTTATGGTATCCCTGATCTCATCATTGAACCAAGGCGGCTGTTTAGGTTTGGGTGATATAGTCCTTAGTGGTACAAATTCTTCAAACAAGTCTACAACTAGTTCTGTAAAGTATTCTACTTTATCGGCAGGGTTGTTAAAATTGTAAACCATGCTCCAATTTAAATTATTGCATTTATCAAGCAAATCTGATGACCTAATGCTATTGTAGTCACGAAATGAAATTTTAGGAATAGATCTCTCATGTTTAATATCATAGGAAAAATAAAGAAGATCGTGATCACTAAATCCAACCGAGATTTGGTTATGAAATACAATTTTATCCGTATTAGAAATAATACAGTCCAATAATGAACTAGAGTGTGACGTAAAATATGTTGGCTCGGTGTTCACAGGAGTGAGAGAAAATTCAGTTAGCAACCTTTTAAATTTCTTCGTAGTTGATTTAGTTTCTTTGAGGTCACAATTGAAGTCACCGCACAGTACAATATCATTATAGTTAACACAATAATTTTGCAAGAAGGCCCCAAAATCTTCAAGGAAACGTTTATTCGGCGGTTTATATGCAACAACCAACAACACCTTAGCTGCTCCGAATAATAGTTCTATGAGCATTACCTCCAAATTAGGTGCACAATGACCATGTACCAAAATCAATAACATCTGGAAATCCACGGGCAATATCCTGGTTTTTTTCTTTTTCTTCAATAAGTTTGATAAATTGTGGACTTGTGGTAATTTTTATTTTATTTCTTATATGGAAAATATAAATTAATTATTTTAATGTTAAAACCAAAAATACTTTGTCACTTGACTTTCACCACCGTATTTTAGGTGAGCATATATGACATTAGGCTCGCTCACTGTGAGAATTATAATACCAAAAATTCATTGCGGTGATTTCGAGTCGCCAAGCGACACGCATGTGACGATCACTCGCTCACTGCGAAAATCATAATACCTAAATAGAATTATAGTGACGACTCTTCCTCCGGTGCCGGTTAAGTGAGATTCATAATAGACCTTTTAATTAATCATGATAGGGGATGTGAAAGCGTTCATTGAGTGCACCAATTTTTTTCAAAAAATAATTTTTAAATGTACTAGAATTTGTTTTTTTTACTTTTCGGAAAACAGAATTTTGAATTTTTCTTCAAATGGAGTTCAGAAGTTATAGTAGCCTTGTTTATTTTTTCTTAATTATTCGACTTCAAATTGAAAGTAAGAAAGTAGGATTTGCATATTTTGGAATTTATGTAGAAGGTGTGCTCTATCTAGAAGGAGTTGGCCCCCAGTCCGTTTTACTGATCCGATTTATTTATTAACACATTACAGTCCATACGAATTTTCATTTCGTGTTGTATGGAGTCCGGGTGAATTACGTAAAAAATGGTAATCATACACTTTTTTCGTAAAATCGATATAATTCCTAAACCAGCGAATCAACTAAAACGAAATTGTATAGGCACATTCAAGTTGGTCTACTCTGTCTATATACATGAACAAAACAGTGGTTTGCAACCTGTAGCACACGTACCAGCGTGAAAAAAATACAAAAAGAGATATTTTAATGCAGAAATAACATGAACCACAGATAAAAACCTACAAAATATAATTTTATAGTTTTTTCTGGGGGATTTGGGGTTACCTCAAAAAGATTGCACAGATTACAAAAAAAAAAAAAATTACATTTGCCACAATAGTTTTCAAGAATTTATTTACAGAAAACTCTAAACACTATATTCCTATACAAGTATACACAAAATCACTTATATGCGATAGATAAAAAGTCAAAACCTATTATCACTGGTCTTATAATACTAGTATTCTATACACTATATGCTTTATGTTTATGCTTTCAATACATTTTGTTTGAGTGATAAGCTCTAAAACAATCACCTACTGGAACATTACAATTATTACACAAATCTGTCGTCGTTTTACGAATTTTATGCTTTCTACAAACACGGCAAGGTTTTCTTGGCCGTGTTTTATTATTTCCCATGGGAATTTTTCTAGCATTGTGATTTTTTAAATCCCCGGAAAGTCGATTTACTGGATCAGTTCGAGGTACCCACACACTCGTAGAAGGCGTGTTGATATCTTCATTGGTGTCTTCTGGATAATAATTTGCTAACCACGCTTCCGCTGTATTTAACAAAAAATCATTAAATTTCAATTTATTACTCGAATTCAAATTTTGCCGGAAAGCATTGAATAAAGCACAATTGAGCAAGTAAAAATATTTTTTTTTGTCCACTTTTTTGTTTTATGGACTAGCGGATAATACGAAAGATACTGATCCGCTAGATCTACCCCGGTCATGTAACTGTTGTAATCAAGAATGCATCTGGGTTTTTGGATGGCTAAATTTGTCTTCCATCCATTTCTGCGTTGTGGATGGTTGATATCATTCGCACATTTTTTTTTGTTGGTTTTCCACACTTGTACAAGGACTTCTCCTTTTTCTCTCTCCACAAACTCTAGTTTTTCTTGCAAACAAATTTTTAGCTAGTTGGACACTATTATAAAAATTAACCGCATATAAGTGATGCCATTTGTCCAAATAATTTTTGCAGACATCCATTATTGTCGTTGCCAAGTTTGTTCCCGCTCCAGTATATAATTTAAAATTACATATATATCCGGTACCTGATTCGCATAACATCCGATTTAATATACCATATTTAATAATTATGTTGATGGATTATATACGCGAAAACGTAGCGCGCCTTTCCAGTGGCACTATTCTGGTAATTCCCCGGGAATAGTCGACTGGGGGAAAGATTTTACTTAGCTTTTATCTATAAGTCAGTTTTTTCTGGCCTACTGAGAAAAAAAGTTTCATGTAAATATTTGTAAATTGGGAATAATTTTTCCATAGCGAAATTATCAGGAAAAGTTATACAAAATTTTATTTTGTTTTCAAAAAAATTGCCACTAATTTTTACCTTAGTATGCCAGAAAAAAATTATTTAAATAGAATTTATATGTAAATTCATTCCCCAGTTCCCTATTCCCGGGGAATTACCAGAATAGTATCACAGGGAATCATTCCGTCATCCAACGATAAATTTTCTTTCAGTTTATATACTTTGTTAAATTTTTTTAAGAAATAATTGACTAAATTTTGTTTTTTTATAAGCCTATTAGCACCTTCTCCCAAAATATCGTTGTCCGAAAAATGCAAAAAGGATAATATTTGTTTGAACCTATTTCTGCTCATATAAATTCCCCAAAAATGTTGGTTTCAATCAAGCGATTTGTAGACCAATAAGCATTTATACTCCATTTTTTAACAAGGCCCATAATTATAATTAGGGTTTTTTTTTATTTCAGGTACCGTGTCATCGGTTATTTCGGTGAATAATTTATTTTTTTGTGTACCTATAGGCATTTTTTGGCGATATTTATTGGTTCCTTTACAAACTTTTCGAACAAATCGTCTCCAATATATAAGGACGCAACTTCGCCCACATTTCTTCTTCATTCTGCTACGCAATCCAGTTTCTTAGTTTTCCGCGGAGGATTGGGGCGTCCAGTTTGTAAAAAGTTCTTTAGTAGTCTCTTTTATATAATCCAAAAATTGTTTAGTGAAAAAAGAAATTAAATACAACCTCAATGAACCGCAGAAGTCTCAGCACTTTGGTATTTGCAAAATGTGAAAGGTTTAAAATCCAGGCAGTAATTTTATAACTTTTCATAAAATGTGCTTGGTTCATTTAAAAATAGCAATTCAACTAAACAGTTTCACTTAGAAACCGCTGGGGGTTTAACCTCACAAGGTAATTAGAACTTCAGTCTAAAAATTGACAACTCGACTTAGAAAATATGGATGATCATCTACATGTATTTAAAAAAAATGTGTTTCAGTCATCAAGAAAATCAGATCGGTTTAATTTTTTCATAATACACAATGGAACGCTATCTATTCTGCGGGGATTCCATCGAGACTGAGTGCTTTTTTTTTAAATCTACTAACAGCTGCTTCTATTTCCTCTTCTGTGTGAATGTAGATGCCAGTTTACGTTTATAGATCGTGACGTGATCTATTTGGTTTTCCGTTCTTCCATCATTCAATTTACTTAATTTGTGGATTCTCTTCTGTGGAAAAAAAACGAATTGAATATGAATAAATTGTACATTATTGCCAGGTCAGGCAGATTGGTTGTTGTTTCTGAGAGAAGCAAGCTGTGAAAATTGATGTATATATTCTCTGCGCTCCTACCGATTTTTGCATTAAAGTCACCCGTGATGATTTTAATATCGTTTTGTGGTATGTTATTGATGATATCCTCGAACTCTGCAAAAAAAGATCTTTGACGTAATCTGATTTATTTTCGGTGGGTGCATGCACATTAACAATCGTGATATTAGATTTCATAGTGTGGAGAATGACAGGGCGGAATTCGATGACATTTTGCTTCACGTGCCGATGAATAAGAAATTCAACTCCAAATTCTCCTTATTCTATCCCAAAGGCGCTGATTGTATTTGTTTTACAGTGCCAATTACTTCCCGTTTTAGTTTAATTTAGTCAATTTAGTCGTTTGGAGCACGAAGCATAAATTACTATTTTTATATCAATTAAATTGTTTAATGAGCTTTAAGTTTAAAAAATTAAAATAACAGTTATTTAGCTCTTTTTATATTTTATTTATTAATACTTAAGCTTTCGGAACCATTTCGGTTCCATTCTTCAAAGTATGTGTAAAGTAAATGAGAAATGAATCTCACTTTTCGTTGCATTTGCGCCATCTTTTATCAAATTTAATAACTATCGGAAAATTGACTGTGTACTCGGCCATTTACCGTATCCGTCAAAACAACAATTTGACGGATGAATAATAATAATGATGCACTTAATAAACGCAAAACTCTGTCTGAAAAAATATAGAATATGCCAGAAGAATCCCCTGGGAAAAATTAAAACCAAAAATATACCAGGCACAAGACTCGTCAACTGAAAACCTAAAAATGGGACCAAAATCCTCGAAAATTTAAGAATAATGCGTGCTAATTAAAAGGCATCCGCTTTCACGAATATGCTAAATATTACGATCATATCACAAATACCGTATGTATCTATCGGGCTCTGATTGTTATTCCATCCAACACAAAATGCCAGATGAGTATTATAAAGTGTTAGAAACGGGAAACAATGGCACTATTGTTTTGTATCCTGACTTCAAAACTACTACATGAAGTCGTAACTCGTAAATCGATTGGATGGGAAAGCTCCGTTGCTATAGAAAACAAGGTTCAATGCTTGCTTCGCTTGTTGTTACTTACCACCGTGATTTAATTACATCTGTTTTATAAAATGAAATTTGACCCGAGAGCTTGTTCAAAAGATTGAACGATATATTCAGAATTCGGTTCTGCAAAAATCAACGCGAGCTTCACCCGCTCTGAAAAATTCTTGATCATTCTGCAATATAAAAATTGCATTCTAAAAATGCAAATAGTCTGAAAATATCGTAGAAATCAACGATAAAAACAAGGATAATCTGCGTGTGATAAAAACAAAACCTTAAATTATTTTCAATCAGTCAATTTATTCACAAAATAAAATTTATTCGATACATTTACATTTTTTGGCTCTTTAAATTTAATTTGTCCCAAAGATGTACAAGTTCGACTAAATGAAATCGAATCGTCCGCCCGTTCGATTATATTGCCTGGGCTTGTGGTTGTGCCTTGATTGCAAACACACCATCCGATGAAAATGAAATTGATGAGTAAACGAACGTCCGTTACATTAAATTCTTTCGGAACTTGACAATGTCGTACAAAATGATGATAAATGTGACCACTCGACCCGAGGTCGTTTTCGCTTAGGACATTAATTTTGCTTCGCGTTAAGGCCCTTTAGCACCAAGTTTTCCATCTAAGTATAGTTAGATAAAACGAAGTTGGCCTTAGCAAAATTCTTTTTCGGTTCAAATATATCTTTTAAAATTTAAGAATCAAAACCTCTTCCTTACGGTGAAAACGAGACTTTTCGGTACGTTCACGATCACGAATGTGATCACCATCTTAATTTAAAGTTAATTTTTTTGACCTGAATTATAGAGCAGATATTATAAAAATTCGTTTTTAATTATATGAAAGTGTAATAACCTTGAGGTTTTTCAAGTCTTCCAAGCGAATATTAGTATGTATATCTTTCTTTCTTGTTGTGCTTACTTTTTCGAATTGCGGTTGGATTCGATAAGAAATCGGTTGAACGTTAACCGATTTCTTATCGAGCAAAAAAATTAATTCACATTTATCATTCTTTGAATCAACACAATGGAAAATTTTTCGACTTGGATGCGGACATCGAGGAAGTTTTTTAATTTAAGACGATGACCTTTTCGATTTTGAACGTGGCCTTTTAGAACGAGAAGGCTATAGGTTTGTGATCTTCATCGCCTTCTGTCTCTGACTCGTGATTTACAGCACCGACTAGAAGAACTCTTGTTTGTCTTTCGACACCATACCAATTACAGGAACGTCAAGCGTTTTTTGTTTTCCAAAAATTAAATAAAAATTAAAAAGTAGTCCGATGACTCACCAAAAAAAATTAGAAATTACCTGAACCAAACCCGAGATAAGTTTCGTGTTATCCCTGAAGAGAACGAGTTTTTATTCCTAGAGTCGAGAGTTGTTTGTGCATTCTAACCGCCTAACTTCAAAAAATGATATAACCTCAATGAAACACCGTGGAACTCGGTTCCGTGCATTTTCAAGGCTTCGATAAAACTGGTCAAGAAACATCTCGATTTGTTGAGTATAACCGAATTTTTTGTTCAAAATCAATGATATTCGGAAGTATACTATACTTTCCTTATTGAGTTTTTTTAATCATTCAGTACATAATTTTTTAATAATTTTGCAGCATGCTACGGCACACCACTATCATCATGTTGTCTAAGCTACTTCCTTGGTAAGCAATACTGCATCAACCAGTTCAAATTCGAGCAAAACGAGCATGAAAACTACAAAAAATTGTTCAATTAAGCGGTTTATCGACTCGGTAACAGACAAAGATGAAAACGAATTTAAAATGGCCGTATATCTTTTAATACTATAGAATCGAAACATGTTTACAATATGATAGAAAGAATACATCCAGCGTTCGAAAAATTTATACCGAGTCGGAAAATACTTGCCACAACGCTTTCAAATCTTTTGAAATATAACGGATTATACACTCAAAAAAATTTAGAAATCACCTGAACCAAACCCCAGATAGGCTTCGCGTTATCGGGTACATACACAAGGATATTGGGTGGTGCTGAGTGCCGCACTCCAACACTGTTGTTTATTCACATCATCGATCGCTGAAGGTAATTTAGAAACCTTTCGTACCTGCCTCTGGTAGAGCTCGAACCCAGTACCTTTAGGTCGCTCTGCAAATACAGCAAGTTTACATACTGTAGTGGTGCAGTTAATTAATAACATCAATTGATTGTATTTTTAACAGACTTACCGTGCAAATAAATTTGCCTTAATCTGAAAATTAAAATTTATTTGAAGTACAGCTAGATAAACCAAATACTTTTAGCTTTGCTAAATTTACCGTCGAAATTATGGCGAATGCTGTAAGGGGGCCTTACGAACGATATGCTTAACGACAACACTTTTTGTAAATTAATAAATTACTTATCCAACTAATTAAAGTTATTAAAATATTTAATTTTTTTTTTTATTAATTGCTATCTTCCGTTGCTCTGGGCACTAGCTCATTCTTCGATCATGTTTGACCTTCTCCGTAGTTTTCAATTTTTAATAAATTTACGCAAAGCAGTCAGAAGCTTTCTATATTAAGATGTATACGTTCGATAATTTACTAAATTCTTAGTTATAAATTTTTAATGATATTCTTGTTAATTCTCGAAATTATACCTGCGATGTATACAAATCACAAACTATACCAAACAAGTAACGAAATACTTAAGTATCAATTAAAAATTCCAATTAAAAATAAAAAATGCTACCCTATAAAAATTTAACGGGCAATATTTTCCCTTTTAAATAATTACATTAAAGGTGTTTTAACATAACTACGAGTATACAAAAGATTTCGGTACTTGTCTTCGTTGTGTCGTTCTGCTCTTAATTTTTGTCTATATATATATTTTAATGAAAATGAATTAATTTAAAATGTAGAATACAAAAAACTGGTTCATTTTAAACAATTACAAAGATCCTGGCGGTGACGGTATGTGTGAGGGTGATAATAATCATAGAGAGGACGACGACAACGATGATGATGATGGTCTTAATTAATGGTGATATAAATTAATTTAACTTATCAAGAATTTATTTTTTATTATTTTTTGTTCGTCTGCCGTTCAAGTGAAGATTTGGTACCCAGTAAAAAGGGAATTTTTAATATTAGTTAAATTAATTTTCATATTATACGTAATTTTTTCCAAACACAACGGAAAAATCGTTCGTCCGCAAAACATAATATTTGGGGACATTTTTTTGTTGCACTGTTTTACGTCGAGATTATAATATTTGATTAAATAATATAATTTTTGGTGAACAATATGAGCTTTCTAGAGGCAAACGACAAAAGCTTACAACATTATTTTCTCGATTCATATACAGCAAAAAATTAAACACCTTAATAAGACCGTACAAAATAATTTTTTCCAAGAATGTTATCTACTTTGTGTATCTAAAATATTAACATCATACACAATTTGGATAGGAGATAAATTTTTCAATTAAAAATTAATGTTTTTTACTGGGTATTTAATACATAATATAATATAGATTACATGATACATAAAATATGGTAAAATCGTTTAATGTGTACGTGTGTAGAGATCCTATATACATATTTTAATCCTTGACAGAATATAATTTTAATTTGTTGATTTAATTTTTATATTCTCGATATTAAAATGGAATTAATTTTGCCATTTTATTATCGCACATCATAAATACATAGAAACTAAATTATTTATGTCAACACGCAATTTAGCAATTTTGATTAAGCCACACACTAAAATCTATATAGGATTTATTTTATTTTGTGTAATAAATTTTATTTTATTTACATACATAAAGAGCTTTTCTATATACAGTATAAAAGCACTTTACACGATTTATATACATAAATATGTTTATTTGACTAACGGAATTGATTCATCATTTACACATTTTTAATAATATACCATGAACCAAAATAAATTTATATCGGAAGTGGCCGCCGACTGATATTGGTAAAATTTTGTTGATCATACGGATTTACCTTAAATTTAGATCTTTAGAATTGGAAGCATCTCTATACGAAACCCTCAATGTCGTTCAAATATTCATTTTTTAGCTTTATTGTTAAGTTCTATGATAAAATCAACCTCAGGGTTTATTGAGGGTCACTGAAGGTAAATATATTAAATCGATAAAGCTTAAATTTTCTCCCTAATTTGAAATTTTTATAGGTTTACTGTTTGTGAAGTTAGTAAAAGTAATAATCACGTTTAAATCGGTACTCGATCATTTCTTAACCAATGATCAAATTCCCTTTGAACTGTTACGATTTCGCCTACTGGGCGTCAATACAATGCAGACAAGCCGGTTGGTTTAGGTGTCAATTCAACCGAATTATTTTTATCACGAGTTGAAAATTTTGACATTTATAAAATAGTGACATCTAAGTTTAAGCATTAGAACGGCAACAATGCATAACCGCGTATCTACAAAAATTGTCAAAATGGGATTATAATGATTTCATATTCTTTCATATTCTAATTATTCGATTTTGTGTGCGCATTTTCGTGTATCTGCAGTATTTTTTAGTTGGCACTGGATGTAAGGTAAGTTTCAGCTTAAATATTTTTCTAATTATGAAATGTTTAATTATAAATTGTGTTTTCTCGAATTAGTTAATTATCTATTGATTAAAAAATATAACATTGTTTTTAAAAATTATTATATTTTTATTAAAAAACTCCTCGATTTAAAAATGATTTGTATTTAGACGAAAATGAATTTTCAATATTCAATTTTGCACACACACCTTAATCAATGCTATTTAAAGTAGATAAACGCAAGTGATTTTAAAAATTATTTATGCTGTTATATCTGTAGACGTGATTCCTATACCGCCAGATAATATGGGGCTATCATCCCAACCAGTTTTTCCTATCGATAATTCAACACAATACGATGCAACAGCAAATGATTTGCCCACAAATGATCTGCAATCCTTTAATTTGAGTGATGCAGATTTCATTAATGAAAATGAAATACCGCTGAGAACAGAATTTCCCTGTCATAATCATAGGCCGCTGGCTTGCCAAGAACAGAATCGTTGTACCTGATTGAAATTCCAAATGAAATGGATGATGTAGCAAATATAAATAACGAAACGAAAATTTAAATAATTTTTCGATGCATCCTGATGACACTTCTAATGTATTATCTGACAATTCAAAAGAGTTAGATGCACCGAACGAATCTATTTCTTATCAGATGGAGTCAGCCGAGCATGATAACGAAGACTCACTGAACATGAATTCGACACAAACAAATAAAAAAAGGCTTGCTCAACAAATAAATCGGATGCTCGGGAAAAAATATTTTGGATTTCGAAAAGTATCAACTAATGATAAAATTGTGCAAATTCAAGATGTGCAAAAGGAAGGCCGCCAGATTGGGCCCAAATGCACAATACAAACTTGCAGAAAATTTACTAAGTTTATGGATCATTGTGGATCAGCTGTGAGCGACATCGATTGAATAAAAATGTTCCATCATTTTTGGCAGTTAACCTGGCAGGAAAAGAAAATTTACATTTGTAGTTTGGTACAAGAAATTAAAACGGAAAGAGCAACCACCACCGATGAAGCTAGTTCAAGACGTAGCTTTTCGCTGAAATACAAAATTAATATAAACGGCTCACACATTCAAGTATGCAGGAAAATGTTTTTATCTACTTTCGGTATAAAGCAAAGCTTTGTTTCGAAATGTGTTCGTGAATCCCAATATGGGATTATAACCCGGCCTAAAAAACCGATTTCAGCTAGGACCAACAACAAGAATCATCAGTTTATGTGTGAATTTTTAGATTCACTCAATAAGTTACCCAGCCATTATTGCAGGACAGAGACAAATAAGCTCTACTTGAACAAAAATTTGAAACCAAAACGTCTCTTTATACTGAATATTCAAGCCATTGCGTTTCTTCTGGGAAGATTCTAGAGTCGAAAACAAAATTTCTTTCAAAATTTGCTAATAAAAACTTAGCCTTGTGTACACCTGTAAAGGATCGATGGTATTGTCTTTATTAGAAGATTGGTCCAAATTATTTGGTGGTTATGGAATTAAAATGTCAATATAAGGAGCGTAATTTACCAACTGTTCGTCCCAAAAATGCATTAGTTTTGTAACTACGTTAGTCTTTAGAGAAGCTAGGATTAGATCTACATAATTATGAGTACGAAGAGGTAATAGAAGAAAAACTAGATGATAAACAAGTGGTAGTGGTATCAGTTCCCGGTCCATGTGAAACTTTCAATATGGCGCCAATTTTTGGCTGTCATAATTCAAATGCAAAGATTTGCTACAACAAAGTGGCGCAACAAATGAAGCAGTTACGGCAGGAAGTGAAAGAAAATGTGACACAATGAAACCAAAGGTAATAGGAAAGTGTGGAGAAATCTAATCACCGAGGAACACATACACGAGAAGTTTTTTAAGGTTGACTATATCAATCTAGTATATAGTCGAATTTACATGAAGTTGAACAGTAGTTGCATTCTGAGTTTCAAAATAGAATCTGTACTTGAAAGCACATGGAACAGTATCTTATGAGTCCAGGCACTGCACTGATATAATAATAGAGTCACCGATATACGATATAACAATTTCGTTTGGGATTTAAAAATTCGAATTGGAAACGGATGTCAACAGAAATGCATCGGATGAAGTGGTGTTGCGTCGCAGAATTATAAAAAGTAGCTAGCTCTTAAAGGTCTATCATCCAAGACCTAACAAACAATTTCCGAAAAAGACCGCAGCACTTACATTACATTCAGATATTGAAGGGGCCGAAGCGGAAATACGGAAGGGACCACAAGTGAAAACTGCATCGCATAGAAATGAACGGACACTACCAACAGTTCAAAATTGTCAGCCGTTTTATGGAGAGCCAATATGAATGCTTTTATTGACGGCATTCGGGATCGTAAAACACGTATATTTCCAATGCAGATAGGCGGCTATGATGCGGTTTGGAGAACCGGTATTTGTGGAGCCCATTTGTTTTGTAGTGTATGTGCATAGTTGACTGCATTTGGATGCAGCGTTGCCAAATTTTAAATGATACCAACACCAGTTGTGGAGATTTTGGTTTCTTGGTGATTGTTGATTGTTTGGCTGAAGTGTGTTTCCCTGGTTTGGTTGTAATCGTGGTCTTCTTGATGAAGAAGGGGTTCGCCTCCATGGCGATTGAGAACGCGAAGGTGGCCGCTGAGTGTGTGAATTGCTCTGTAGCATAGCTAGCCGGTCGTTAATTTGTTTCAGCATTGTTAACGCGTGTCGCGTTTAGCTGAAATTAAGCTCTGAGTTCGCGCGCTAATTATGTCGTGGAGTTTATGGGTGATTACAGCAAGATCCTGTTCTGGTTTATCTTGTTGAGGGATTAATGCTGTTTGTATGAAATCAGGGAGTTGCCTGATCCATAATTTTGTGTTAAAGCTGACCGTGAAATTGTTGCCGGCCAACGATTTTATTCGTGCAGTATGTCCGAAGGTTTTTGATCATCATACTCGACTTTGCTCCAAATCGTCTCTAATCTCTGAGATGGAGTAGCGATCGATTAAGGCTTTCTTGAGGGCGTCGTATTTGTTAATGGTTGGAGGGTCGTGTAGAATGTACTCGACCTTCTCCGTTGTTCGCGTTGAACATTATCTCGGCTGATATAAACCAAGTTTTCGGGTTATTTTCCCAGAATGCTTTTAGTAGCGTCAATTGTCTTGACGTGGCTAATTCTGGCTGCGGTGGCACTTCGTCTTAATTATCGCCGTTATTTGCCATGTTCTTACTGACACTTATCTAATAGTGATGCACTCAATTTATCGATGGCAAGGAATTATATCACCCTCACTATAAAATATATTTGCACTATTACAATTTTAGAGTCACGCGGTCACGATTAGTTGCAGATTTTAAATGGATTTTTTTTTTCAAAAAAAGCAAACATGTTTTGAAGAACACGTGCGTTTCTAGGAAAAAAATGACCCAGGGAAATGGATGATTTACGAATATAGTGCGCTGTCCACTGGTGGGGGTTTGGACCACTATATCGCAAAACTCTTAAATTTTATAAAGTTAAAACACCATGCACATTTTTTTTTTAAACGAAAATTCTCTTTTATCCACTTGCACTTTGTTACACTTTCTATTCGACTATTTACGCACGACTTTTTACGCACGTTTAATTATTTTTTTTACGCACGTTTAAATATTTTTTATTACAAACCGATAAAAACCGGCGTCGGGGTCACCACAATAAAAGTTCTTATTTTTATTGTTTATTTAGCATTTTAATTAATTTATTATTTATTAAATTAATTAATTTAAATTTTAAATTTAATTTTCATTAAAATTACCACCATATGTAATGGAGGTGTGGTGCCATGGTGTGCGGTAAGCAAAAGTTGCTTGCACGACTTGCTTTAGTGGCTGGTTGGAGATGAACTGATGGAACATGGAACAAGAAAATTAAATTTATTTCAATTAATTAAATTTCTTCGTTTTGCTTTGGTTTCGTATTCGTCGTGTGGATTTTGCTTTCGTTTGAAATGCTCGTCGTGGTGTTTCCGTCTTGCATAGTTGCATGTATATGTTCAACTGTTGATGCATTTACTCTGTTTAGACGTACAAAGTGATGATGAGTTAGCGATGAGTTTGCGAGATGTTAAGTTTGTAATATGTACGATTAGAATGTCGGTTTGCAATATTCTAACCGCTACAAAATACTTCTAATACCTACTGTCAACAATCATAAACGACCAATAACCATATTGATCACAAATGTTAAATGTTTGTAAACAAAGTTAAATTACTAATTTACAATGACATTGTAACGTCTTGTTTATTCGTTTCAGCTGATGACGGACAACCATTACCTTGTCTACTGCCACTAGAACTCCCACATTTTATTTTTTCTAACTAAATTGAGTCATGTGCGGTTTTGCTCCGGATTTTTTGATAAAACCTAGGTAATTTTGTAAAATTTTCAATAATATTAACAAGTGCACAGTTTCAGCAATTTCTTAGAAGTGAACTGTTTTCTCATTATTATGGTACATATTTCAAAACATAAACATTTTTAAACATAACTTCAAAGCAGTTAAAAGCTCTTTAATCTAGCATATCGTTTTTCCTCGGTCGTTCACGTAGTCTAGACTCCAGACTAGACATGAATAAGAAATAGTTGTAATTAAAACTTCCAAAAATTAATTTAAACATTGCAGATAGATATACCTAAGACAAAAGGTAATAAATCTAAACATTTTGTTAGTGCTTTTTATGTGCTGCATAATAAACGTTATTCCATTACTATATGGTTAAGGCGTCGTTCAATCGTGTTACGTTGAGATATAGTTTAAACTTCAAAACTTTGAAATTCAATATACATATTACAGATTCAAATGAATTCTAATATGATATGAACCGAGTGAGTTTCATGTTACACTATCCGATTAATTTCGATAAAATAACCGACTTACAATTTTTTTGCAGATATTTTATCAGACATTTTCAATTCAGACGAGATTTAGCAAACTCACATAATGCATATTCGTATTTCATACCAACATAAATTTCCCACTTTATCGATTTCTTATTTGACTTATGCACGCTGAAATTCATATTTCATGTTCGAAACATATAAATATATATTTTTCGTGTACTTTATATTTATGCATCAAATTGAGAAACTTTTAAGAATACAAAATTATTTTCAGATGAATACATTCATAATAAGCTTATACATAGATACCTCAAAAGATATTTCCGAAATGTTTCTCAGAAGTTAAGCGTATACGATACGTTACGTATTCGTAATGAAGGCAAGCAGGTTGAAGTAAATTTGTTTCGTTCATCGCAACTCGATATTATTATTGGTGTGGTTTGGGATTAACACCACAGTGCATATATAACTAAAATTTATTGATTTTCTTCCAAACATACTCGTACATATACAGCAGATCTTTGACAGATATATATGTTTTATAATTTTTATACCAAATATGTTGATGGGTTGTTGATTTTCTATATATGCTGTTACTGCTGCTGCTGTTGTTACATATTTTATGTTCACGAACAGTTTGATTTATGACATTTTATTTGATTTAATGTAATGTGACATGAAAATAAATTTCGTGTCGATTGATTTTTTTCGATAACAGCAAAATACAAGTTTATTCACATCCAGCTAATATGTGTGTA
Organism: Nephrotoma appendiculata; assembly: GCA_947310385.1. Taxonomy (NCBI): domain Eukaryota; kingdom Metazoa; phylum Arthropoda; class Insecta; order Diptera; family Tipulidae; genus Nephrotoma; species Nephrotoma appendiculata. The sequence continues at coordinate 25,869,898 of OX371225.1, read as the reverse complement.
TCTTTATAATATATATTATGTGTTCGTATGGTATTAGGATTATGGTGTTAAGATGATGTTGTATAGATTATGTAAGATTAACACTTTATGAAACTGTAGAAAATGTTTTTTTTTTTTTTGTAAAGATTCGAGCAAATTAAAAATTTGTAAGTTCAATTCAAACTCATTTATATCAGTTATTACTTTACTGATAAGTCGATAGTGACCTTTGATAGTTATAGGATAGAGTTAGTTTGTCCGGTTAAAATAAATTTTAGTGGGACTGGGTGCACATGAAAACTTTTGGGCGATTTATGTTCTGTTACTTATTTAAATCTGTATCGATCGAGCAGATTTTGGAATCTAAGAATCAGCTCAATCTGATCTAGATGCAATAAGAAACAGATTTCAGAATAGTTAGATCAAATAAAGTCAACCGTCAATATAAAGTATTTCCAATATGGGCATTTAATTAAACCTTCTTCGTTGTTTTTTTTCATACCCGTCACGTAACTGATTAACAGACGTTTGTATACCTTTAATTTGTCCTAGATGACGTCATTATATTTAGGACAATTTTAGAACAAACTTCATTCGCCCATAGAGTAATGAAGTTTTTACTAAAATGGTACTAGCTTTAGAATTATTATCAATGTTTGGTAAAAATATATCTTGACTAAGCAAACACTATCTCTAAAGGTAATAAAAATATTAAAATAAAATTTTGTTAATAACAATTATTGTTTAAGAACAAAATGCGATAATACACCACACAATAATTAAAATGCGAACAATTTGGAAGTTCCGGGATTTACTATGAAAAATCTAACTTGTGATCTCTCTGCTAATATTGATTTTATTTTTAGTTATTGAGTTTTACCAAAGCCAATGGCTCTAGTTTTACATTTACTGGACTTGTTTCATCCACCTATCTAGGATCCAAGATATCCAGTTATGGCAAAATTATCGCATTTTGCGGTAACCGGTAAAATGGTTAAAATGTGAATAATTTGGAAATTCAGGGATTTACTATATCAGAATATCACAGATCCTAGATAGAAGAATGGAGCTAGCACAATAAATGTTAAACTCAATAGCCAAAAATAAAATCAGTATTAGAAGAGTGATCGCGTTTTCATCTTTATATCACGGATCCTAGATAGAAGAATTTAACTAGGACAGTAAATGTAAAACTCTAGAGCTAAAAATAAACTCAATAACAGAAGAGGGATCACAGTCTAGATTTTCCATAGTAACGTACTGAACTACCAAATTGATCGCATTTTAATCATTCAAATTATCGCCTTCGATTTCGAGGCTATAAAAAACAAGTTTTATTTACGATATCTGGATCAAAACTCCAGGATATGAGTTGCAAATTAAAGTCGCCAGGGATGAGAAAAATGTCAGTAGGCTCACCTTGTCTTGTAAGCTCGTCGATGATTTCACAAAATCGAAAGTATTTGTCCGACGTAGAATTAGGCGGAATGTAAACGCTAACAATATATAAGTTAACTTTAGGTAAACTTAATTGTACACAGAGTAGTTCCATGGAAGAATGAGTGACATCAACATTTTGGCACGGAATTACTGATTTAACAGCAATAATGACTCCACCACCTGACGTTTTAGAGCTGGTATTTAATGACCGATCCCATCGATAAACTATATAAGAGTCAGGAAATAACTCGGAACTCGAAATATTATCATTAAAAGATGTCTCACAGATAATGTTTGTGCCAACGGGGTGTGGGTTCCACGAACAAAACGAAATTTGGCACAAAATGAAGGTGTAATATATCCGTATTAATATTATTTATAATTTTTAATAAATTGGATATTGCTTCTTTGCTGGTTGATATAAAAAGGAAAGTTTTATTTTATTTTTACAATTAATTTGCTTATACGCTATAATATGGTACATACAATTATGGTTTTAGTTGACGTATTTATGTATAGGTGGCCTAAATTCTACACAAAATATTTTTATAGTAGAACATTTGTTATGTTCTTATAGATCTTGAAACATTTATAAAGTTTTACTGTGTATACATTTAGGTAATTAGGTTCTGTCATTAAAAGATTGTAAACAAATGAAATGGTAAGAAAACTAAATCTAATTAATATAATGTGAATTTAAATAACTAATTAATAAAATAATAAATTGATTATAGTTTAAAATTGGATAACAAGGAGGATTACCTAATGGACCATTTGTATCTAAATTTTAAGATAAGTTTTGTTTATAATTTTTATATAATCTTAATTCTAACAAATTTTTCTATTTTAGGTATTTTTATGCATCGCAGTAACGCAAACATCCCGCCCGCCTTGAATCGGATGATTCAATTAACTGGAAGCATACAAAGCTTATGTATTGAACGTTTTATCATTCCGTGTGTTGTTTTAATAGTAACGACTCTAATATTATTATCTGCACCATGATGTAGTTCTACTATTTTGCCCATTAACCACTTTGATGGGGGCAAGTTGTGGTCTTTAATAATAACAATATCGCCGATTTTGATGTTAGTTTTAGTTGCATGCCATTTACTTCGATGTTGCAAGCTTGTTAGGTATTCCAAGTACCACCGCTTCCAAATGAGTTGATTAATATGTTGCAGTAATTGCCATCTGGATAACTTTGACATCTTGAAGTCGGAGAGATCTTCACTTGGTAGTTGTGTAGTTGGACGTCCAATTAAAAAATGACCAGGTGTTAAATATTCTGCTTCATCACTGGATAACACGCAAATTGGTCTGGAGTTGAGCATCGCTTCGATTTCGCATAATAATGTTGACATTTCTGCTATACTCAATATGTGTCCGTCGGTTACTCTTCTTAAGTGGTACTTCATGCTTTTGACAGCGGCCTCCCACAGTCCACCGAAATGTGGTGAGCTTGGGGGAATAAATTCGAAGGTTATTTGGTCTGTCAATAGAAATTTAGAAAAAGTGTTAGAATTTTGTCGTAAAAATTTGTAAAACTCATATAAGTTGTTACGAGCCCCAACGAAATTTGTTCCGTTGTCACTGTGAATTTCTTTACATACTCCTCTGCGAGCTATAAATCTACGTAGTGCGGCAATGTAAGAGTCGGTGGTCAAGTCTGAGACTAATTCAATATGGGCAGCTTTGGTGGCCAAACAAACAAATATACAAACATAACTTTTATATGTTTTCTGCCCTCTTCCTCTAATCAAGCTTGTTTGGAAAGGACCTGCATAATCAACTCCAACTTTGAAAAATGGTCTAACGAGTTCTACTCTTGGACTTGGTAGATTGCCCATAATTTGATTCAGCTCCTTTGGATTGTATCTCGCGCATTTCACACAGTTTCGGATGATTTTTCGTATTAAATTTCTGGCTCCTAAAATCCAATATGTTTGACGAAGTGTGGCCATCATGAGAGTTGGTCCAGCATGTAAATATCGTATATGATGCTCTCTTATTATCATTTCCGTTAGCTTGTCGTCGGCTGGCAGAATCAATGGATGTTTTACTTCATATGTTATGGAAGCATTTGAAAGTCTTCCTCCGACACGTAATACACCTGATGCATCGATAAACGGCTTTAGGAATTTCAATCTGCTTGAAGATGGTAGCCCTTTATTTGTCTTAATCGAATTTATTTCTGGTTGAAAATGTTTAATCTGGATATGGCTGAATATAAGGCATCTTGGTTTTTTCAGTTCCGAACTTAGTAAGTATGGGGTAATTGATTCTCTTGGTATATGCTTTAATTGAATATTGATAAATCGAAGTATATAAGCTAATACTCGAACCATTTTACTAAAACTGGACATGTTAGCGATTAACATATCTATTTGGTTGGGTTGATGTGTTTGAACATGTAATGATTGGTTTCGCATTTCTTCAAAAGTGCTGGATTGCTTCTCTACGGCTTTTGGCCAATTATCCGAATTATCAAGCCAACTTGGACCTTGCCACCATAAACTAAAGTGCTGAAGTTTTCCTGGTTCAATACCTCTCGAAGCACAATCTGCTGGATTATCGTGAGTATTTACGTGCCTCCATTGAGACCTTCTCATATTGGTAAGTATCTCTCCCGTTCTGTTACCAACAAAAGTGTTCCATTTGGTAGGATGTGCGGACAGCCAGTCTAGCACGATGGTTGAATCAGTCCATGCGATGATATTCATAATTTCAACGTTTAAGGCATTTTTCACGGATAGAAGTAGTCTGCTCAAAAGTAATGCCCCACACAGTTCTAAACGCGGAATGGATATTTGCTTCACGGGTGCCACCTTAGTTTTCGCTGCGATTAATTTAATGACTGAATGGCCGTTGTGTTTTACTTGACTATAGACGACTGCGGAATAAGCATACTTCGAAGCGTCGCAGAAACCGTGCAGAATAATTTTTCCATTTTTGGTGGTGTACATGTAACGATCTATTTTAATTTTTTCAATTTTCGGTAGTTCCTCTCTGATTTTCAAATAATTAGCGGATAAATTTTGTGGCAATGATTCATCCCAACCTAAATTTTCTGCCCATAGTGTTTGGAAGAATATTTTGATGTTTATCGTGACTGGGGCAAGCCATCCTAACGGATCGAATAGGCGACTTGCTTCGGATAATATTCCTCTTTTGGTGATTGTTGGGTTTTCGTTGAGCTCCACTTTAAATTGGAAATAATCCGTGGTAGGATTCCAATTTAATCCTAATACCTTAACAGAATTAGATTCGTCGATTTCTAATATGTTATTTTTCGTAGGTTGTGTAATATTGGCTAAAATTCGATCATCATTAGACAACCATTTCCTCAGCTGAAACCCGGAACTTGACAATATGAAATTAATCTGGCTGATTAGACTGCTTGCTTCCGCAACTGTTTCCGATCCTGCCATCAAATCGTCTACGTACATACTCGTTTTGATGTGGTGCGCTGGTAACGAATATTCTTTGTATTTTTCGGCTGCCTCGTTTAGTGCGCGCGTGGCTAAATACGATGCGCTAGCTGTCCCATATGTTACGGTTTGAAGTTCATAAGTGCGATATGGCTCCTTTAACGAATCTCGCCATATAATACGTTGGTATTTGGTATCATCTGCTGCAACACGAACCTGCCGATACATTTTTTCTACATCAGCGGTAAAAGCAAACTTATACAATCTGAAACGACATAATATTTCATATAAGCTGGATTGGACGATTGGTCCGATTACAAGGCAATCGTTCAGAGATTTGCCTGTAGTAGTTTTGGCGGAGCCATCAAACACTACTCTTAATTTTGTTGTGCTGCTGGATTTCTTGATCACGCCGTGGTGGGGTAAATAAAAGCCATTATCTTTAACGCTGTTTTCGTCAATTAACTTCATGTGTCCTAGCTGTATATACTCTCTCATAAATTCTTTGTATTCCCGAGCAAATTCTTCGTCTCTGGTGAATCTTTTCTCCATTGAATGCATACGCTGAACCGCCGGTCGAAACGAGTTTCCCAAAACAGATGGTGCAAGTTTAAATGGTAGTCGAACTTCAAAACGGCCGGAACTGTCTACAGTTTTGGTTTGCTCGAAGTAATTTTCGCAAAGTTCCTCCTCTTCAGACAAATTTGGAGTTTTAGTTTGAATCGACTCGATTTCCCAAAACTTTCTTAATACACCTTCCAAATTAACATCGACAATATTGACGGCAAGTGATTGTTTTGTTGAGCTATCATTTCCTGATTTCCCTGCAACTATCCAACCAAGTAGCGTTTCCTGCATAATTAATTTATTGTTAGAAATAACCTTTCCCTTTGACAGTAGCTCGAAAAATGTGTCAGCCCCAATTATGATGTCAATTTCCCCACCTTTGTAAAAATACGGATCGGCTAACTCATATTGTTTGAAGTACTCGAGGTCAATGAAATGGGAAATTGGTGATTGTTTGGCTGTCAATTTTGGAAAAACATATGCGTCAATTTGAAAAGATGGTTCACTTTTGTTCCATGGTGTGATTGATAAAGTTACTACTCCCTTGGTATATCCATTGGCAGATGCTCCAATACCCGATATGGCCAGTTTAGCATAGCTTCGTTTGAGTGATAGTCGGTTGGCACAATTCTCCGTAATGAAAGACGCCTGAGACCCAGAATCTAACAACACTTTGCATAATTGTTTTCCATTTGATCCTTCTACATTTACCAAGGCAGTGGGTAATAGCGAATTTCGTACATGGGTGGTGGTAGTGTGGCTGGACGATTCTTCTTCGTTTGTTGTGTTATTGGATATAGCAGAATTGGAATCTAATGTTTCAGTAACGTGCAGCAGGCTATGATGCTTTTTATTACATTGTTTGCATCTAAACTTTGATCTACACGTATAAATATTATGGTTGTTGTTTAAACAATTAAAACAACGATACTCACTTTTTAACAACGCTTTTCTCTCATCAACTGACATTCCGTTAAACTTGACGCATTCGAATAATTTGTGCTGCTCATCAGGACACAATGAACATGATTGAATCTGACTTGATATGACGTTGCTTTTGATTGAAGCCTTCGTTTGACTTGTTTGCGCGGTAGTACGTTTGTTGGTTCCCTTTAATGACTCTAATGCATCAATTCGCTTTATTAGAAAGTCAAAAAATTGTTTAAGAGTTGGCAACTCATATTCTGCGGATGCCTGTGCCCATGCGCTGTTGGTAACGTCATCTAATTTTGTAACAAGTATATGGATAAGCCAGTGATCCCTTGATTCTGCGTCCTCTCCTAAAGCTTTTAGTCCTCGAATAATTTCATCCGACGTATCCAGCAGCTTTTTGACATTTGTGCTGTTCGGTACTGTCACTGAAGGCTGAAACATGAAATTTTTAATAAAGGTATATATCGTATGCTTTTTACGATCATAACGCTCTCGTAGTTTTTTCAAGGCTTCTATATAATTAGCATCAGTAGTGCTGAAATGTTTTAATAACCCGGCCGCTTCTCCTTTCAAAGTACCTTTCAAGTATTGCAACTTTTGCGACGGTGTTAATCGGAGGTTGTTATGTATCGTTGAGCAAAACAGATCATAGAACGACTGCCATTCGGTGTAATCTCCAGTGAAAAAGGGAATACAGATTTTTGGTAATTTTACATCAATGGGACCGCTAGACATAGATGCATCCATTGTCGTATCATTGAGCGAAGAAGTGGGCTCCATTTTAATTCGTAATGCCATGTTCAACCCGGCGACAACTTGGTAGTAGTTTTCTTCGAAATCGAGATCTAATTCTTCGGTAGTATCAAGGTCAACTATCCCGTTCTCAATCGCAATGAACTCCGTTCGATATCGTTCAACGTTGGCTAGCCTCACTTTTAAATCTTCTGCATTAGTGTCACTGTTTATATTATTTATATAATTTAGAAGCTTCGTCATGCTTCCTTTAATATATGCGCGTCTTTTTTTTAAGGTTTGTATATCCGCCATTTTATTAAAATTTAATTGGCACAATTACACAAGTACAATTTCACAATTCACTTTTCTTTTTGTATTTTGAAATTTTGAAAATTTTTATAACCGCAAACCAATACAATTCACCTTGTTTTAATATTTCTCGAGAATTTTACAACCACAACCAACAAGCTTTATTTCGTAAGCATTCGAGAGTTAGAACTATGTTTTATGATTTTATGGGCTTGCAAGTAATTAGACACAATTTATTTTTAAGAATTATTTGTTTTATTATTTTTGAAATTATTTATTTGGTTTTTCTTTATTCAATAAATATATTAATAAACTTGTATACTTGCTGTTTATGTGTGGTATGTATATGTATTTAATCCTGATTGTGTGGTTTCAAAGGCTGGAATTCCATGCGGTATTTTTTCTGAATAAAATGTTCCACTATCTGGCTCGAAGGACCAATGTTTGTGCCAACGGGGTGTGGGTTCCACGAACAAAACGAAATTTGGCACAAAATGAAGGTGTAATATATCCGTATTAATATTATTTATAATTTTTAATAAATTGGATATTGCTTCTTTGCTGGTTGATATAAAAAGGAAAGTTTTATTTTATTTTTACAATTAATTTGCTTATACGCTATAATATGGTACATACAATTATGGTTTTAGTTGACGTATTTATGTATAGGTGGCCTAAATTCTACACAAAATATTTTTATAGTAGAACATTTGTTATGTTCTTATAGATCTTGAAACATTTATAAAGTTTTACTGTGTATACATTTAGGTAATTAGGTTCTGTCATTAAAAGATTGTAAACAAATGAAATGGTAAGAAAACTAAATCTAATTAATATAATGTGAATTTAAATAACTAATTAATAAAATAATAAATTGATTATAGTTTAAAATTGGATAACAAGGAGGATTACCTAATGGACCATTTGTATCTAAATTTTAAGATAAGTTTTGTTTATAATTTTTATATAATCTTAATTCTAACAAATTTTTCTATTTTAGGTATTTTTATGCATCGCAGTAACGCAAACAGATAATATACGCTTCAAAATTGGTTTTAAGAACATAGTTATAAAACAGTGAAGCTTTAGATGACATACGATTAACGTTTTGGTAATAAAAAGTAAATGAATTCGATGAAAGATGGTTTTCTTGACGTGGGAATGAAAGGAATGGAAAGGGATTTGGGGCAGTAGATATATATGTAGAATTTGGAGTTATAGGAGATTTTTGGAATGACTTGCAATACGAAAATTTTGCCGTCGAGGTTTCCATTGGAATTCCTTTACTAGTAATCCGGGCCGCCACATTGGAGAATTTATGACAATTGTGAACTGTTCCTCAGGTAAACTTATGCGAAAAGACGCATAATCGTAGACGTACCCATTTTCACGATTTGGTAAGACTTTTACGCAAACCGCTTTATCCAGTTGCATTTTTAACTTCACAAAATTTTCAAATTGAAGGTTAGTTACCGACCCAGCAATTCTACTTACGAAAAGCCATCGTCGCGGCGAGATAGCTTCGATCTCATTGTGAAGTAGTGTTTCGTCTGGCACTTCAATTATGGTTTTGGATTCTGTAACTCGTCTTGGTCGTTTTGCACACGCTTTCTTGGTTTGTCCTTTTTTTCCAACATCCGGTCATGTGCGTATACACTATCACATAATAATCACTGTATTACCGATTTAAATCGGTATCTTTACCTTTTAGTCACTTTACATATCACGATCACTTCACATTCACTTTCCTCGGAAAATCATCACTTCCCCAATATATTAAAAAAAATTAGCAATTCATTTCATCAATGGACCCACCGATCACAATAAGCAACAATAGTGAAAGCAACACACGATTTAATTATTTTTTTGATTTGTTTAATTAAATTTTTTTTTTTTTTTAGATATTAGAAACAAATAAGGCCAGATAAAATATTTTGTTTTGTTTGCTCGGTACCACTCCGACCAAAAGTTAAATGACACTGCGTATGACGTCGTTGCTTTTGTCGATTTTCAATCAATGATCAATGCACAGATAACCTTACGTAATCCAACAATTCGTATTCCGCTCTAATGTAGTGGTGTGCGTGTCTATGTATCTCCCAAAATTTCGGTGAACGGTATTTTGGTTCACGCCTTTGATAATGCTGATCTTTACTCACACGGAGGTTTGAAATATCGTGCGGTCGTATCTACTTTTAATCGTATGATTTTTTTTTGTTTTGTAGTCGACGTTTTACTACTGTATGAATATATATTGAGCCGGCTTGAGGCCACGCGCCAAAGGGTACGGACCCAGTTGTACCGGTTAACGAAGTAGCGTCACGATATTTAAACAATATGTACCGGCTAACCACACAACCAACCCAAGAGAGAAAACAAAAAAAAACAATCGTTAGGGTAAAAATAGTCACTACCTTAAGGGAATGATTGTATATGATTAAGAAATGCTTACCTCGGCAAATATGTGACGTACAATAAAAAAAAATTTTGTGGCCGCTTGCAGTAGGTCTCTGTAACACAGCCAACAGCGTTCAAATTCTATGATGTACGGTTTTCTTTTTGGATGTTCACTCAGTGATTAAATCGAAATGAAATCAAGAGTAATTTGTCCCCATTATTTAGTCCAGTTAAGTAATATGGGGAAATTTTTGATTGACCAAAAACCGAGCGAATGGGAAATTATTTCAGTTTCGCAAAAAAACTTATTTAGCCCGCGAGTAATTTCAAATACCAAGTGTTATAATTTATAACAAATGCCAGTTGTAATATAAAAACTCGTCGTCGAGTAAAGTGCCAGTTGTAATATAAAAATTCATGAACTCCTGCTGTAGTTGTTGATGCTATTAAGCATTTAGTTTCATGCTCTGCCGCTGTTGTATTTAGCGTAGATGAAAATTTGAGTTTCGCCAGGTTTCCCATATGGTTCGTCAATGTAGGTGATGGTTGAAGTTTTGACGATTGTTCGGTCATCGTAGTCTTTGATATAGACCGGGTTACTATACGATCCACCGCAGTCTTTAATGTCTGTTTCATGTTCTAGCAGTTATTCTGTTTCAGTTCTAGCATTAAAGTCGTTTGGATACTAGCTAGAGAAACATAAGATAATTATGTATAATATTATGATATGTACTGTATGTTCTGTTGTATATTGTACTCATTTGTCCTCATTTTAATTTAATTCGCAAAAATTGTTTCAAATTGTTTAGAATTGAAAAGATATATTTAAACTAGAGTTTAATCTGATAAATATTTTATGATTCAATAAAATTTAATATCACCCCTCGTATATATAAATTCTAGTATTATCCTGGCATAAACCTAATAAAATTAAACGTTTCCAGTAAAAACATCAATAGACAGTACAAACCACCGGCAAATCTCTCCATACGTAAGGATAAAGTGATTTTAATGAAATTTTCATGTTTTTCGAAATAGCAACATAATATTGCGCGCTTGAAGATCGGATCAAACATATATTCGTTATACACATACGAGTACCAAGCCAAACAAATTTTATTATTTTCATGTCTGCACAACAGAATATAATCAGATATTATATTTTTGAAAAAAAAAAAAAAAAAAAAATCTGTTTATTTTTTAAGGATATCTCGAGGAAAGCATATACACCAACGTATATACATATGAGAGCATATAAAAACGGCGTCATTGTCTTATATACATTAAGAATATTATTCTGAATTGGAAAAAATTGATTTTTGATATTTTGCTGCTATGACTTCCACTCGCTGCTTGATAACAATCTTTTGTACATATAATACTTGTTCCAATATTATTATAAAATGACATCTGAAAAATTGTTTTCGAAACGATTCACTTAACCGGGTTACATGCACATACAATATTATATCAGATAAAATAACATAATTTTGTAAATTTAGATCAAAACCATAAATAAAGCATTCAACTGTGTGTTGTGATTCACACCGATTCATCGTCCGTACACGATATAATTAGTAATTATATCACTATATCCATTGTTATAATTTCCAATTTACGTTCGTTGCATCCTCGTTGAATATGTAAATATGTTTTATGTACTTATGTATCTACATAGTTAGATACGTACAGCATAACATTTAGTTTATTTATATGTCTTTCCGTGTAACAAACAAATTTGGCGAAAAACTAATGAAATAATGGCAAACACACAATAAAAAAAAAGCTTGGAAAATCCAGGTGATATATTACGCTAAACACATTTTTGTTCATTTCGTAACACGTATCTCGTACAACAGCACATAGTACATGGCTTAAAAATGTAGGGAAAAATTCAATTTATTTTAGTTGTTTTGCTTGCTTTTGTTAATAACAATATATTGGAATTGTGTACAGGAGCGCTTCGCACTACATTCTGAATTGTAAGCGAGCACACAGAAAAGTGTATCAAGCACATTATACATAAATAATATATACGAGCATACAAATGTTGTTGGTATTTCTTTTGGAGCATATTCATAAATATTTTATATGCGGAGCAAATTATTATGTCGTACGTACACCAGTATTAGTAGTGTTTTTCCCCATTTACGGGGTATGCTGCGGATGTGCCAAATATACAAAGATGATATTGAAGGTGAATAAATCTATGGAATTTTTGTATATGCGAAAAAATTTTGTTTTGTTATATTTTCCACTATTATAAGGGAAAAAAACTATCTGTGCTGACAGCAAAATGGATTACGTAACAATTTTCTGTTTATTGTGTATTTGAATATCTCATCATCTACAAGAGCAACGAGATGTTTTACAAATAGCTAAACAATAATAATATAGATATTTGAATAGAAAACTGTAAAAGGTTACACTGACATAAGTGTATATATGTATACGTATATCGTGGGCCCAGAATTCTAGCATGCCAAATCATACTTACGTGTAGATAAATACAAGTTTATTTTAGAGTTTCCTAGTTTTCATGATTCATTTCAGAATTACTTTTCATTAGCTTAATAAAGCTTTTGAGACCAATAGTAAGCATATGCTAACTCAGCAATTACAATTAATTTTTATTTTTATTTATTGAACTATATTAGTCAAACAGCAATAGGTCAAATAACATTATATTATAAGCAAATTAGGCATTAAAATTTGTTTATAAAGAGCTTACATTTATAGAATAAATCAGAACAAAATTATATACCAACAAGTTAATTTTATTTTCACTTAAACATTTATCTAGAAATAGTGGTCAAGCCCCCACCCGAGGCAAGCGCACTACTCCCTAGATAAACATTGGTCCTTTGAGCCACCAGAAGAACAACAACCGGTAACCCATACGTTAAGTGCGTGAAGTTATCCCAGTATGTATTTCATCCCAGAAAAATAAAATATGTTCATCAGGCAATACTAGGTATATCCCATCCCAGGGTTTTTAAATTCATCCCAAAAAATTTTAAAATGTCAGAATTTCACAGATGATTTAAAGTGTCCATTCTTCAAATATCTTTCATAAAATTATGAAAGCCAGCCGTATGTTGAGATTGACGCGAAAGCCAATCTTTATTTAAATAATTCTTCTGTACGTTTGTTTGAATTTGAACTCCTCCTAAACGGCTGGACCGATTTTGATGAAATTTTGTGTGTGTTTGGGTAGGTTCCTGGACGGTTTAAATTAACAATTGGACCCGGAAGGTGGCACTGCGATCGGGATCTAGCAATTTTTTATTTTATTTTTTAACGAATTTTTTTTTTAAGTCTCGTATATCAGAACATATAACCAAAAAATTTCACCGCCCCCAAATCTTTGGTATATATTATTCTTCTTTACGTGTGTATGTAATTAAACTCCTCCTAAACGGCTGGACCGATTTTAAAGAAATTTTGTGTGTATGTTTGAGTGGGTTTCTGGATGGTTTAGATTTACAATTGGACTAGGTAGGTTGCACTGCGATCGGGCACTAGGAAATTTATTTTTTAGCGAAATTTTTATTTTTTATTTTTTTAAGATTTCTTGTATATCAGAACTTATAAGCCCAACATATGGTCCCCAAGAACCTAAAATGTCGTCATCGATCTCTTCCGATTTCAAAACAACATGATGACCTCTCTACAAAAAAATTACAAGAAAAACCGTATGTTGAGATCGGCACAATACGTCCATACGTGATTCGCCCATTCTATTCATGAAAGAATTATTGATTTAAATTATGGTTCCCGGGAACCACGAGTGTCGTGACCGATCTCTTCTGATTTTAATACGGCCTCATGTCCGCTATAAAAAACAAAATTCACATGATGATCCGTATGTTGAGATTGACGCTAAAGCATCCTAGGATGGCTCGCTTTAAATAAAATATACATTTTAGATTTAAACGAATCGTTCCCCGGAACCTAAAGCGTCGTAACCGATCTCACTTGATATCGATTGTACATAATGTGAAGTACCTCCGCAAAAAAGTTCTACACCATCCGTATGTTAGGATTAGGGCTATGGGGTCGTATGTGTAAATGGCCGAATCATTTTTAAGAACAAAATTCAGATTTAAATTAATGGTTCCCAAGAACATAAAATGTCGTCATCGATCTCTTGTGATTTAAATAGAACATAATGGCTTCTGTTTATAAAGAAAATCCCAAGACCAACCGTATGTTGAGATCGGTACAATACGTCCATATGTGATTGGCCCATTCAGTTCATGTATGAATTATTCGGTTGGTCTTATATTTTTTTTGTAGAGAGGTCATCATGTTGTTTTGAAATCGGAAGAGATCGATGACGACATTTTAGGTTCTTGGGGACCATATGTTGGGGTTATATGTTCTGATATACAAGAAATCTTAAAAAAATAAAAAATAAAATTTCCGACGCCTAAATTCATCATCCTTGCCATAACACCAACTCCAGATGTATCCTCCAAATTCAACTTTGCCCAACCTGAAGAGTCAGATAAAAACGACCAAGGAAATGAAGCTTCATCATTCAGCAAATCTAATTAATCATCTGCATCATCAAGAAACACTAAACATCAGCAAACTCAAAAATTCGTTCAACAATTAAAACAACAAGAAGCCGAATGCGAGGTTTACATAGAGAAATCCGCACAACTTCAGTTGACAACATGCTGGCAAGCAAGAACAGATCCAGACTAGGAGCTAGTTCATAATAATAACAATCAACTTACGAACACACACAAAATGAACTACTTATAAAGCCACGTTCAAGGGCCAGCCAGAAAAATAATAAGCTATTTGGAACTTATTGGAGACAACTATACGATGCAGGCTGGGAGATCCTGGAGAATCGCTTCGATAATAAAATATTACTTGTATCTAATCTGTTAAACACCTTATTAAGTCAACCAACTAGCAACACGGAATATGCCGCTGTGATGAAAAGTTTACACAACACAACAACCGAATGACACATGGAGTCCATTCATTATCTTTACTTTGTTAAAAAAATTGGACAACGAATCACGACGTATATATGAAAGTTCTCTAAAAAATCCAAGAGAATTCCAAGAGACAAGTCAGTTTTTGAAATTTCTGGAAAAGTGTTTTCAATCCTTAGAGCCTATCGGTAGCAAAAAGTCAACGCGAATACAACAACCCTGATATCAAGTACAACAATTAAACCATACTTTCTTAGCTGCAACACAACCAACTTTTATTTGCGTATATGCTGTCAACAAAACCATTGGACGGAAGTATGCCAACACTTTAAAAACATGAGCACTTTCGAACGAAATCAAATGGTTATGTTGCACAATTTGTGTAGAAATTGTCTAAGCAAAAGCCATTCCACAACAAACTGGAACATTAAAACCAATTGTTTTACCTGCAACGGCAACCACCATACTTCGCTACACGTAAAAAACCGGAACAGCAGAACAGCTATACGAACCTAGTGCTCTTAGCAATAGCTATGGTAAAAGCACAAAATATATACGGTTGTTTCAGCATGTTACGGGCAGTAATAGATCCAGGATCGTAGGCCACCTTTGTCACGGAAGAAGCAGCACAACAACTCGGCTTACCAAGGACAAGGGTTCCAGCCGAAGTTTTCGGAGTTTTAGCAACAACGATCGCAGCAACAGGTGTTGACTAACATCAGTCCCACGTTTCGATCGATCTTTAAGATACAAGCTAACGCTCTAATCTTAACAACTATTACCAAACCACTTCCTGATAAAAACATATTGAGTCTAGACAGCAAACTACAAAAGGAAGTAATCCTAGCCGATCCTGCCGTCGATACTCCCGGACATATTGATCTTTTAATAGCCGCTGACATCTACGGAGAAATACTGTTGGAAGGAATAAAGAAAGATCCGCGATAATATCAGGTCGCCTAACCCAGAATAGCAGTGTATCGATATCTCGATTAAAAAGCCATGTCACATTAGCAGATATAGATAACCAATAAAAACGCTTTTAAGAGGAAAGAATGTGAAAAACACTGTGAACAGACCCGCAAAGGCTCAAAAAATGGACGATACGATTTTAGAATACCGTTCAACAATGGCAAACTGGGAAAAGTGGCAATGGGAAATTCTAAAGCCAAAGCAGCAGCTAGATTGCTTCAAATAGAAAAACGATTCAAGAAAGATGAAGACTTGAAGAGTCAATATCATAAGTTCACGTTCGAGTATATCCAGCTTAACCACATGAAACTGGTCGAAGATGATTCAATAGCAGATAATTCTTGTGTTTACTACATGCCGCATCATTCCGTAATACAAAAAGACAGCACAACAACCAAGTTGAGAGTAGTTTTTGATGCTTCCTGCAAAACAACAACAGGCACATCTTTAAACGAAATGATGTACGTCGGTCCAACTTTACAAAACAAAATAACTACAATATTGATGAGATGGAAGAAGCATCGTTATGTATTCGCATCGGACATGGATACAATTTTCAGACAAAACAATGTAGCCCGGGAAGTTCAAGATTTTCAACGAATACTTTGGCGATCAGATTCAAATAAACCAATGAGAAGTAGATTAAAATCTGACACATATGGTACGGCATTTGCAACTTATTTGGCTACGAAAACATTACAACAATTAGCTATAGATGAAGCTTCAAGATACCCAATTGGTTCAAAGATTGTGCAAACAGATTTCTATATCGATAACTTCTTATCGGGAGCCAATACAACAACAGACGCAATAATCGCACAAAGGGGACTATTGAACATCTTTTTCAGGAGAGGATTTAACCTAAAAAAATGGACAAGCAATGAAAAGAAAATTTTAGAAGAACTTCCGGAAAACCTAAACGAAACTGGACTACACAAGATATAATTTAATGATACAGTAAAAACAGTTGGTTTTCCCTAACACCCCACAACAGATACGTTTCAATTTAAAGTTTCCATGCCAGATACAAACACAACCTTATCTAAAAGAACAATATTATTAGAAGCGTCCAAGCTTTTCGGTGCGCTATGGTTGTTAGCACCAGTAGTGATCCAGATAAAAATCCTAGTTCAAGACTTATGGGCTTCTGGTGTAGGATGGGACGACAAACTAAATTTGAATTTTGAAAATAGATGGCTAGAATTGCAACAGTTAGAGAATACTAGAATATTAAAATTCATCGTCATTCAACTACATGGTTTCTGAAACCCCACGCTGTGTCTCTAATCAAGCTCATTTGTCTGGAAATATTCAGTGATTGCGGGACTAACTTCGTTAGAGCAGACAAACAATTACAAAGGCAGGTAAAACAACAGGAAGGTGAAATATAAAACAAAACAGCACAGAAGAGAACTGAGTGGCACTTCTTGCTCCTGGGAAGTTCTCATTTTGGAGGTTTGTGGGAGGCCGGAGTCAAATCAATGAAACAACATCTCCGAAAAGTAGTAGGAACTCACACATTAATCTTTACGGAGCTTACAACACTTCTACCTCAAATAGAAGCATGTTCAGCAATTCCAGGTCATTAGCACCTTTTTCATGCGACTCAAATCAAGTCTGACATTGAGAGGATCAAGACCGTCGCAAGGTGGAATTTGCTGACCAAACTCAGTTAATAAGCTTTTGGAAAAAATGGCGCACGGATCATCTCAATTCTTCTATTCAATAATAATTTGTTTATAAACGACCAACTGCAAAAGTTATTCAAGTCACTTTGCAGTTTAACACAATCAGAGACACCAGTAATTGGAGCAAATATTTTCATATCATCTGCGTAAAGCAAACAAACGTGTTTTCCGAAATAAGCGAGAAAATCATTAATCTTAACAAATTGGTAGCGATCAGAAAGTTACGAATGCAACCACCTGATAGGGATGAACGGCATAATCCGTATAATCCGTAATAAGGATAGGTGGAAAACCATCATGCACATACCATAATATTATACCCTTATTATCATTAAGTTGAGATAAGCTAAAATTAACTTCTTCTTCAGTAAACTTTAATCATCTTTGAACTCCTTACGAGCTATGTTGAAACTAGAATAAAACTTAACGCCATGTAACTTAAATAAAGAATGGAACTTATTCCGTTTTTTTCAAGGCGAGGTAGTTGCTTGTTGTACCACGGCTCACGAAATCGATTTTTGTTTTTATTTGAAGGAACATATCTTTCAATACTAGACTTGAGTAGCTCATTATCATCACGTTCGAGAAAGCCCCTATTAGAATTCGCAAAAGATTTGTTTAAAGAAACGTAGTCAGCATGTCTAAAATCGAAATGAAAAAAATTACTAGAAGTACTCGTAGTGTTGCAATTTTCTTGATAGATATAATTCGAGATTGGATAAACGCTCGAATATCCAGTAAAATTTTCACAAGATGAAAGCTCCGAATACATAATATCAGAGCCATCTATGATTTTGAAGAGCCGGTATATTAAAAGGAGAGCTTTCATTAGAGGGGAAGCTTTTATTGAATTACTATAAGAAACCGTGGTAATTGGAAAATTTTTGAACATGAATTAATGAATAAAAAATTAAACAAATCATCTAAATTTTAATTTTATATTTTTAATAAACCATTCAAATTAAAAATTGAAACGAAGCATTAATGTTTTTATATACAAAAAAGCTTCTACAAAAATATTAAAGTACACTGATTTTTATGAAAAAGAACAAAAAGCTTCCCCTCTATGGAAAGCTCTTGGAAAAAATGGCGGAATCTTCCGGCTCTTGTATTTAGGAGGCTCTGATAATATCCGTTGAAAAAACTAATCCGAGAAATTTAACTGCATCATTGCTAAGCTAGCAAGCAAAATAATCAGTAACTGGTAATTCTTGTTGGTCAGAAGAAGAGGATGTGAAAACACCATCAACGTCAAACCAAGTTATATCAGGAAGATTGAAATTCCATGTAATCACTATAGTTGTCCATTATCACAAACGAAGTGCATAACAGCGGAACTGATTATATTATAATGATTCCATTATAATATTCCAAAGTAGATCCGAAGGGAACATATACCGCAAGCACGAGAATAGATGACCCGGCAAGATTAATATGAATAGCAATTACATCATAGATTGGATGACAAGCAAAGAGCTCGTTTGAAATGATCTCCTACCCTTAAGACTGGTACAAAAATCATGTCGATCATTTCTGTGGACCACGTAGTTGGGTGGGAAATATTCCTCCGAATTAAAACTGTTAGTAAGCCATGTTTCAGAAATAGTAATCACACCGTAGTCATTGTCAAGAACGCTAACCAAGAATAATTTAGCTTTGCTGCGAATACTAGGGGCGTTGTGACCTTTTGTGCCGAATATCCCCATTCTCTGCATTACATAAATTTCGAAAGAGTTCACTGCTACAGCCGATATCCGGAATTATTTCCAGACATTGTAATTGTTGCAATATCGCGTTGCTCAATCCAGAATCCGTGGAGTAGCCCTGTAAATCGGGGTGGGATTTGGAATCTAAGTTCTGACCAACCCGACATTTCATCTTTTTATTGACTATCTGCTATACGGTTTCTCTACTACTCGTACGTAGGGATTGGATACCACAACCGTTCGATCTACAGTACATTGCCCAGTATGCATCACATGCAGGCTGTCACCTAGCAAGAGGCTGTCAACTAGCACCTCAAGCTACTAATTGGCTTAGCAACTGTCTATTTTGTATTGTAACTTGGAACGACAAACGATTGTAGTCGCGAAACCCGGGTAATAAAGATAAAAATTTAAACAAATCAGCTCAGTGATGACGATGGCGAAGTTCCGAAGCATGATACAGATTGTTGTATACTTATACAGAACTTTTCTTTTCTTCACAAACACATCAAAACTATTAATTATTTTCGTTGCATCATTCTATCTTTGCAAACACTAATTGAAATGCACGCATAACAAGCTAATCGAAATAATAAAGGCTAAGAAGAGCGGAAAGCTAATGTACACTATGCGCCAATGCCAATATAATCTTTTCGTTTTCGTTACTGCGACAGGATTTAAAGTCAAATATTTCATCACGTTCACAGATGAAGGCAGCTAAACTTGCAGAAGAATAAACTGATCCTTTTAAAATTTATCACAGCCATTTCCAAGAAAATCTATTTTATTAAAACGAAATTCAATATTTTATTACATTTTGTTCGGTTATTGTCTATGGGGGCTTTCTGTCATAATGGCTATAATATATCAGAAACCTGATATGGGTCCCAAACAATTTCGTTTTGTTGCGATATAGGCGTATATGTTATACAAGAATACCATTTGACAAAAAATTGAATTTGTAAAATTTATTCCTGAAATATTTACAATATTTCTCTTTTTTAAAAATAATTCGACTGTTTTAATCCCAAAGCGCTCCCACACAAACACAGTCAGTCATACATGACTTGGAAAAAATGTATTTGAAATTTAAGATTTATTTGAAATAAGAGCAATAAATTTCTCTTCGAAAATCAATTACGTACCCAATAAGCAGTATCATCCTTTTAATATATTTTATTGACCAAAACACTGTGTATGTTTTTCTATATAACACAACAAAAAATTTGCTAAACTTATGTGAAAATATGCGGATACGTTTTGCGCTATTTGTAGGGGAGATATACGTATGTCAACCAAATCGGGAAAATTTATATCAGCAAGCTCTAGGAAAAGAATTTAACTTTTCTACACAAAATCTCGATATCTATAAATAAATCGTTTATGTATAGAACAAAAATAATATATTCATAAATTTTCCTTTTGAAAATACGGATGAAATGGAAAACCGAATGGAAATGCCATATACATACATCTCTATATACGAGTAAATTTATAGACATTGTATTAGATTATTTAGCGATATATCCTAAATATTTGGAACAATAACATAAAATCATAAACCGAAAAAGCGATCTCTGTACATGTGTGTGTGTGTTAAACATGATTTTTGTCCTGTTTGTATTTATTTCGTCTGAATACACAAAAAGGATTGGTTTTCATTTTATGTTTAAGGCAGTTTTTCTGACAGTATAAAATCTAATTATGTTTATAAAACCAACCCATCCTGCTTTAAAGTGTGGATAGATGGTTTTTAAATCCGGTATAGATTTCACTTCATCATGTAACATGCTATACACAAATACTAATGAATATTTACTTTTGTATGTCAAAAAATTAATTTTCCTTATTGTGTTCTTTTATAAACGGTGATTCATAAATATCAAAACTGAAGTTCATATCCTTTTCCTATTTATGATTCACTCTGTAAAAATTTATAAATGATTAGGATTTTTATGTAGATATTTGCTTTTAAACAATAAATAAAAATTTAAATAAGAATTGTTTGTATCTTTATTTATTTTAGGATATGGTTGATTATGTTCTTCTTGGTCTAGTTTTACGATAAAGGACATATACTTTTGTATTTATTGGGCAATGCATGTCTGCATCTAATGAACATGTACTATGTAGTATTTTAAATTTATTATATTAAAGTTATCAAATTCTTGATTTTTATCTTAGCTCGCAATAATATATTTGGTTACCATTTTACCAGATCAAATTTTCAATAACTAATATACTTACATAATTTGAATTATTTTACACAATATTTGAAATTACTAAGTTTCATATAGAAAACAGATGTTTGCGCCAAATAAAGGGTTTTTCATTTTGGGGTGGTCGATGTTGGCTGCTTGTGGCGGCCATGTTGTTTGGTGGCGCCTGTCTAACTGGTGTGTTTTATTAGCACGTCCAAATTGTAAAACTTTATTATCAAAATGAGTGTTCGTTAGTACAAACGGCGCGTTGCACCCATTTTACGGCGGAGCTAAAGCTATCAACGTGTCTTCTGGTGTTCCTCAAGGATCTCATATTGGACCATGGCTTTTTATTGTTTTCATTGACAGCATAACGAACATAATAAAAAACTCAAATGTTCTCATATTTGCCGATGACGTAACATTTGTTCACACGATCAAACAAATTCGCAATTCTATCGAACTAGAAGAAGACCTCAATAGACTTAGTAGGTGGTGTGACCAAAACTCATTGGATTTAAATATCAAAATATGCAAAATTATGTCTTTTCATCGCAAACGGAATCCAATAAATACCGCATACAATATCAATGGCGTAGAAATTTTCAGAGTATACGAGATTACAGATTTGGGAGTCACCTTCGTTGAAAATATTAGTTTTAACAAGCACATCGATAACTGTATTGCTAAAGCAAACTCGATGTTTGGCTTTGTCAAACGATGGACTAGAGAGTTCAAGGATATAAAAACGTTATGTTCACTATATTTCGCTTATGTAAGATCTCAAATGGAATACGTCGTAATCGTTTGGAATCCTTACCACAATGTTCACATCAAGAGAATCGAAAGCATACAATATAAATTAATTGATAAAAACCAAAAGTAAAAATATAAAAATTCGTGATTTCGAAAATTTAATTGTTAAAATAGAATATAGATGGAAATGTGAAAGAATCAAAATTTCGTACGCTACGCAGTAATTCGCTAGTAGTACAACTACATGGTATTGCTCTAGATATATAGACAATATTTCAATGTAATAAATAACATCAGTCGTCGCGATCTGATGAGAAGACTGATTTTTTCAAATCATTAGTCTCATCTGTTCGAAACTGATTGTTGTGATTCTTACACATTAGCCATCTATAAGTCAAAAATTCAAAATAAATTTATGTTATTCCTGTTAAAAAAATTTGATTGGGACTACAACCATAGAGAACCATTCTAAGTATAAATTAATGTGGCTCGATTACCACCACATTCAACAAGGTGCAAATAATACAATATTTGCACTCTTCGAAATAGACGCTTTCTTCTATAGATGCCACTTTTATCGGTAACCTACTACTTGGTCACATTGATCCTGCCTACGTACTGAGAAACATCTCTATTAATGTTCCAAGTAGATCATTTTGTAATTATCGATTATTGGAGCCAGAACACCATTCCACCGAGTACGGAGATAACAACCCAATCAATAGATCGTGAAAACATTTAATAGAATAGAGGATCACTTTGACTTCAATTTATCTAAAAACACTTTCAAATTTTACTTGAAAAAATATTTTTTAAGTTTATAATTACTTATGACTGCTTCAAATTTGAAGAACTACCGTTAAAATTTTTTAATTTTTAAAATTCAACTTCAATTTGACTTTTTAGTTTTTTATCTTTATGTATATTAAATTTTTTTCCGTAGTTCTAAGTTTGAAATCTTAATTGTATTATATTACTAAATCGATTTCTTAAAATAAATAAATAAATCAGAAAACACTCGTACGTCAAAGGAGCGCCAGATCGGCCGAGACAGTCAATTCCTCGCCGTACACAAGAACTCGTCATTTCACAGACTTACACTTGTCGAATTTTGCGTCGAGAATTGGGCCTGCACCCGTACAACATCCAACTGAGCCAGGAGCTCAAAGTTCATGAACCAAGATCTTGCATTTTGACCCCTCTAGACATTTTCTTGTAGGGTTTCCTCAAGTCGCAAGTCTATGCCAATATAACCAATATCATCGCTCAAATTCAGCCGGATCTATGCGGCAGATTTATTTGAAATTTAACCACTCGGATTTGCGCTACCGTGAGAAGCCCCACTGTTTGTTGCTAAAGGGCTATCATGATTATCTTATCGCACTCGCGTAATTAGCGCTTTCGACACATATAGCTCCAGCTCATCATACTAATTCCTCCTAGCTTTGCTCGTTGGTAGGTTGGATCGTCCTGCATTCCCGATGAACCGACATTGATTGACACGACTTTGCGCGAGATCGTATTGTTGCAGCTTGGAAGGAAACACAGTCAGTGATCACTCTGACTTTCACGCCATCGATATAGGGTCTAAATTTTTCGATGGTAAACCGAAACAGCCAAACACTCCCTCTCAGCCGCCGGATACTTTCCCTGGGTTGAAGCAAGTTTTTGGTTCATGAACACTATCACTTTTTCTCCGTCATCATCATCCTCCATCAGTCTGTATATAGTTAACGGTTTGCTGAAATCAGAATTTACCAGTATTAGCATGGACTGAGTAAATCGATGCGGGGTTATTCCCTTAGTAGGGAAATAAATAATAGAAAACTTGCAAACAAATTTAAAAAACATTAAAGTAGATGGCGAAAAATTCGACTAATACAAAGAATTTTAAAGGAAATTTCCACCGGTTTCAAGAATAGGGGCCCAGGAGGGATTCCAGTTTAGTGAAAGAGTTCTGTGAATCGTCGGACCAGCGAAATGAAATGCAAATTTTCCGCCGAAGGTTGGTGATTGGCGCCGTAAGCTCGAGATTCCGGAAATGTTGACAGGATCGACTTTCAATCCATGTCCATATAAGATGTAGCCAAGGTGTTCAGGAACGGAACATCTAAAAATCAAACAAAATAAATAACATTTAATCATACAAAATACTTACCTCATAAATTTATTTACGTCATATGACGTTTGCTTTATATCGAGTAAAGACTGAAATAAACAAGATTGTTCCATTAAAATCTACATTAATACATATGTAAATGTAAAGGAAAAATCCAATGATCTCTAATCTACAATTGAATTATTACATACTCGAGTATCATTCGATTTCTCCTAGATTAATTAGCTTACCACATATAGTTTGATTAATTAGCTTACCACCAACAATTCGTTGTTGATTTCATAAGTTTTGACATCTCAATCAAAACAAAAATAAGTTACCAACTGCATCGCACAAAAACATAATTATAATTTTTGTACTAAAAATTCAACTAGTCGTTCAAAGATGTCGCATGATTTCGTAAATGCACGCAATATTAAAATAAGATGTCGCCATAGATCAGTTAGTAGGTTATGTGGTAATATGTGGTGAATTAATTCGTAATTTTGACAAGACAGAATTTTTCCATCGTCTCATTCTATTCGAATGGAGTCTTCAAGCGATCAACATATAAGTTTAAGTTATCAAATCTAATATTGTGAAATAAAGGAAATTAAACCAAATGAGCCTCTTTTTATTTTACATAAACATTATTTGGATATTTATTAGTGGAAAACTATACAATCGCATCCATCAGCAATTTGGTCATCAAGCCGCAATCTTATCAACACTTGCAACATTACCACCATTTTGCTGACTACGCAATTTTCTTACAAATTGTTATTGTGTCTGTATCAAACAAATTCGTGACTCCTCTAGGCTTATCGTGATATTGGCCTGTCGCAGACGTTTGGCTACCTGTTTTAATAGTGACGGGTATATCACGAAACGTCAACGACATCACAAAAATGTCATCCAGATAAACAAAAAAAAAAACCTGGGCTCCAGGTTGACCTGAGTACCTGATCCATCAATCGTGAAAGAGTTTGAGTGGCAAATCTTCTCCTACCAGGTACAATGAACGCCGTTATGACTTGTGAGTGGAGATATATAGGGTTATACTTTAATTTATCGCAGTTTTATTCTATTTTAGATGTCTATTTTAGAAATAAGAGAAAATTAAATTTCCTAGAGGCAGAACCCGAAAATTGACATCCATATCGGCTTTCTAGCTGTAATCATTGTCTTACCAAAAACGATACTGTCCCCACATCTCGATTGGCGAAAAACAAAAGCCAATAAAGTAATCAGTACTCCAAAAATGACCCACATAACGGCGTTATTTGGAGTTACGTCGCCCCCATTTCGAATTCTGGTTGGCAACTTTAAAAAGTACCGCGAATACCACAAAAAGGACATCATTGGAGATAACCAAAATCATGAGCCGAATTTTTATAGAAAAACAGTTACTTGTCAAAAATCGTCATTTCCGCTTAAATTTTGAAAACCGATCTACCCCCAAATTCCGGTTCAATGATAAATGGTAATGAGAAATGGTAATGGTTTTATTTTCGACCAGTCATTTACCATTACCATAAAATTTTCGATTCCGGTTCAACAAATGGGTTTTAACCTGGGAAAAATTTAATAAATTACGTTTTTTGGTTCATTGGGCTATATTTTGACAGAATTTTTTTTTCTTGTGATGAGCAAACATATCAAAATACATAAAATATAAATATGTATATATAATAATATTTATATACGTATACATATATTTATGTTTACTACAAAATGATTGTAAGGAATATTCAAAATAAATTACAAAATTAATTGAATTTTAACTAAATTCTATTTTCAGTGGAAAATTTAAAAAGTCCCGTATCGAATACAATCAAATGAAAATATTCTGCTACCATAAATTATGGGTGAAAATTATGGGATTTTATCCTAAATCCTAAATAAAATCTAAAGGAAGCAGTTGACTGAATACCACCTCGCCGTTTCACCGTATGAATTTAGGAGAATCACCTGTAAATCGTACGGCTAGCAGTGCATCGAAAAGGGATATGCACTAAGCGCGGTACAATATCTCTTAGCGATACACGAAATTAACGATGCCATTGAATCTCTATGTAAAGCAGGGTTGTTCCTTCACGCGTAATCTAAAATAGATTACATTTCCATGTAATCTATGTCATCTATGTAAATTTGGCGTAATCTATGTAATCTAAGATTTTTTTTTCTTATTTTTAACATTTTATTTGTTTTATTTGTTTGTATTCTCTACTCTTTCTTCTCTTCCATAAAAAACTTGAATATTTTGTTCATTATACATGTGATTTCTTCCAAAGTAAGTTAAACTTCAAACGCTAATTGCTTGAGACCAAGGTCCAAGTTATCATCGTTCTTTGATAAAGTTAGTGATGTTGAGGTTTCCAACATTAACTCAAAATTATTTAATATTTTATTGAATCGGATCATTTAAAACATTTTATAAAAATTCTACGACCGGTCTATTCATCGAAATTTCCAGGACGAAAGGTGCTTTTCACAACAGTGTTGGAAACAGAATTCCAACGTTGTATCAAAATCGCTTCATAAGAATGGAAAATTATTCCGTTCTAATGATATAGATGCATGAAAAAATACATCTAAGAACAGCAAGCTATGATACACAGTATTGGAAAATCTAAAGCTTTTTAAGATGCATGGGATGTAACTTCGGAGTCGGAAACCGCAACAAAATTGACAACCATTCTGAATGAATCAGTTCTTTTGGCAAAAAGTCAATACAAACATTTATGCTGTCGTGTCAGATAACGCAGCTTGTATGGTAAAAATGGGTAAAGATGTGGACATTTGGCATAGTAATTGTAGCAGCCATACCGGAAATTTTCTCGCAAAAGATGTAAAGAATGCAGACCTGAACAAACAAGTTTTATCGGTATTGAAAGAATTCAAACATTCGAATTTCGAAAAGGCACTCGCGGATGTTGGGGGTTCTCGAATCAAAACGCATATTGATACCAGATGGTGCATTTATAGGGATTCATGCGAATGTCTTATCAAAAATGTGCAACATATGAAAACATTAATCGTCAACGATGATCGTCTAAAAAAATAAAGAACAACGTTAAACTACTTATATTTGACGACGAATTCTTAGATGAAGTAAGAGCAAATATTTTCTTTATTTAATCCGATTTGTAACTTAATTAATATTTGCGAAAATTCTGAAACTGCCGAGTCTACCCTTTTGTGGATGAATTTGGTAATACCAGCAAAATTTAGCAATCATCAAACACATTTAGAAAGAAGACGAGAAATGGCTTGCAATTTGTATGCTAAATGTGCATACTGTCTGCATCCGAAATTTCACGACAAAGCTAAACAGAGATTAATCCAAATGCAGTTGGAATATGTTTCGGAATTTTTAATAAATGAACTTGATTCCGAAGATATATCTAGTTTGAACGAATTCCAAGAAACTAAAGGAATTTTTAGAATATTAAAAATTAAACAAATTACAGACTCGGTTGTATTTTGGAACATGACGAAAACACATCACAACCCAATCTGGCTAATCTCGCTGGCTAATCTCGCAGTGAAATTAATGAAAATTCCTGCTTCATCTGCTTGAATAGAAAGATTATTTTCTAACTGGTCTTTTGTATATTCATCGATTAAAAACAGACTCGATTTTGAGCGTTCAAAAAAATTACTACATGTACTCGTATATTATCTCCTAAAAATTATGGATATAAATAAATCCACCGTCTATTAAATTCAATATAAATTTAATAAATTATAATAAAATTTTATAATTCTATTGTATACCTTAATAAATAAGTAATAAACTTTTTGAATTATTTCAAATTTAAATTAATTTTATATTCGGTTTTCTTTGTGAACTTTAAATATAAAAATTAGTTAGCGAATGGGGAAAAATGTAAATATATAAAAAATTATATGTCTTAAAATTTATTATTAATTACTTAAGTTACATAGATTACACGAAAAAATCGCATGTAATCTTCGCGTAATTTATATGTAATCTATACGTGTAATGTAATCTATTTTGTCTACGGCACAACCCTGATGTAAAGGGCAATTACTATCGTTGTCAAATTATACAAGGAAACGGATGACCTAGCTGGAATTTTTGATAAGTGGTCTGAATATTTATTGTTTTGTGGAAATTTTGTAGGATCATGTTCATTATGTTTCAATATATAATATAAAATAAATTTTTATGCTACTTCTATCAAAATAATAGTTTTTTAATTGGAAAATACAAAACCAACCAATTCCCATGAAAAAAATTCTTATGGTGTTTTTGACATTAGTTATGGGTTTTTTTCTCAGTCATTTAACAGGAATCGCTTTTCTGGGTTTTTATACCAATTGCATTTTTTCGACTAATAAAAACCATAATGGTAAACTTACCAGCGAACCGGAATTTGGCCGCTGGACCGGTATCGTTGCAAAATTAATTTAGAATCTATTGATTCTTAGTAGTTTCTCTTGTAAATAATATATTTTCAATATAATTGCAAACATTTTCCATTTTCAGCTAAAAACCATTTTAGCTGACCCATAGAACATATACACTAATTTTTATCAAAATCGGTACAGCGAGTTTTAATGTTACAAACATGCACGTCATTTTTATACATACAGGGTGTTTGGCGCGTGGACCAACAATTTTTTTGGCAAATTAGGGAAGGGAGGGGTCAATTCAATGGTTCATCCTATAGAACTGATGTCCTGTGCCACGATAACTGAGATATGATATTATTAAGTATTTTTTAAATTACCCAAAATCGCGCCTTTAAATAGTCATAACTTTATTACACAAACGTAGTCGTAAAGGTACAAAATAACTTGTATTGTATACCGCAATGAGATTTTATTATAAATGAATCATTATTTAATACAGTTTTATGGGATGATCCCCCAATCTGCCAAAAAATTTTGTCGGTCCAGGCGCCAAACACCCTGTATAGAGAGATACGAGTATTTTATTTATCACAAAGAATTATTAAAAATCGAATAATTTATCGAAATCTCTCTAGTTTTCGAAACTTTATATACAATCAGACAAAGATACTTTTTTTTATTTGTTCAGAAAGAGCTTATCTTATCAAATTTATCTTTATAGTTTGGTATGTAAAGCCAAAAACAAGTTCAATCTTTCTTAGAATTTTTATTTGAAACGAGCATTGAAATAAAGAAAACTCACAACTATAGTTCTGCTGTGCATGTTTTCTAAATTCATCCGCGCTGTATTTTTATTTTGCTAATTTCATTTCACAAAACGAACAAAAACGCTTCCTTATACGTATCCTTCCACTATAATACGAGACTGTTCGACGTGATGAATCTACATTTTATTTTTGTAATATTAAATCCTTGACTTCTGTATTATTCTCCCTCCCGAACGAGCAACAAAAAAAAAAAACAGAAATGTTTTTCCTCATTGTGAGCTTTTTCGTGTATTAAATACTTTTATTCTGTTGAACTTTTTAATCAGTGAATATAAATTTTTATTTGAATGTTCACTTTTCGCGTTGTTGTGGCTGACTCTTATTATTATACCATTCCTATTATCATTGTTGCTATTATTCCCGGGTTTTGTCTATTAATTTTATGCTGTGCGTTCTTGTAACCGTTTGTACATCACAAAAATGTTTAGTTGCTTGTAATACTTTCATAAATAAATTTAAAATTTTAATTATTGAAATAATTGAAATCTGTTCGTGCAGATTAAATTAAAAAATAAACCGAATAGAGATGGCTGAACATACTGTTTATGATATACTCGTACATAACAACAAGCAAAATTTATAAAACAAACTTGACTAGAAAAATATTAAATGGAAGAAAGGTTGTTACGAGGGCAAATCAAAAAGTCTTGCAATATCATATGAAAAAAAAGAGTGAGAGAGACAGCAATATTTTTATTTTTTGACATAATCTCCTTTAAGGTTTATACATTTGTCACATCGATCAATTAACTTACCTAAACCCTCTAAAAAAAAAGATTTCTTTTGCTCCATAAAATATTCATTTACAACAGACTGTACTTCATAGTCACTGGAAAATTTCCGGCCCCTTAGTGTTTTTTTCAAATTGGGAAAGAGAAGTAGTCACTGGGTGCCAAGTCTAGACTGTACGGTGGATGCGGAATTTCCACGAAGCCGCAGTCCTTTAATGCAGCTTGAGCAATATTAGCCTTGCGCACTGGTGTATTGTCGTGAAGAAGCAAGATTTTTTTCCTAACTTTCCTTGGCCGTTTTTCCCGGATCGCTTTTTTCAATTTTCGCAAAGCCTCTGCGTAATATATGCCTGTGATTGTGGTTTTCGGTGGCATATAATCGATTATCAAAATTCCTGCAGCATCCCAAAAAATTGTTGCCAAAACCTTACCAGCAGACGGTTGAGTTTTGAATTTCTTTGGTGGTGGTTCACTACGTTTAATCCATTGCATCGATTCTTGTTTGGATTTCAGATCCCAGTGATGAAGCCATGTTTCATCGCCTGTTATTATGTTACCCAAGAAATTTTCTGGATCTGCTTTGTACATATCTAAAATCGCCTTTGAAGTTTAAACACGCATTTTTTTTTGTTCAGCATTCAACAAACGGGGAACCCATCGCGCACTTACTTTCGACATGTGAAGGTGGTCATGTAATATAGTATATGTGGTACCGTATGAAAGAGAAAGTCTCCACGCTAACCGCGGAACAGAAATACGCCGGTCCTCCAATACAATAGAATCAGCCAAAATTACGTTTTCATGGCTAATAGCATCTGCTGGCCGACCCGAGCGGTTATCGTCTTATAATGACTCCCAACCACTTTTGAATAATTTTACCCACTTTGTTACTGTGGCATATGATGGTGCAGATTCGCCGTAAACTTTTGATATATAGTTGAATATATAAATTGCATTTCGTCCATCTTTATAGAAAAATTTAGTAACGGCGCGATATTCAATTTCATTCATTTTAAGAAAAATTCAAAACACATGTTACTAAATTGACAAAAACAAACGAACCGTAAAATTTACATCGAAATGTTCTTCTAGAAGTTTCATCGTGACAAAAAATGGTTTTGAAAAATATATTGTTGTCTCACTCACTCGTTTTTTTCATATGATATTGCAAGACTTTTTGATATACCCTCGTATGGCGAATATATTGGCTTAATTTTATTGTGTGTGTGCCAGACTTTAAAATAGAAATATCATGATACAAATATTGGTAGAACATACTGAAGAGACAATGCAAAACATAAACTATAAGGAACATATACCCTTTCACACATAACTTTTACAGCGTGTTTACTTACTTGCTACATATAACACTGTACATACTAAAGGCACCCTAAAGAACAAATTTATAAATTTTAATTATAATTCACAAAACAAAAAGTGGGTTTTGAAAAATTCAAATAATACACAGAGATTAAACATTTGTTGGTTTTGCATAAGGTGAAACATGACAAAAATATTTGATTTTTCCCTAAATTTGCTTTTTGACAGAAAATACGCTCTCATTTCAAATAGTACAATGGTAAAACAATTATTACAATATTTAATAATAAAACGGAAAACTTTGGCTTTGCGGTAAATGATAAAAAGGAACATTCAGCTAAATATTTTATTTGCGAGCTAGTTATGTGATATATTGGATCAATCAAAATACAATTCAGAATATAATGGAACCAAATAGGCAAAACATTTGTGCAACTCCTGGGGCGGCATGTTGTACCATCACATTTTTCGACCTTCGGCAGAATGATGTGCATTTCAGCCAAACAATTACACAAAAAAATATCGCGATTTCAACCATTCAGTATAAATATGTTCTCTGTTCTTTTTCCACACTTCGGCAAACGTCCAACAAAATTTTCAAGATCGAAGATTAGACATCGTAAAATAGAAATAGTATGTTTTATTCGAGGATGCTGAGACCACAATTGAAAAATTATAATCGGAAAGATGAAACAGTTTATCAATTAACTCTTAAACCGTGAGACATAAAATAAATCGAAAGTCGAAAATTGTGATGGTATACTGAATAAAATTTGCTGGACCCAAAATCATAACTAATTTGATTTTCATATTTTTGGCAAAACTTATATGAATCTGTGGCACAAGTAGCGAAAGAAAACTCGCTCTTTAAATTTGTATATGGTGAAAAATACGTCAAAACACTAATTTTTGGAAATAATGTTTTTATTTTATGATTCAAAACATCTACTGAAGATGTAGTTTTGATTTAATTTTTTTTCTAGAATGGTGATTTTTTTCTGTCTTGTTGTTGTTCAAGATACAAGGTGTCAAATTTTAGGGAAAATGATGAACATGATGTTCTAAATATGGCTATGAAAAGACAACTAGTTATCCGATAATTATAAATGTGGTATCTTGTGTCATCTCTTCTTTTTCAAAATGGCCGCCATAATGTTATTTCAAACTTTGAGCAAGTGAATTTCGCTTAAAGCAAAGGGACCGAATAAAGTTCGTCGTTATAGCCGAATTTTGTTATATCCTCTCTCTCTCTCTGGCACTATATCCCATCAAGGAATTTGGCCGCCTCAAATGAGGTTTCATAATCATATTTTCATTTTGGATAATGAGTGATTAATTTGGGACCTCCGGTTGCTGGGGCAAGCATGCTGTCAACTTGTTGTATCTGGACGAGATGAAATTCTAGATTTTTGATAATAAACATATAGTTGTTGTCAGAAAATTAGGGACAGCAAAAAAAACAAGGAAAACAGTGTTTTAACATATATTTATTATTTATCTATATTTAATTTGACAAACTACTTTCATTAGTACCTACTTTAGCATTTTGTTACAAAGAAATACGTAATGTTGTTTGATAGCCTATTAGTTTTTATTTTAAAATTTTTAAATGTTGAAAGGGTTGGTCAAAAATTAGGTGCAATTAAATGATGTTTAAAAAAAAGAAAAATCTACAACTTTTTTAGAGCAAAATTCATTATGAAATCTTTAATACTTCGTAGCATGTCCTTTATTATCAATGACTACTTGGTTTCTGGGTTGATTTTGTTGTGTGGACGAGCGTTGTCATGCAACAATATCACCTTCCGCCTTCCTTGGCCCGTAAACGGCCTATTTTCATCTAGAGCATCACCTAATTTGATCAATTGGACCCAGTAACGTTCAGCTGTAACAGTTTGATCAGGTTCCAGAAGCTCTTAGTAAATGATCAATCCCATCATAGACACACAAAAACATTTTCTTGTCAAGAATATTCATTTTTTGCAACTGATATTGATGGCTGGCCTAGAGCAACCCACGATTTTCGCGCTTAGAACTATCGTACAAAATCCACTTTTCATCACCTGTAATGATTATGTGCAGTTTGTTTTTTGTACCGACAAAGCAAATTCATGCATATGTCAACTTTTCGGTTTTTGTTTTCTTCGGTCCTTTGGGGAACCTTTCCCGTCCTTCTGTATTTTTCCCATTACATGCAATCGGAGTGATATTGCTTGGTGAGCAACTCCTAACTGTTCTGCACTTTTGAGTTTGACACGAATTTCCATCCAGTAAAACTTTAGGTTCTTCGTCTCCATATTGTTTTATTGCACCTGGTCGTGGATCGTCCTCAAACTCGGAAGGATCGGCCTACAACTTGCAAACTACTTTTTTACTGTTGAATCAATTCTATTTCGGCCTTGATAGGCCAGACAGATTGATTGATTAAGATGAAACTACTAAAGAATTGTACACACAAATTGGGAGATCCCAGTACATTTTGGCCGAAATCGGTCTACCGGAAATGCTAGCAAATTTTTTTTTTGAAAAGTATATCCTTTACAAAAAAAACGATTATGAACTAAAAAGTTCTAAATTAATTTTACAACAATTCTGTTCTACATCACTTTTCCAAAATTTAAGCGGAAATTACGATTTTTGACAAAAACCGGTTTTCAACAAAAATTCGTTGTTCAACAGATGGACTGATTGATCGGGATGAAATTTCATACCTAAGCTTTTTGCCAGTTGATTTTTGCCCAAATTAGTCCATCGGAAGTGACAGCTTATATGGAAGCTTTTTCGTTTTATTTTATGTATTTAGAAAATCTAGAAAACTGTATCATTTACGAGAAAAAAGGTTATGAACTAACAGATTTTAAATTAATATTGCAACATGAGACTTTCAAAATTTAAACGGAAATAAAGAATTTTGTCAAAAAATGTTTATCAGTAAAAATTTGGTCCCTATGGTACAACCCATTCGAATTGATTAATCAGAATGAAAATTCATACTTAAGCTTTTTATACAAAATGGGCGGTCAGTGATTTTTGGGTGTGATCAGTACACCGGAAATAATACTTTCCATTGGAGCTTTTTTGTTTTTTAAAAAATATTTTGAAAAGTATCTCAATTAGAGGAAATCGAATATGAACAAAAAGATTCTAAATTAAATTCGCAACAATATCGGTTGAGATCATTTTTCCAAAATTTAAGCAGAAATCTCGTTTTTCACAAAAAGCTCTTTTTTGTATGAGATTTTTGGCCGAAATCAGTAAATCGGCCCAGATTTTTTTTTTTTAAAACTTAATCGGAAATGACGGTTTTCCGGAAACTGTTTTCCAACAAAAATTTGAAGCTTTACAGTCTAGACGGATTGATTGATCGGAATGAAACTTTATAACTCCCAGTATACTTGGCCAAAATCTGTCCACTGAAAATGCCACCTTCCATAGAAGCGATTTCGTTTTTTGTAAATATTTAATATTTAAATTATTTTAAATTAAATTTGCAGCAATACCTATCGGTTCAGCTCAATTTTCCAAAATTTAAGCGGAAATGACGATTTTTCACAGAAACTGTTTTTTGTATGGCAATCATGAAAACTGTTAACCTTGAGTTTTTTGACTAAATGTATGTGTCCTCCCTACGGTTAAGACGGATTTATTGATCGGGGTGAAACTTATTACTTAAGCTTTTACCATAAATAGGAAGATTGCATGATTTTGGATAAAATTGGTCTACCGGAAGTGGAAGCTTCTATAGGAGCTTTTTCGAGTTTTGCAAGTATTTTGAAAAGTATATATGCATTTACGAAAAACGATTAAAACAGAAAGATTATAAATTAATTTTCAAACAAAATTAGTCCAATTCATATTTTAAATTTTACCGGAAATGACATGTTTTGATAAAAAACTTTATTTCAACAAAATTCGGCTTCCCTACATACCAGGCGGATTGACTATTCAGAATAAAACTTCATACTAAAGCTTTTTTCATAAATTAAGAGAGCAAAGCGAAATGTGGTGGACATCTTTGTACTAGAAGGAGCAGCTTCCGTAGGAACTTTTCCACTTTTTGAAATGAAGATTACATTTTTATCAAATTTTAGATAAATCGGAAACTTTGTTTCCAAAAACTGCAACAATATTTAATGAAGGAGTAAACTATTAAAGTACCATGATAAAAAACCATCTGATATCACAAGGAAGCTGTAGTGCTGCAATTTCTCTCCTACATTTTTGTAAACTACAATTGGATAAATAATCGCTTGTTTGTTGCTCCAATGAAAATCTCGTGCTGCATTTTGCATAAATCTTATTTTTATGAAACTAGATTTTTCTATTGGAATAAAGCAATGAGTATATTTATGGAAAGTAAAATTAAAATTACAGAAAGCAAACTGATAGATGACGGTAGAGCTTGTGTTAAAAATATTTTTATGATGCTTCAGAGCTCAGGAATCAGATATTTTAATTTCATTATGAAATAATCCAGAAATTCATCAAATGGTTTTGATAATTTTTATAAGTTGTATCGGCCAGATGAAATTCATGGACTGAACGATAATTCAGCGTCCTGGGAGTTTATGAAAAATATATAGTGCAAGTGAAAATGCAAGTATTTTCAAAAACGGTTAAGGCTCATATTAATCTCGAGTTTTGAAGTTCTGTACAGTCCATTAAGTACATTTGTAAATATGTTAATAAAGGCAGTGATTTGGCAGTATTTGCAGTACAAAATAAAAATGAAAACGACAAAATATCACGATACCAGATAGGCAGATACATCAGCAGCAACGAAAGCTGTCTGGCGTATTCTTAGTTTTCCCATACACGTACGAAACCCAAGAGTCGAGCACCCCGCGATTCATCTTGAAAATGGTCAACGTTTACATATTTCTGTTCTGAAGAAAATGCTTTCCAACGAACATTCGATCCACCAAAATCGACACTTAGCAAATTTTTCAAAATGTGCCAAAAACCTGATGTTTTCAAACAATTCGCATACTCATTATTAGATACCGACGTTCCACGCTTTTTACATGGAACAAGTCA
Source organism: Nephrotoma appendiculata (assembly GCA_947310385.1). NCBI lineage: Eukaryota > Metazoa > Arthropoda > Insecta > Diptera > Tipulidae > Nephrotoma > Nephrotoma appendiculata. The sequence goes on along the minus strand of OX371225.1, from coordinate 25,833,433 downwards.
GGTAAAAATAGGGTCCACGTAGACAAGGCGAACCCCATCCAACAAACACAGGCGTGTTCAGAGCCAATACATTGGGACGACTCACCGAGTTAGGTACACAAACCAAGATCCAAACATTGATTATACGCCAGAAATGTACAATGAAGCTTTAGTGTTGATCGAGAATTTGTGTATTTTAAATTCAAATTGGACAATAAATCATTATGGTATGCCCTCGCCTGATCATCTGGCGGCCGTTAAAAAGTATTTATGATCGAATTATGTTGACTTTTACTTTATCGATGCACCAGGCGGAACCGGCAAGACGTTTTCAATATCACTTATTCTTGCAAAGGTACGTTCGCAACACAAAATTGTTTAGGCAATTGCATCGACAGGCATTGCTGCTACTTTGTTAAATGGTGGACGAACGACACATTCAGCGCTGAAACTACCACAAGAAGCTCATAACAAAGCAAACGCAATGTGTAGCATTAAAAAAACAGCGGAATGGCTACAATGCTGCAAAAAAGTTCGATCATTATCTGGGATGAGTGTACTATGGCTCATAAACATCCATTCGAAGCATTGCATAGAACTATGCAAGATTTAAACGGCAACAGCAAACTATTCGGCGGTGCTACCTTATTACTATCCGGTGATTTCCGACAGACATTGGCAGTCATTCCACGCTCTACTTATGCCGATGAGATTAACGCATGTTTAAAACAATCATTTCTCTGACAAAGCGTAGAGACCGTTCGATTGACCATCAACATGCGAGTATACAATTACAAAATGACCCGTCGGCACAAATATTTTCTGAACAATTACTGGACATTGACAACGGTAACATCGAACTGCATCTAAACACACAATGCATCAAATTGCCAGACAATCTATGCACTATCGTTAATTCAAAACATGAAATAATTGAGAATGTCTTCCCGGACATTCTGAATAATTACTTGAACCACAATAGGCTCAGTGAACGTGCTATTTTGGCAGCGAAAAAGGCTGATGTTGACGAAATTAATTTTCAGATACAAGAGTTATTACCAGGCGAACTGATGTCTCTCAAATCAATCAACATTGTCGTTGATGAAAATGATGCAGTAAACTATCCAACTGAATGTTTAAATTCAATAGATATGCCAGAAATGCTACCCACAATCTTAGATTAAAAATTGGTTTGCCGATAACTCTGCTTCGTAATTTAAACCCACCCAGATTATGCAATGGCACACGTTTGATCATCAAACGGATCGCCGGAAATGTTTTTGGAGCAACCATTTTGAACGGAAAGTTTAAGAGAGAAGTCGCTCTTTTGCCACGTATCCCAATGATACCCTCGGGAACGACAATTCTATTGAAACAGTTTCAATTTCCGATTCGTTAGGCATTCGTTATAACAATCAACAAATCTCAACGCCAAACAATGTCCGTTTGCGGACTCCACTTAGAAAATGCATGTTTCTCTCATGGCCAGTTATACCTTGCATATTCACGTGTGGGTAAACTATTGAATCTCTTCATATTGGCGAAAAACAGATTGACAAAAACTATTGTTCACAAAATCGCACTACTTTAAATTTAAATTTATTACTATAATTACAATTGAATGTTAGATGGTTAATAAATATGTAGCTTTATGTGACAACCTGTCACACTGTTGCGCAACTTTAACATTGTATTTACATATGACATATGCGCAATATGTTCTATGTATGTCAAATGCATAAAACATCAAACACCCGTGATAAAAGGCGGTCTACATGAAATGTGGTCAACAAAAAAGACGGTTTGTGGCAGAACAACGTCTGCCGGGTCAGCTAGTCTCTTATAAAAACTACCACATAAAAATCGTTTATAAAAGAAACCACTTCCGAAAAACGATTTCAGCCAAACATCACTGGGATCTCCAAATTTATGGAAAAAGCTTAAGTATGTAGTTTCGTCCCGATCAATCAATCCGTTTGGAGTGTACGGAGGCCAAATTTAAGTTAAAAACATTTTTTTTCTACACCTTTTCCAATTGTAATTCAGAAAGTATCAGTTTTAATTCAGATTAGTCAATTGTAATTCAGAAAGTATCAGTTGTAATTCAGATTAGTCAATTGTAATTCAGAAAGTATCAGTTGTAATTCAGATTAGTCAATTGTAATTTAGAAAGTATCAAATGTAATTCAGATTAGTCAATTGTAATTTAGAAAGTATCAATTGTAGTTCAGAAAGTATCAATTGTGGTTCAGAAAGTATCAATTTTAGTTCAGAAAGTATCAATTGTAATTCAGAAAGTATCAATTGTAGTTCAGAACATGTTAACGTTATTTGAATTACAATATGTACTTACTTTTACTGCATTAGCATTATACATAAAAAAATGATCATTTTAAACATAGTAACCAAAAATATGTGTCATATTCTATGTTTAAAAAAAAGACTTTTTAATTAATTTGTTTTATTTCTTCTGAAATAAAGTAATAAAGTAATAAGGCTATTACCATGCAGACATCTACTGCATACAAAGTGTCAAAGAGATATGAACAATGTACCGGATGCTATATGTCGTATTTGCAGAGCTGTTCTGACTGCAACTGAAAGCACAGAACGAAAAAAGTACAAAAAAATACTAATGCAGATCGTGAAAGAATCGTGAATTGTGCCAATAAAAGTAATGATTGGGTGTCCTTAGCTGCGACGTTGGACATCAAGTACAAGACCGCGTTTTATTGAATTCGATCAGGGCAACACAAAATGTTAGCAAGAGGAGGTATAAAACATCGAATTTTGAATGAGGCACAAATTGATTCGCTTGTTTCATGGGTAGAACAGGATTGCAGCTGTACATTGCAGAAATTAAAACAAAAAATATTGACCAAATTCAACATATCGATATCTGTGTCAACAGTAGGCAATTACCTAGAAGGCAGGCTCTTCACTACGAAGAAAGTTCATAATGAACCTTGCACTATGAACTCTGACATAAATAAAAGGAAAAGAGCAGAATATGTCCAAAGTTTGAATAACTATATTCAACAAGGGAAACAGATTGTTTGGATAGATGAAACCAATTTTAATTTATTTTGCCGCCGGACAAGGGGCCGTGCAGTAGCTGGTGCCAGAGCAGTTCAACTTCTCCAAGCCGCACGAGGCCCTAACATCCATTTGATAGGAGCAATCTCTACTGCAGGAGTTGTTTTAATGGAGCGGAGAAGAGGTTCATTTACCGCCCATCTAGCAAATGCGTGGGTGACAAGACTGATGCAGCACTGGCAAAACATTGGAAATGAACTTGAAGATTTGGTAATTGTTTCAGACAACGCACCTTGCCATTCAAACCTGGAAACAGTTATTAATGGGACTACAGCGTCTCTGCTGCGGCTAGGGCCATATTCACCAATGCTTAATCCTATTGAGACTATTTGGTCAAAGGTGAAGGCTTACGCTAAAAATAATATTAGAATACCAAGCGTTACAGGTCCTGGTGTTATGGAACAAAGATTGGTATACTTGGAGGGGATTATTGATCAAGCAAAGAACCGTGTAGCCGGAGGTGATTGTGCTCGTGCCATACAACATTCTTCAATCCATCAAGTTGCCGCTTTGGCAATGAATGACATGTCTGTTGGTAGCTAAAGTGAAAGTTCGTTTATTACTTTAATTATTTATTTTATTTAAATTATATTTCTGTTGTTGTTTGTATTAATGTTACCCTTGCTTGTTTATTATTTGTGCTTTGTAAAAAAATAAATTGTTAATTATAATTCAGAAAAATTCAATATTTATCAATATAATTGAGAAAGTAAATTCCCAAAATATTTTCAATTAAATCTTTCATTACGGAATAAATATCCTCCTCACCGCAAAACACATACTGTCGTCTCATTTATTACTATGTACATATATATTTCAATGGTAAGTTGTGTTATCTTCCGCAATCTCTAAAAACCTATCAAGTGATTCTTACCTAAAATTCGCTAATTATGAAGTAAATTAACATATTCGTTCAATACATAAAATTCCTGTTGTGAAATTGCTACAATTCGACGAATGTCGAAATGTTCTGAACTACAATTGATACTTTCTGAATTACAACTGATACTTTCTGAATTACAATTGACTAATCTGAATTACAATTGATACTTTCTGAATTACAATTGACTAATCTGAATTACAATTGATACTTTCTGAATTACAATTGACTAATCTGAATTACAATTTATACTTTCTGAATTACAACTGATACTTTCTGAATTAGATCGAAATATGTGGCTGAGCTTGGTACGATAATATCGGCTCTATACTAAATGGAAAATTTAAAAGAACGAGTTCAGGATACATTTAAAAATAAACAAATTTGTATTTTGGCTGGGTATTAAAAATAATTTTTGTTTTTCAGCTACTTCTGTTAGTTAAATATAATGCTTTATTCAATAGTTTTAGGACTTCTTCTATCATGAATCACAAATTTCTCGAACTAGCGTCTTCAGAAGTTTGCTTAATTGATCTTTGCATCCCAAAAAATGTACATTTTGTATGGCTCTAGAAATGTTTCTCTGATGAGAGCACATTTTATTTGATAGGAAATGTTTTAGGCACGTGTTCTCAAAAATCATACTGGAGCTACGTCATTCCCTACTGGATTAACGGCATTGGTTATCCGTTGATCCTCCAATAATAGGTACTTCATACTGAAGGGTGTTGAAAATATGACCTATAGAGCCACATTACAAATCTGTTATGTATATCAATGAACTTCAACCATTACAAGTTAAAATTATCGTTTAATGTCGTAAGATAATCATGGAACAATTGAGTACAGTTCGACAAGACTTCGAACAACGTTTGTTTTACTGTGTGGAGTGGAGGCCATTATAAAATAGTTTTGAATGATTTAGTTTCAAAATTTTACACAATAATCGTTTGGCTCATTTTTATAAACCACATACTGTCGTAAGCAAAATAGAATGATTTATCACGACCCCAGCGCCATTTGAAAAATTTTAACCGCCACCTTCTGGAATTAAATGGAGTGCCTAATGGGGAAAATTCTGCGGCTGAATTTTTACTAAATCAGTAATCGATTAGAAAACACACTCCACGATTAACTCTATTAGATTAGTGAAAAATTATAGCATGTTAGATCTAGTTTAAAGAAAATGTGGGAAATTGACAGTCCCAAAGACGGTTAAAGAACGTATCCAGTGACAAACCACAAAATGATTTACATAAACCGACAATATTAAATTAAAAACTGTACCTCAGTACTAAAAAAAAATAGCAAGGATACTTTAAAATTTAAATTTTTTGTTAGCCTCGAATTCTCAAACCCGATATAAGTCTCCTTTAAATTTACGAGTACAATACGGTTATATACACATAAAACCAACAGAAAAGATTAATTATAGACTATTTTTTGCTACATAAAATTAAAAATGGAAAACGAATTCATTTCTATGTTACGTTAAATATATACGAGTATATAGCGAGACACATTTCGAGGTTTTTCCTTCTGTTTATTTATTATATTGATTTTAGGTACATGAAGCCCCTCGACACCACACCAAACTGAACTACAGTAAATTAATATTTTATGAAGAAATAATAAAACCGAAAGCACCTAAAAAATTAATGCTTTGAATAAACTTAATATACAATCATAAGAAAATAAAAAAGCCAAGGTATAATTGAAAATTTTGCCAGAAAACAAAAAAAAAAATCTAAATTAAATTCTTTTACCCTTGGTAAATTAGAAAATGTAAAAAATGGTTCGCTTTAATGCTCGCACCATCCGATATACCAAAATCATCTCCGCCGTCTATAATTATCTTTAATTTCATGTTCAATTAAAACTTGTACTACACATAAGATTTTATTGTTGCTAGGTTTTCTAATACTGATAATTTTCATTTCCATTAAATCCGTATACTATAAAAGTTAAAGCAGCCGCACAACTAAGAACAGCAATAGCATAAAGTTACAGAAAGTTTCTATTGAAATAATTAAGTGTGAATCAACCATAAATCAAAGGCATTTAACAAAAAAAAATGTGTATTGGTTGCGGAGCAAAATAGTGGTATGGAACAAATTCGAGTAGTAAAAAAGTTTTCTGACTTTTTTTTCTGCCAGTCTGCCGTTGTGGCATGATATTTTTTTTTGTTGCAATTTTGGATTATATGGCTAACGATTTCTTATTACCGATTATTTTCGAATTAAAGTACTTTACTTATAATGTTATCTTTTTAGTGTGTAACAATAACATAAATTAATTGTTTGAAGTCAATTTGATACTATTTTCGAATTCGGTCTGTTTTAGTTTTAAAAAACACTATCATTAAAATAATTAAAGTTTTCATTTGTGTGGAACAAAATATATGTTCCAGTATATATAAATACTTTCGTGTTTTTTTTTGATATGCACAAGTTATCAATTTGCCGAATGAAAAAAAAATTAACAAATGTTAAAGCCCGAGCTCAGCCTTAATAGGTAGCATTGGGTAAGGTTTTACAATTTTCAGCAAGACAATTAAAGTAAGAGGTGTTTTTTTTAAGCCCGATAGAACTTGAAAATTTCAGAAAAATTCATTTAATGACCTGGCGCTCTTGTTTAACTTAAGTTCGCATTGATGCCACTATGACCATTTGTATAAAATCGAACAATCTAAGTAGATACTTTCTTCAATTGTCGCCTACGATAAATATACGAAGTGCAGTTCAAGAAGAGAACAACAACTGGCTGTTTCAAGTTGGTATGTGCAATCATCATCTTATCAAAGGTACCAACTATCACTGCACAGTTTAAATTCCTCAGCAAATGATCAAAACTGGAGATCTGGTTAAAAATATTTTTGGCACAAATATTTCTGGAATATCTGTGCAGGAGTTGGTAAAACGCGTCATTGTTGCACCGACAAATAAATAGACTCTTAAAGTTAAGATGAATCGTAAGATCATCGACATGATGCCAGGTTAAGCTGAAATTTATTACAGGGCTGATTCGGTGATCTCAGAGGAACCAAATGATGTACAAAATTATCCAGCAAAGTTTCTCTTTGATCAAACGCCAGTAGGAATGCCACCTCGTGTTTAACTTCTGAAGCCTGGAGTAAATGCCGTTGAGAAATTTAAACCAAAAAAAAAAGGAATGTGCAATGGCACTCGAATGAGTATTAAGAAGCTACACCGAAACTTTGTAATTTAGTTTAGTTTCCAGAAGTTCAATACACTTTTCAGCAAGCATTGATCCAAAAACCCGCACTAAAGCAAGATTCCAATTTTTTTTTTCGAGTGAAGATTAATATACAAATATCGTCCTTAATTGTGCGCTATAACTCAGAACCAGTTTCCTTATAGTGTTTTCTGAATTTGTAATACACCAAAGCGTAAAACCTCGCGCTGATAGTCCTTTTCTAATATCAATTGATTTTGTAATTATATTAAAAGATAAACCATCACTTGCCGACATATGTGCCTGTACCATAGATAGTAATTCCTCTCCGCCATTTTTTAAATACGATTTAAGCGTTGTCGTTGTCGTTGCAATTTCAATTATCTGAAGATTTGTTTCCCCTGCAACCCATTTTAATAAGTTTATATTCTGGGTTTTAAGATGTGCGTGGAGTCTACTTGTACTACCACAAACCGTTTTTATTTTCCTACTGCATTTATTAAATTTCGCCATGTGACCTTTTTTTACCGTAAGAAATAAAACCGTGGTGAATTCTTATTGGAAGTTAATGTTTTATGTTTTTCAAAAATATTTTCTTCGTCCATTTGGTATAAATAGAAATAATTCTAACATAAATAATTTAATTAGAATTTACAATGCGATTTGAAACTCAAAAATAATGTTATACTTGCTTAAATTAATGCACTTTTCAGTTTAAATGAAATGTAAATGCTATAGATAGAATAAAAAAAAAATAAAAAGAATAACGTAAGAGAGCGAAAGATAGGATTTACAAGTATTCGACCATACTCAGAATAAGGAAAATAAAAAGAATAACAAAAATTGCGTTTTATATGTGTCCAATTCTACTGTCACAAAGAAAACTTAATAAATGCAACAACAAAACTGAAGCAAATTTTAATGCGATGAATGTAATATTCATGTTTATTTTTTATATAAAAGAATTTAGAATTATGGGTGTATTTTATCTTTTCTATTAATAAAATATTCATGTACACATACACTAATATAAATATAATATCAAAAATAATTATCACTACACTGTAGAATTGTATTCTTCTAAACCTAACCTAAAAAAATAATTTATCGAATTGCGGTAATTTAAAGCGCATATAAATAATTTTTATAATTTTAAACACATAAATTTGTTGAAATATTATACATACTCAAAACTATTATAGTTTCACTCAATATTATAGGAAATATATCAAAAAAATAATAATACAAAAAATATATGGATAAATACAAAAATATATGGATACAAAAATATATGGATGAATTTAATATTTTAAGTTATCTATAGCCGAAAAGTTAAAATGAAATAATAATTTTTTGTCTTCGTTTCTTACGTTATTCCTGTTATTTTTTTTATTCTATCTATAGTTCGCCCTTTACTTAAAAAAAAACATATTGTTACGGTGACACCTAGATTAGAATAGAATAAGTTAATTTCATTAATTGTTCAATTACGTGTATAATTTATACTCAACATTTAGGCGTATTTCTATACTAACATATTTGCTGCGCATTTAGGATTATTCTAGAAACAAATATTTTGGTATATAAAGGCGCGCGTTGACGTGTATTGCTGAGTATTATTTTAAACGTGATACAGTGAAGGTTAAATAGAAAGATTATTAAAGTGATTATTAAAGCGATTATTAAAGTGATAATTAAAAAGTGTGTTATAATTATAATAATTAATTGTGAAAATTGTGTTGTATAATAAATTGTGTTGTGTAAATAAAATTGTGTGAGTTAAAATTGAAGCAGTGTATTTATTCACAATCCAGTGATTCGAACCTTGATTGACAAGGCAAAATCGTAACAATTGGTGACAGCGGTGGGATTGTGAATAATAAGAAAAATGATTCTCTACGAATTAAAGCTTGCGCAATTAAAGGAGCAACTGAAGCAGCGAGGTTTGGCTAGTGAAGGCACAAAAGCTAGTTTGGTGGAGCGACTACGTCAGGCCATGGAGAAGGACGGTTTAAATCCAGATGTGTATGATTTCGAGGAGGAAAAAACGGATGAAATCAGTATGGATAAGAAAGAAAAGGACGTACAAACGGTGGTCGAAACAACGCAAAACCCATCTGGAAGTTTCGATTTTTCGCAGTTGATGGCTGCTATGAATCAAATGATGGGACAACAGTTGGAGGGAATAAAACAATCGAACGAGGGAATGAAACAACAGATGGAGCAACAGGGAGCGGACATTAAACATCAAATGAAATTGTCGAACCAGGACATGAAACAACAGATGTTACAAGTGGAGCAACAAGGAGCGGACATTAAACAGAAGATGGTACAAATGGAGCAACAAGGAGCGGACATTAAAAACCAAATAGAAGTTGGTCAAAAGAAAATGGACGAGAAGTTTCTGGAGTTATCTTCTACACTACACGGTAAAGTGGAAAAACTGCAAACAGAAGTACACGCAGAAATTCAAAATGTTAAAGGGACGGTTCAACAGAAATTTGAATCGGTTAAACAAGATTTTCAAACGGAAGTTAAACGTCTCGAGAAGGAGCTCCAAGATGTTAAAGTGAATGGAACGACACATCAAGTGATCCAGACAGTTAACGCAGTTAAGATAAAACCACCAACATTCGATGGAACAACTTCCTTCAGTATTTTTAAGTTCCAATTCGAAACGGCCATTAAGCAAAATCAGTGGACTGAGGAACAATGTGTTGCAGCGTTAATTGTGGCTCTTAAAGGCGAAGCGGCGGAAACACTACAAATCATTCCCGAGCAGGAACGGAACGTTTACATGGGAATTATGAAGGCGTTAGATCGAAAATACGGAAGTGACCACAAACGAGAAATCTATCGCATGGAATTGAAGGGTCGATACCAAAGAGCAGGAGAATCGCTACAGGAATTTTCATCGGCAATTGAGCGGCTCGCGCATTTAGTACATTCAAATATGTCGGCCGATTACATGGAGCGAATTAAAATGGATGCATT